>CM047430.1:63646065-64206065 GCA_026168455.1 Theocolax elegans
TTTTGTATTTAAAATATAATCCTCTATGGGGAATTACAACAAGACAGAATCTTTTTAAGCAAAGTTACGCAGAAAAATCTATCAAGGGTGCCAAATGCTCTTGGTGTCTTTGTTAATAAGTATTCTTGAATGTAATTGATACAACTTTACATTATCTTTTTTTTATTTAAACAGTTTTTGTTTATCAGAAAAATATATTATTAAAAAATAAAATTTGTTTAAATATTGTTATTTTTGTAAAAAATATAAAAATAAATATTTCTAATGAATTCAAAAATTGATGTAATGTAAAGGAGCATTAAACCCCCAAACTCTAATATTGAGACATTTTTCTCCATAACTTTGATTAAACCAATTCTGTCTCGTTGAAACTTTCCAGAAAACTTTATATTTTTACTACAAGTCTGCAACAAAAGTTTCAAATCATTAAGTTAAAAAACCAAAAATTTTTTTTCTAATGTGTGGTTTTTACGACAGAAAGAAATAAATAATAATTATTATATTATATTTAAAATTTCCATAATTTAAATCTACAAGTTTACAAATTTACGCAACAAAATTTGTTTCTTTTTTTAACGGAAGTATATTCAGTCATATACGAAAGATAATCGCAATTTTTTTTAAAAAGTTTAGAATTTATTATATGATATATATATATATGGGCTATTTCACGTCAAGTGGTACGATGAAAATTTTAAATCGCTCCAAAATTTGAAAACAGGCTGGAAATATCTTCCAGTAGTTCTCCTGAATTTTTTCAGATTTTTTCTGGGCCATTATTTTAAGTTACAGAGAGTCAAAGTTGACATTTTAGCACTTTTTTGCATTATATGCCCATTTTCATGATTTTTAGCTCCCAGGGGATGCATTTTTCACTAAAACATAACTATGACTTTTTTTGTAAAATTTTCCGAACTTTCATTAAAAATACTTTTTAAAGACATAAAGTTGTATGCTGTCACACTCTTGTGAGCCATTTAACACCTTAAATAGTGAAAATCAGGCAATTCTGCTCCGGACTCTGGTAACCTAATACTGTCTCAACGATGTATTTTTATAGTTAGCAAACTGCCTAAAAATTTCCAGAGTGGGTCTAAATCATTAAGATCACTTATGGTCAAAATATCCGGGAAACGTGCCGAAATATTAATAGAAATGATATTATTGCCTTATAACGATGAATCTAGTAACATGATCATTGCAAAAAATTATGCACTTACCTTGGAATGGTAGAAAATTATCTCCACTTGTTTCAGTATCCATCTAATCCCCTGTAAGCTACTAAAATACAAATATTATTAAAAATTATAAAAAATTATTTTTTAAACATTTATAATGCTGGATTTTTAGTTTTACATCCCTTACAAGAATTATAATACTAATCTGAAGGATTACTATAAAAGTATCAACATTATTATTATTATTATTCAGCAATACATTGTTTAGATTTCACAAACTTGTCACTGTCACGTTATCATATTATTCATTATAATTATATATCCGATTTATTTATATATCTTTTGTATTAAATACGTATATTCTGTTATTGTAATAATGATGTTTATATTTATAGTAATCCTTCAAATTAGTATTATAATTCTTGTAAGGATGTAAAACTAAAATCAGCATTATAAATGTTTAAAAATTAATTTTTTACATTGTGATAATAATATTTGTATTTTTAGTAGCTTACAGGGGATTAGATGGATACTGAAACAAGTGGAGATACTTTTCTACCATTCCAAGGTAAGTGCACAAATTTTTTTGCAATGATCATGCTAATAGATTCATCGTTATAAGGCAACAAATATACATTTCTAGTAATATTTCGGGCACTTTTCCCGGATATTTTGACCATAATTGATCTTAATGATTTAGACCCACTCTGGAAATTTTTAGGCAGTTTCTGACTATAAAAAGACATCTTTTAGACAGTATTAGGTTACCAGAGTCCGGAGCAGAATTGCTGATTTTCACTATTTAAGGTTTAAATGGCTCACAGAGTGTGACAGCATACAATTCTGTCTTTAAAAGTATTTTTAATGAAAAGTTCGGAAAATTTTACAAAAAAAGTCATACTTATGTTTTTAGTGAAAAATGCATCCCCTGGGAGCTAAAATTCATGAAAATGGGCATATATGCAAAAAAGTGCTAAAATGTCAACTTTGACTCTCTGTAACTTAAAATAATGGCCCAGAAAAATCTGAAAAAATTCAGGAGAACTATTGGATACCTCTATAAAATATATATATGTTTATAAAAAACAAAAATCTTACAAGACATTTTGAAATATATAGTTTATTTCTTTTATATTAATTACGAATCAAAAGTTGTTCAGTACATAATACTAACTTTCTTAGGTAAATATTGCTGAATTTTTGCTTCAGTGAAATTTACCAAATGATATTGTAGTAAATATATATATAATCGATTTCCCTATAGTAGACGATGAGTATTTTGTTTTTACATAAAACCATTTTTTGTCCATTAATTACGAACTAATAGGCATTTATGATAAAACTATATTTTTTTAATTTTAGTTTAAAAAGGATTTTATAATTGCTTTGATTTCGATTAACGCACAATTAGGAAGTTATTTCTAATTATTATTAATTTCATATTGCATTCTATATGCCAATCCGACATCCCTTTTTGCGTTAAGTATATTGTACTCGAATTTTTTTTTCACAAAATTAATTTTTTTTGTAGTTACCAACCAATTGTGATATGTATATATATATATATATATATATATATATATATTATATTTTCAATCGGCGATCTTTTGAACCGACGATATTCGAGAAAACGTCGGGTATCTTTTGGTCGAAAGACTCTTTTTACCTGCACGACCGCAGGGCTTAATTAATTATTTGACGTCGTGCGCGTCGTTCCATAGTTATCACTTACGATATCAGTTCGCGCGCTCACACGCAGTATCGATATACGTATGCATACACATACATATCCTCGATCACGCGAAAATCCAAACTAATTATTCGAAAAGGACCATCGCTCGCTGAATATTTAGATTTCCGATGAAAGATTTATCGTTTTACAGATTTCGACGTTTTAATTGGAACGGATCGCTCGCACCCTCTCCTTCCTCCGAACTCTCTCTCTCTCTCTCTCTCTCTCTCTCTATTTTATACCTCTCTTCCTTTCTTTTCTATACGACGACACATTTTTCTTGGCTGTATAAATTCGCGACCGTGCCCGTGTTGAAACAGTATAAATTATTCAGTCGAAACTATGTGCAATTCGACGACACGTGGATCGATAATCTAAAATTATTAATACACGCGTATACGACGCAACAAAGTTTTAGGGAACGTTCGGGTAAGGAAACGGCCGAGCTCGAGGAAACGGTGTAGACCGATAACGAACTCGAGAAGAAAAAGTAAACGCGGCTCCACGCTAAAGAAACAATGCGAGCTTTATGCTTAAAAGGCCCTCGCGTTGCCCAGTTAAATGCCCCCGGGAGCAAGAGAGAGAGAGAGAGTCAAAGGGATCGTAATCATTTGAGGAGGGATGGAGGGAGGAGGGTAGTAGGGGTAGGGGTAAAAAACTCAGGACGGAATAATAATAAGCGTTCTTCGGGCGCACTCGCTCTGGCGTGTGATAACCCTTTCGCGTTATCGCTCGGCTCGCTCGAGGGAGGTCGAAGGGGTCGCCGATCCTGGTGTCCGATACCACGGGACCGATCCTCCGATAACTCACACTTCAGATTATATAATGCACTGTATACGCGGGTGTCGGTGTGTACCTGTGTGTACCTGTGTGTACCTGTGTGCAAGGGTTGCGAGCACGTTGTTGTGTTGTTGTTGTTGCCGTTGCACTTTTCTCTCTCTCTCTCTTTCGCGAGAAATTTTTTAATCGCCTCGCGTTTCCTTGACACGTGATTGTAATGGCCGATCGCTCCTTAGATAATTGGATTTTCAGATTCCATCTGGAATTCCTTTTTTTTTTTCTTACTCTCGGTTCAGTTTTATATCGTTTCACCGATTATTTTTGCATTTTTATGGCTGCACTCGGTGTGGGTATATATACGTTCACGGGGACGCGACGAGGAGGTTGCGATTTCGTTGCGTAGTTGTGTATGCACACACGGTGTGTTAAAAGCGCGGAAAGTATAATTAAGGTCGGATTAATTGACTCCGCGGGACGATGAAAAATTGGATTTATCAGAAATATTATTAAGGTTACGCGTGTACATGCAAATGCGACTTGAAGAACGTACAGTATAGAAGTGATTACGTGTATTTCATAAAAGAATTCGCGTAATAATATTTTTCTCGAGTTCGAAACAACAAAAAGATCTTTGTTAAAAAATAAGTAAGAAATCCGAACTGAGTGTGCAGCGATACGATTATCCGCGTCGATTAATGCTTCTTCCTTCGTGATGCGGTTGGTTAAAAAGGAATACGTGTCACACTGTAATAAGCATCGAAATAATAAAAAAAAAGGAAGAAGATAGATGAAAGATGGAAAAGTTATAGAAAGCGCGATCAATTAACTCTATAATCAGCTTATACACACCAGATATCGTATATATCGCATATATATAAATTATACTTTTTATTCGAACTAAACCGCGAAAGGTAAATAATTTCGAAGGTTCGCATTTATCTTAAAAAATGAATGCATTTCGATTGGTGTCTTTTTTATCCGGCCGCCTTTTTGCAGCGCAGCGCCGAGTAAAAGGTAGAAAAGGGCGAGAGGGGAGGGCGGAGTGGTGGAGGCGAACGGGTAAAAAGAGAGGAAGATGGAGCGTCGTCGCGGGAGGTTTATAATAAAGCCTGCAGGGTCCAAGATAGGTAGGTGGCACCCGTTATCAGGCAGGTCCAGCGTTCGGCTCTCGTATATACCGCAAAAGCCTCCGCCGGAAACCTGGGCTATTCCCCATTCAAATGTCTCTGGCTGCGTCACTTCTCTACACGCCGATCCTTCTCTCGCATTCTCTCTCTCTCTCTCTCTCTCTCTCTCTCTCTCTCTCTCTATATATATATATATATATATATATATATATACACATATTTATACATAGATATATATATGTGGGATAGTGTACGAGAGACCCGTCACCAGTACGTCGACTTTGCATCGTCGGGGATTTATGCTGGGCTCGCGAGATTACGTGCGCAACTGGCTCACTCTCACTCTTTCTCTCACTCGACTTTTCCCTATCTCTTTTCGATCCTTTGTGGGCGCGCGAGCCATTTTTCCTTTACCGATCCAACTCGATCGGCTATTTCGATTTTTATTTCTCTCTCACTCTCCTCTTTCTTGTTGGTATATACCTATGTGAGAAGTTTCGATACTTTACCGAATCCTGTATATATACATACCCGCCAACTTGTATATTCTAGTGAAGAATGAAATCCAAACATTTTTATCTTATTCCGTTACCGAATGGAAAATAAATTAATATAATTTTCATTAAAAAATACATTTTCCATTTGATTATAAATTTTTAAAAATCCGTACAACTTACTCCAAGATTTATCGTATTATTCTATTGTATAATATTTTCACGTATACAGTGACAAAATCATAAGTTATGATTCATAACATAACCCTAACTTGTTTAAATTATACACAGAGAGAAAAACCCATTAACGGCTACTAATAAAATTTGTATTTATTACTAACTCAGTTAGGTAAACTGAAGACGGTAAAGGTATAGATATGTAACAGTTACCAAATTGTATAAAAATGCGTATTTATTTTTATTTAAACGTTAAAATATAGGTACAAATAAATGTTAAGGTAAATAAATAATATTTATTAGTTTAAAATACTGTTTTAAATGTAAAAATGTTTAATAATTATAAAAAATAAAAAAAAATTATTTATCCGAGGATTCGAACCACCGATCTTTAATTCCGGAGGCTTATTTTCTATCATCTGAGCTGTTTTATTATATACATATAATTATCTTAAATTTTGATTGTAAATACTGAAGCATGTTTCAATTTTTCTGTAAACAAAATTGAACATAATGACAAAAATTAGAATTGTTAATAAAGAAGATTTATTTTATTTTAGCTAAATTTGTATAAAAATTTAGTCAAGTTCACCAAATTCTCATTCCGAATGTTAAGAATGTTGATATAAACTTTATTTAAACATTAACTTTATACACTCTTAATTTCCGCCTTAAAAATCGCATCTTCTAGTTCTAACTTAATTTCTTAAAGCCCTTCTCTCAAATCCCCGGCATTCTGCAACGGAAGCGAAAAAAGAAAGTTTTGAGATTAGGATTTACTCAGAAAATATTAAAAGCTGCGTCGTGACCTATACCTATTACATGCGCTGGTCATCTATTCAGTCTAATTTGAATTATAAAATTTATTACGACATTTATATTTATTATTACAAGAATTAGTAATTTCAATTAGATTGTAAGAATTGTAAGAATAGGCAGTGTATTCTTAATTACGTATAGTAATTAGTCCTTATGTAGCTTCAATTGAAATAATAGGGCTTCGTTACCTAAAAAATTGGGTACACGTTCCTAAAAATTATGGCAATGCGTTAAAACAAATTTTACTAACTGCATTTTACCTAACCGTTAGGGATCGAATCATTACTAGCTTTTTCTCTCCGTGTATTGATTTTCTTTATAATTTCTCGCTTTCTAAATGAAAAATCTTCCACGACAAGATATTGATATAAAGGGCTCTAAAAAGATAGTTGAAAACGCAATGAACCCCATGATTAAGTCATTATTAGCCTTTTCGCGCGCACTAAGCAACCAGGATCGCGTTCGAAATATTGTAACAACCAGAGATCACCTCGAACCTGCTCGCGGCTAAGATAACAGAGAGAAAGAGCGAGAGAGGGGAGTGCCAAAGGGGAACGAGGGGGAGAGAGAAAGACGAAGAGAAAAAAAGGTAGGGAAGAAGGAGGGCTCGTGGACGAGTGATTGATGAGAAAGCGAGCTAATGAGGAGCTGAGCTGCATAGGACGGGATCACGATAAAGAGGTCCCGGCAGTCCAGGTCTCCTCGCTCTCTCTCTCTCTCTCTCTCTCTCTTTCTCCCCCCTATCCCTTCTTTTGAACGGACTCGCCTCTGTATATCTGATCCCTCTCTCTACGAGGTCTCGCAGCTCGACTTCGCGCGCGACCGCAACACATATTTTTATTATTACTAACAGCTTCACTCTCGAATGTCTCTTTAATTTACCTATACTTCAATCGCATATTTTTCTATTTAGTTGCTTCGAACGGTTATATATATGTACGTACGTCGCCGAGTAATCTCGACGATCGTTTTTTCGGCTTGCTGATTTAAATTTCGATCAACGGAATTTCCACACGTTTCTCTTATTCCTTTTGACGAGACGTTAACGCTCGTCACGAGTGACTTTTACGACTCGGACTTTACGAAATCTCCGGATTCCTTTTTTGTTTTTTTTTTGGAGATGAACTTCTGAAAATTTCAATTCGAACTTTCCATCGAAGTTATACTTGTATCTATTATGCGATTAACGTTTTGATCAGCATTCGAGGGGAATCGCGTTGTTCGTCTATTTGTAAGTATGGACGATAAATTTAAGTAACGTGTATATCAAATGCGTTTAAAATATGATATTATATACACGAAGTGAAATATTAAACACTCGAGAATATTTATTAGTTTAAAATACTGTTTTAAATGTAAAAATGTTTAATAATTATAAAAAATAAAAAAAAATTATTTATCCGAGGATTCGAACCACCGATCTTTAATTCCGGAGGCTTATTTTCTATCATCTGAGCTGTTTTATTATATACATATAATTATCTTAAATTTTGATTGTAATACTGAAGCATGTTTCAATTTTTCTGTAAACAAAATTGAACATAATGACAAAAATTAGAATTGTTAATAAAGAAGATTTATTTTATTTTAGCTAAATTTGTATAAAAATTTAGTCAAGTTCACCAAATTCTCATTCCGAATGTTAAGAATGTTGATATAAACTTTATTTAAACATTAACTTTATACACTCTTAATTTCCGCCTTAAAAATCGCATCTTCTAGTTCTAACTTAATTTCTTAAAGCCCTTCTCTCAAATCCCCGGCATTCTGCAACGGAAGCGAAAAAAGAAAGTTTTGAGATTAGGATTTACTCAGAAAATATTAAAAGCTGCGTCGTGACCTATACCTATTACATGCGCTGGTCATCTATTCAGTCTAATTTGAATTATAAAATTTATTACGACATTTATATTTATTATTACAAGAATTAGTAATTTCAATTAGATTGTAAGAATTGTAAGAATAGGCAGTGTATTCTTAATTACGTATAGTAATTAGTCCTTATGTAGCTTCAATTGAAATAATAGGGCTTCGTTACCTAAAAAAATTGGGTACACGTTCCTAAAAATTATGGCAATGCGTTAAAACAAATTTTACTAACTGCATTTTACCTAACCGTTAGGGATCGAATCATTACTAGCTTTTTCTCTCCGTGTATTGATTTTCTTTATAATTTCTCGCTTTCTAAATGAAAAATCTTCCACGACAAGATATTGATATAAAGGGCTCTAAAAAGATAGTTGAAAACGCAATGAACCCCATGATTAAGTCATTATTAGCCTTTTCGCGCGCACTAAGCAACCAGGATCGCGTTCGAAATATTGTAACAACCAGAGATCACCTCGAACCTGCTCGCGGCTAAGATAACAGAGAGAAAGAGCGAGAGAGGGGAGTGCCAAAGGGGAACGAGGGGGAGAGAGAAAGACGAAGAGAAAAAAAGGTAGGGAAGAAGGAGGGCTCGTGGACGAGTGATTGATGAGAAAGCGAGCTAATGAGGAGCTGAGCTGCATAGGACGGGATCACGATAAAGAGGTCCCGGCAGTCCAGGTCTCCTCGCTCTCTCTCTCTCTCTCTCTCTCTCTTTCTCCCCCCTATCCCTTCTTTTGAACGGACTCGCCTCTGTATATCTGATCCCTCTCTCTACGAGGTCTCGCAGCTCGACTTCGCGCGCGACCGCAACACATATTTTTATTATTACTAACAGCTTCACTCTCGAATGTCTCTTTAATTTACCTATACTTCAATCGCATATTTTTCTATTTAGTTGCTTCGAACGGTTATATATATGTACGTACGTCGCCGAGTAATCTCGACGATCGTTTTTTCGGCTTGCTGATTTAAATTTCGATCAACGGAATTTCCACACGTTTCTCTTATTCCTTTTGACGAGACGTTAACGCTCGTCACGAGTGACTTTTACGACTCGGACTTTACGAAATCTCCGGATTCCTTTTTTGTTTTTTTTTTTGGAGATGAACTTCTGAAAATTTCAATTCGAACTTTCCATCGAAGTTATACTTGTATCTATTATGCGATTAACGTTTTGATCAGCATTCGAGGGGAATCGCGTTGTTCGTCTATTTGTAAGTATGGACGATAAATTTAAGTAACGTGTATATCAAATGCGTTTAAAATATGATATTATATACACGAAGTGAAATATTAAACACTCGAGAATATTATATTGTTATTGCCGTAACTCTAGTTAGCAAGTGAAAGTGCTGACTAATACACCATTAGATCGGCTTGTTGCAAGATGGTTAATCTAATAATGGTCTTTCAAAGATTGACACGTTGTAACAAAGTGTTTTAAATGGACAGCCGATGAGTTTTCATTAATTAAAAGAAAAAAAAAGATAACTACGTTATTATATGTATTTGAAATTTTAATCAGCGTTAAAAGTTTAATGCAACGTTTTCTAATCACCGAGTGTTTACAGCGCTAAATTGTAGATTTATAGATTTAACAAAGATAATTACGTTAAGATGTTATCTCGACAATCGCTAACTCCCCACGGATAAATAAATATCGATTAATTAGACTTTAATGAGATTTTATCGCACTTCTTTTTTTTTTCTTTCTTAAAACAATCTCGTAATTGACTTACTTAATATTTTTATGTAATTTTGTCGATAAACGCGCGCCACGGAAAATCAACATTTTTATATTAGTATATTAACAAGTTTTAAAATAAATGATAGTTTTTATTAAATTTATACAATAATTTATATACAAATTGTACAGGTGTATATATATAAATATGTTAGATAGAAATACAAATTGCATTGTCATAATGTTTATTAACATTGAGGATTAAGTAAAAAATAAATTATTTAATATAGAATTTTTTTTCTTTGTTTATTAATTGTATATTTATTATTTGTAGAATTAAATCTATATGCCAATTATAATAAAATATTACTATTTCATTTTATAATTGTAATTATATAATCTTTATAATAACAACAAAAATTTTCTTTTTTTTAAATTTAAGCTAACTTGTAATTAATATCCACATTATTATTATTTAAATTAACAAAAATTATACACGAATAAATTTAAAATAATTTCACGATTATGAAAAACATTTCAAATACAATATGTGGGAGAATATACCGATACTGTAATACCTTTATCTTTCTGTTTCAGGTAAGTTAACCGGTCGTCCGAACGCAAAAGAAACCTCGGTCCACGAATCGTAAGGAGCTAAACGCAATAATCGTATACAAATAAGAATCGGCGTACACTTTGTCCGTAACAATCGAAAAGAAAAGTAACCGAAGAGAGAACGAGTGTGAAGGTGGTAGACGTAATTCACCTACCCTCGCGAGTCACGACTCCCCGTCCGAAAATTTTTGCCTCCTATACCCGCATTTCTCGAAATCGCCGAGAGATTCGATCGCGCAACTGTATACGAGCTCGAAGTTCAGGACCTCGCGAAGATCTGACCCGATATAGTAGGTTCGGAGATTCCATGGGAATCTCGAGGACGATTCTTTTTTTTATTATATTATTTTTCGCTCGCTGATGTACATTCGAGTATATACATATATATATGTATGTGTATGTGTAGCTATATGCTTTTTTTTCGCTTCTCTCGTTTCTTCTTCTTGATCTCGTGCTCTTTTTTTCATTCAATTATGGATACGACTAACTACAGGCTCGATCTGTATCGACGAAAAAGGTGGAGAGGTATATATATGAGCACAATGAAACGAAATCTGGGGGAGCAAGATGGAGATTCGTTGATACGAGTTAGATTAAAATAAGTAAAAATATACGAAACTCGCAGACCTCTTGTACGAGAGATTAGATTTTTCGATAATATTTTCTCTCATCTGTTTGACTGTAGTTTTTTTTTACTAATGCGAATGATATACGTATATGTATATATAAATATATAAAATTGAGGAATGAGACTTTCGCGTTAGTTTCCCTTGGTAACCGAAAAATCCAAAGTATCTCACCTTGAGGTTCGACAAACGAGGAATAAAGGAAACTCGAAACGGAAAAGAAAAGAAGAAACAAAAAACGAAGTATACAGCGAGAGCCAAAAATTGAAGGGAAAGCTTAACAATTGGCACGCACGATAGGACTTTCTCTCCGAAGCGTGGGTTCGCTTAATCTTCGCGAACCCGAGAGCTGTCTCTCGCTCTCTCTCTCTCTCCCTCTCTCTCACTGGCTCCCCTCATACAGCTCGATATTGTTTAACTTAGCTCGTTATCGCGCTAGATGCACTCTATAGCTGACTCTCCAGGGTAGGTGAGATAGCAGGGCGAAACGTCTCTCTCTCTCTCTCTCACTCTCTCTCGCTCCTGCTCTTCCTCCTCCTCCTCATCCTCCTCATCCTCCTACCTCGCAACTGAGAGAGATAAAGAGAGAGAGAGGGTTGCCCCGAAGAAGGGAGGACCGCGCGCGCGCTCGCTGCATCCAGCTGATAACACACCTCCCGTTTCTGATAACGAGCCGGCCAGGCGCGAGCTGCGCTTTTCTCGCCCGGGCAAACCGAGAATATAAGAAAAGGCCTGGGGGGAGAGGGAGGAAGTAGGGAGGGAGGGAAGGAAAAAAAAACACACGAACAGGTAACACCGAGAGTCGTAGGAGATTAACCGGAAGATGCAACGGTTCGGCTCTCTCTCCACCTGTCTGTGTGTGTGTAAGTCTGTGCGAGTGTGTACCTTGTCTCACTTCGTTCCGTTCCTAATTATATCGGCGCCATGGCTTTTCCCCGGGATCGCGTAATCGATACTTTATTACCTGAGATTTTCTCTCTCTCTCCCTCTCTCTCTCTTTTCCTCTGTCGTTCGGAGCCTCCCGAGATTATCTTGCATAAGGCTACGATAACCGAAACAAATTTTTCGGTAAACAACTGATAGTTTTTATTAAATTTATACAATAATTTATATACAAATTGTACAGGTGTATATATTAAATATGTTAGATAGAAATACAAATTGCATTGTCATAATGTTTATTAACATTGAGGATTAAGTAAAAAATAAATTATTTAATATAGAATTTTTTTTCTTTGTTTATTAATTGTATATTTATTATTTGTAGAATTAAATCTATATGCCAATTATAATAAAATATTACTATTTCATTTTATAATTGTAATTATATAATCTTTATAATAACAACAAAAATTTTCTTTTTTTTAAATTTAAGCTAACTTGTAATTAATATCCACATTATTATTATTTAAATTAACAAAAATTATACACGAATAAATTTAAAATAATTTCACGATTATGAAAAACATTTCAAATACAATATGTGGGAGAATATACCGATACTGTAATACCTTTATCTTTCTGTTTCAGGTAAGTTAACCGGTCGTCCGAACGCAAAAGAAACCTCGGTCCACGAATCGTAAGGAGCTAAACGCAATAATCGTATACAAATAAGAATCGGCGTACACTTTGTCCGTAACAATCGAAAAGAAAAGTAACCGAAGAGAGAACGAGTGTGAAGGTGGTAGACGTAATTCACCTACCCTCGCGAGTCACGACTCCCCGTCCGAAAATTTTTGCCTCCTATACCCGCATTTCTCGAAATCGCCGAGAGATTCGATCGCGCAACTGTATACGAGCTCGAAGTTCAGGACCTCGCGAAGATCTGACCCGATATAGTAGGTTCGGAGATTCCATGGGAATCTCGAGGACGATTCTTTTTTTTTATTATATTATTTTTCGCTCGCTGATGTACATTCGAGTATATACATATATATATGTATGTGTATGTGTAGCTATATGCTTTTTTTTTCGCTTCTCTCGTTTCTTCTTCTTGATCTCGTGCTCTTTTTTCATTCAATTATGGATACGACTAACTACAGGCTCGATCTGTATCGACGAAAAAGGTGGAGAGGTATATATATGAGCACAATGAAACGAAATCTGGGGGAGCAAGATGGAGATTCGTTGATACGAGTTAGATTAAAATAAGTAAAAATATACGAAACTCGCAGACCTCTTGTACGAGAGATTAGATTTTTCGATAATATTTTCTCTCATCTGTTTGACTGTAGTTTTTTTTTTACTAATGCGAATGATATACGTATATGTATATATAAATATATAAAATTGAGGAATGAGACTTTCGCGTTAGTTTCCCTTGGTAACCGAAAAATCCAAAGTATCTCACCTTGAGGTTCGACAAACGAGGAATAAAGGAAACTCGAAACGGAAAAGAAAAGAAGAAACAAAAAACGAAGTATACAGCGAGAGCCAAAAATTAAAGGGAAAGCTTAACAATTGGCACGCACGATAGGACTTTCTCTCCGAAGCGTGGGTTCGCTTAATCTTCGCGAACCCGAGAGCTGTCTCTCGCTCTCTCTCTCTCCCTCTCTCTCACTGGCTCCCCTCATACAGCTCGATATTGTTTAACTTAGCTCGTTATCGCGCTAGATGCACTCTATAGCTGACTCTCCAGGGTAGGTGAGATAGCAGGGCGAAACGTCTCTCTCTCTCTCTCTCACTCTCTCTCGCTCCTGCTCTTCCTCCTCCTCCTCCTCATCCTCCTCATCCTCCTACCTCGCAACTGAGAGAGATAAAGAGAGAGAGAGGGTTGCCCCGAAGAAGGGAGGACCGCGCGCGCGCTCGCTGCATCCAGCTGATAACACACCTCCCGTTTCTGATAACGAGCCGGCCAGGCGCGAGCTGCGCTTTTCTCGCCCGGGCAAACCGAGAATATAAGAAAAGGCCTGGGGGGAGAGGGAGGAAGTAGGGAGGGAGGGAAGGAAAAAAAACACACGAACAGGTAACACCGAGAGTCGTAGGAGATTAACCGGAAGATGCAACGGTTCGGCTCTCTCTCCACCTGTCTGTGTGTGTGTAAGTCTGTGCGAGTGTGTACCTTGTCTCACTTCGTTCCGTTCCTAATTATATCGGCGCCATGGCTTTTCCCCGGGATCGCGTAATCGATACTTTATTACCTGAGATTTTCTCTCTCTCTCCCTCTCTCTCTCTTTTCCTCTGTCGTTCGGAGCCTCCCGAGATTATCTTGCATAAGGCTACGATAACCGAAACAAATTTTTCGGTAAACAACTGATTCTCTTAGTCGTATACATATACATAGCTAAAATTCTCGATTATTCGAATTACATTATTTTTTATTTTGTCGTTGAGTATGACAGAAAATCATTTTTCTCCCAATAATATATACATATATAATTACGCCGATGTAAAATATAATATAAAATACGAAAACGTATCACCGCGTCCGTAACTATCACTCAAAACTGACGTGTAACGTACGCAAAAACGGCAAAATATTATTTTATTTTATAAATGGTTTAGCTCGATCGATAGATAAAACAGCGGAATCATCTGAAAAAGCATTAGAATCCTATTTTTCTTGCTACATGGACTACATATCCTCTTAGAAATTCTCGGTCACACAGACAGAGCAGCGCTCGCGCGTACAGTTGGAGATTGAGATAGTGGTCGCAAGGCACAAGTCTGGTGGCCGTCAGTGTATATATAATACGTCGGTGAGTAGGTCAAAAAACGAAAGGAAAAAAAAAAGAAATAATAAATAAAAGAAGGAAGGAACGAAGAAGAAACGAGGAAAGGAGAAGAAAAAGTAGAGAGGGAACGAACCGTCTGGGCGAGCGATAAGCCACGCGGTTACGATATCTGGCCTCGGCATAATGCGTCCGTTGTGTGTGCAGTCAATGTCTGCTTGATTTCAGGCTGGTATGCGCGAGTGGTCTCGTCGCGACCGACGATTGTAAAGTAATTCGTCGCGACGAAACCAAGGATCGCTTTCTTTCTATATAACACGTATATCTACGCGTGTGTACCTCTCTCTCTCTCTCTCTCTCTCTCTCTTACTGTGTGCGTGTATTTTTTTTTCTTCGGATTCTATGTTTTTTTTTCACTTGGCGCCCCGGCACTTATTAAATCTTACTACCTCACGTAGCTCGTATGTATAAATATTTTTTTATGTATTTAGAAATATTGCGCTTCGTGGGTTGTGTTTGTTTTAGCAATTGGATATATATATAGGGTCAGGAAGTTGATAAAGAGTCTTAGTGATCTATTATCTAATATAGGAATATATCTTTTTATCCTTTCTGATGTTGATACGCAATAAGTGTGTACGATTCACATTGGAAATGTTTTGTAATACTGAGTAAATGCGCCATTCATTTTCGAATCAATTATTTCGTTACATTCAAAAGTACGTTAGTGAATTCGTAAATAATTACTAAATTACGGTTTCGAGCAACCTTAAAATTATTAATTTTATTACTAGTGTTTTACAAAAGATTAATATTCTCTACCAGTTAATACAAGATAATTCCTAGCGAAATTTGAAAAAGAAAACGATAACTTCATGTGGTTGGCATTATTTTATCACTCGGTTGATTTTAATATTGATTGTTGAAAATTTATCGATCTTTCCGAGTCAAATGAGAAAATAGGTAAGGTGAAAAAAACTTTAACACATTCTTTCATTTGTGCAACGTTTCGATGGTCAATACCACCCTCTTCAGACTGGGTAAAAAATTTTATTTATAAATAAAACTGTACACTCGGATAAAATTAAAAAAGTAAGAAAAAAATTTTAATATACCTTCTAAAATAAACACTGTAATTTGTATATAAAAATTTCGTCTCAAGTCGATTTAAATCTCCGCTTCTTTTTCCTAATTATTAACATGGAAACGTCAAAATAGATGTATACACGACGCAAATTTTCTATAATATGTGAAACATATGGGGTATTCCACGTGAACTGGTCCGATCAAAATTTTAATATGCACCAAATTTTGGGTATACATTGCAAATATTTCTCAGAATACAGAAAAAAATTTTTAGGTACTGGAATCTATTTGCTCAAAAGTTATTCTAACCTCAAAAAGTGAACTTTTTCCAAGTTTTTTTCAACACCAGCTGGGTTCATCGCTATTTAACTCAAAATCTATCAACTTTTACTATAGAACATTATATGTAACATTCGTTGCTAATTGTGTCTGGAATTTATTCTTCTACATTAGAATTTCTAATTTCAAGGTGAATGTTATATAAACTACATGTCAATATTCAACTTAAAGAAAGTGCAAGTTCGCCACAATTGATTTTTTTATCCGAAAGTCTAAAAGAAAGCTTGGAGCAATACCTTTCAAATGGTCTGTAGCATTTTTATGGCTTTCAATTCTGTACAAAGTTATGATAATTTAAAGAAAGAGAAAAAATTCACAAAAATTAACATGGTAATTCCTATTTAAATTTTTTTTTAAAATTTCGTGTTTTTTTAAATTATCATAACTTTTTACAGAATTGGAGGCCATAGAAATGGTACAGACCATTTGAAAGGTATTGCTCCAAGCTTTCTTTTAGACTTTTGGATAAAAAAATCAATTGTGGCACACTTGCACTTTTTTCAAGTTGAATATTGACATGTAGTTTATATAACATTCACCTTGAAATTAGAAATTCTAATGTAGAAGAATATATTCCAGACACAATTAGCAACGAATGTTACATATAATGTTCTATAGTAAAAGTTGATAGATTTTGAGTTAAATAGTGGTAAACCTAGCTGGTGTTGAAAAAAACTTGGAAAAATTCACTTTTTGAGGTTAGAATAACTTTTGAGCAAATAGATTCCAGTACCTAAAAATTTTTTCTGTATTCTGAGAAATATTTGCAATGTGTACCCATAATTTGGAGCATTTTAAAATTTTGATCGGACCACTTCGTGTGGAATATCCCATATACAAATTGCACCTACTTATATAGTAATGAATCGAGAACGAGTAATTATTTTTTGGTAATGACGATAAATCATTTCTTCTAATTCGATATTTGATTTTATATACAAATAAAATAGAATGTCTTTAATTAAAAATTAACTACTTTTCGGTTAAAAGTTACATTTTATGGTAATATATAAAAATTAATAAATTCATATATTTTTAATTTAACTTTAAAGATTATAATTAAATTTATTATGAAATTATTAAAAATTACAAAAAATAATTAAATTTTCTTTCTATATACATTAATACAATCAATTTTCTACCCAATTTTTGATGAAATTTACAATAATTAGCTATTCGCAGTAAATGTGTTTTAACATCTCAACTCAAAGATATGAGTTAATTTTCCATGAACAGTGAACCATTAATAAAAATTGAATTATCTCTAAATTCAATAAATCGACAGGTACATCTTTTCCCTCCGTACATAACCGAGTAAAAGGACAATTAAATTTTTCTCTCGCGAATCGCAACGATTTAACTGGCAATATATCTTAGATAAATCCGTTGATAATAATAAAATTGAATAATAACACAACTCCATAAATAGTACATCAATGAGGAATACAATGAAACGGTATATCGTATTCCGCAACACACATATTTATATATGTGTATGAATTATCCATTTGTTAAGATAACAGTAAAATGTTTGTTAAGAATACAAGTGGACAGACACTACGTGGACCATCAGTGTGAACATAAAACGCCAAGTCCTTTCCACGTGTGTCCATTAAACCTGACGAATGGGACACGATTGGTTCCAAGGATAAGAGACGCAACGCAATGCCATATTCTACGTTTCTATACAGCAGATACCTCTATATCGAGTAAAACGATCCACCTCTCGCGACGTTTCGATCAAAAAATTCAGAAAGCAACGATCACTCGTTATTTATCTCTTTACCTTGTTTGTTATTCCGAGATTTTGCGAAACTTTCGATGTTGTTACTCCAAGTCGATATTTCTTAGATTAGATTTATTGATTTCACTCGGAACATCCATTCGCTTACGGTTTAACCTTTTATCCCTATATATAGAAATATTTTATGCTGACGACATTAATTTCAATGTTATAATATATACACCATTTTACCGTTGTAGTGTATACGTAAAGTTTGAATACGTTAGGATGATTAATAATTTCGCGGATATTGAGATAGTAACACAATTTTAAAAGAACTATATATGAATCATCTTCTTGATTCTGTAGAGAAAAAAGAAAAGTTATATGAAACTTCCGGTAAAACTGAGTCACTATATATTTAAAAGATATTTTCGACCAATGAATATTTCTTATTTCGTCATCGTGTATTTTTCGCAAAAATTTTTTTTTGTGGACGTTATATAATGATGTATCAATATATTTTCATTTGTCGAAAATTTCACTCCAATTTTGATCGTAAATGAAAATTGAGATAATGTCTGTTTCAATCTTTAAGAATACTATAAACATTTTCTATGTAACTTTTATGTTACTTAGATAATCTCATAATTAGATCAAAGGAAACTAAGTTTTCCTACGTGCAAAGTGATATAAAAATTTGTTTGAAAATTTTATTTTCGTTTTGCAATGTGGAAAATTAAATATTTATTTTGCACAGAATATCGGATTACATTGCGGTAAATAGTATAGACACGTGCCCACTGCGGTACCAATTTTTCTTTAAAAATCGCACTTTCAATTTTCTATATCACTATCGTATTTATGAAACAATTTATTTGGTCAGTAACTATAACCGTTAAAAAAAATGTATCGTAACTAATGACCAAAAAGCTGTTTCACCTACAACCTCAAAATTTTAAATTTCTGCTGAAATGTTCAAAAAACATTGTTCTATAAATCGTTTATATTATTTTACGCGTATATAGGAAAATTCTATCTCCTTCAATTCAACAGTTATAAACGAGCTAAAAATAATAAAAATAAATTATTCTCATACTAAGGAACGTTGAAATAAAGATGTTTAATTTTTCAAGTTCGATATTTAACTTGATTATAGTGAAATTTCTGAACTCGATTTACCGATTCACTCCGACTCGCCTCTCGAAATATATTCTCGTTGATTTAGGGTATCCGACCGATAAAGACTTATATCCATATTCGGAGGAATATTACTTTTTCTTATCCGTATAGGTATATCGGATTGATTGGGTTTGTTGAAAATTTAAAAGTTATCAACGGAGGTATAATACGCTAGGTGCACATAAGTAAGCATAAGTGACTTGGAGATAGTCCGAGGTTCCAGGAATCGGTATTTATTGTGACGCCAGATGAGATAACTCGCTCCTTGGCGAATTATGGTTTTCAATATGATGCTTTACCTATCTGAAACCAGCATACTCGAGAAGTCCACCCTCGCCGCCCAATCTTATATTTTCGCCCCCTTACTTACATCTTTTACTCTTTTATCATATACGGGTTTTTCGAGCTTGTGCCTTCGCTTCTCTCTCTCCCTCTCTCTTTACCTCCTATCCTTATTTTATTTTTGTCAACGAATGCCTCTCGGAAATCGGAATTCCTTGAATTATTTCATTTTGATTTCGTTAATTGAGAGAAAGGTTTGTGGATAGTTTAAGGTTTTTTTTCCTCCCTCCGATCGTGCGGCAATTCGAAATCGATCGAACAATTTTTAATTAATCAAATAAGGATGTACCTCAAAGTCGACACGAGTCGATCCCTGAATCAAATGGTAATAGTATAAAAACTTTCATTCTTTTTTGATAAAGTAAAATCGAGTATTAAACAAAAATTGACTTAAATTGAAAGATCGAGTGTTTAAATAACGAAGCGAAAATAGACTTTTCCCCTACTTCATTGTACTTTTCAACTGGTTTTCGTCAAGGATCGATAACGAGCCTTCTATCTCTAGCAGCCAGGAAAGTGGGTGTTCCGAAAGTTTGGTCGATAATTCGTTTTAGCTAATTCTTCCCTCTCTCGTTTTCCTTCTTTCTCTCTTCTCTCTCTCTCTCTCTCTCTTTTTTTTCGTCGACTATTTCTATCTGTTTTTAAACTATCCGCTCTTTACATATATATTTTCTGCGGTAAAAAGGATTTAAAAGAGAAAAAGAAAGTATCACGAATTAACGTTACCAAAATTTATCCATCGACGATGGCAAACTGGTTTCTCGCGAACGACGTAAAATTCAAAAGAAAGATACGGTAATGTTCTTTATTTTTCTTTCAATTTATCATTATTACAATTAATGTACAAAAATTTAAACATTTACCATTTATTCGTAAAAAATATTCGATAGTAATCTCTAGAAAGATACGTGTACAAGTAAATTATTTCTCTCCTTTTATATTTAAATGTTAATTTTTCTTTTTATCCAGAATCCATCTAAAATGTGTACATACCTTCTTCTCGTGCGATTTGACACTATCACTCCCAACAGATAGATTATAGATATACGCGCCGAGTAAAAAATAAAAGAAAAAAATAAAGAAACAATCTCTAATGTTTAATATGTCTAGGTATACATCTATATTATAAATAAGCTTACCAAACAATCTCAAAAATGTAGCATCCGTTTGAAATATTTGTTATCGAGCCGGTGGGTAAGCGTGAGTTTTAAAATATAATAAACTCCCCTCTCTCTCACTCTCTCTCTCCACTCCGCTCCTCTACTCTTGCCGTTCGCGGTTCGCAACAAAGGTAAAAGAAAAATGTTTGTTTAATGTTGTGGGTGTTTGATAAGCGGCTCACTCTTTCTCTCCGAGTTTCGAGCGATAAAATTGAAAAATGAGTAAAGGGCAAAGATAGGGAAAACACCGACGATCTTGCGGGCGGGAGGGCGGCGGCGGCGGTGGCGGTGGCATCAGCAGCGGTGGCCCCAGAAATGCTCGGCTGGTATAGATATAACGTAGATTACGATCCCCGTTGGTCTAAAGTTCAAGTTTTCGCCTCCGATAAGAGTGGGACACACGCGAATCTTCAGCCGCGAACCGATGATAAAAAATAAAAACGAACGTGACGGAAGATATTGCGCGCCTCGGCTCGACTTATACACACACATATATATGTATATATATAATACACATTTTCTTTTTACGATAATCGTTCCTTTCGTACGATTGTAATCTTTTAAAAAATTTCTTTTTTTTTATTCTTTGATGACAGTTTCGCTTATACGACGCTGGTCATTTCGTGTATGTATATCGATGCCACATCATCGAAGCTGCATATGTATAAGGATTATTCACTTTCCGATTAGTCTGATAGAGTAAAAACAGCGTCACACTTATTCTGTTCTTTATTTTCATTATCATTTTTCCACTTTCCGAGATAGCCGATTACGAACGTTCGCGATTATCTTTATTTATATTCGATATTCCAGCGTATCGGTCATCAAGGAAACGTTGATAGACATCGAAACAAATTTGAATTATAATAAGGTTAACGTAATGATCGTTATCTATATATATCGTACACACAACGATTGTCTCTGCTTCGTATCTCGTAGTGTGTGTATAATATATATATATAAATATACGAATACAAGAAGCAATTTTATTTTCGACTACTAATTTCAATCGATAAATAATTGATCAGACTATCAATTTAGAGATTATTATTTAAACTCGAGTGTTACCGATAATCGTGTGTACCTCGCTATCTTGAATCTTTTTTAATTAAAGAATACGTGTGTGTGTGTGTGTGTGTGTGTATATATATATATATATATATACATATACTTTGTACGTACATATACGTATATAGAAATGTAATATCGAGAGTTGTAGATTTGATTATAAATTTCATTATAATAATTGCAAATTTATTTCTGGCTTCCGATAAGAATGTGCGCGAGTGTTGATAAACGCGAAGATTATTGTTAACGAAATGTTAAATTTATGTATTAAAAGAAAAAGATTAATACTAAATTAATCCGTGGATAGAATTTGTTTATTCGTGGGGCCGTATAACGAATCAAAACAATATCATTTATTTCCAAGCGACAATAAATTAAAAACAACCAGATAAAAATCTCCGATCTAGAAACCTCGGGGTATTAAAAAGAAAAACGAAGAAAGCGTATAGAATAAAGAACGTCGAGAATAACCCATAAAAAAATAGGTTGATCGTCGTAATGCCCTCCTACTGACGCGCGTAAACAAAGGAGGAACGAAGATTCCAAAAAAAAAGAAGACGAAGCGTACGCACAGTTGGGTGAAAAAAGTGCATAATTCAACGTGAAAGAATAAGAAAAAAAAAAAGAGGCGAAAAGAAATCGGGGTGTAAAAATGATACTCGCGAGAGAGGTATAGAGTACGTATAGAGAGTCAGGTAAAGGAAGTAAAAAAGAAAATATAAAATCTATCCAGTGCATCCCCCTCGTCGTTGCAGCATTACATAAATGCATAATGCAGGGTTGCGCGCGAGATATATAATTTTTACGAGGTTACGGTGGGAGTGGGTGGTGTAAGGTTGCAGTAAACTCCTGTAAATTGAATAACGCCCCCTTCGGGATTTATGTAACGGTCGGCCCGAGATCAAAGCCGTCTTTGCGAGAGAACGGCCGAGGATCGGGTACGAAGTCACGGACCGGCCGTAACTTCGTAGCCGAGGTGTACACACGCGCTTTTCCGTTAATGCCTCGGTCGAGGTTGCGAAAAGCTCGCGAGCTCCTAAGGTCCCCCGCGTAAACGCGTAAAGAGCACAAGGGAGGTAAGCACACACACACACACACACACACAGGGAGATTGCGGTCGCTGGACCCTCGTAAATAATATATCGTTACGCGGTAGTTCTCGAAGGCTTTTCCTCCCAACAATATTCTGACTACCGAGTGTACACACACTTTTCTTTAAGACCTGTCCACGCAACTCACTTCGGGGATAAACACGCGCACGCCTCGGGATATTTTAACGTTCTTACGGTTAATGGATTTATTCGTTCCAACGCGTGTATACCCCCGCGGATCTGCTTATTTTATTTTTTATTTTCCCGTTTTCATTTTTCCTTTACTCGAGTTACATATACGCAAAGTTTACCTTCCCTGATTTACCCAACTAAAAATTACGTTGCGATTTACTTATTTAATTTGGAAGTGTTTATAATTGCCTCTTCGTTTATTAATAATCCACTTGCGTGTACGAAATTTTAGCAAGTAACATTCGTCATTACTTTTGTTTTGAAATACCTCTCAAAAATTGCGCTTAAATGTTATAAATTTTAGTAAAAGAGTTGTTAAAAGACAAAGAAACATTCTTAACTTAACTAAAACTTGACATATATATACACTACCGGTCAATTGCTTTTGCCCACTTCGACTCAATTTTACCCGTTACAAAAAGTATCATAACTTGGGTAAAAATTGAGATAAATAATCGTTCGACAGCTCATTTAAAAGCTTGAAGCAAGGGCTTTTTAATGGTTTACCGTGCCTATTTAAATTTTTTGTTTTTTAATGTTTTTATTATAAAAATCAAAATGTATAAAATTCGGATTTTCTTGTTCGTCTTCATTTTAAAACTGCACTTCAACCAAACATCGGAAAATAATTTTATAAAAAAAATTGAAAAGCTTGAATCAAGAGCTTTCGAACGCACTATATTAACATTGTTTTAAAGTCCTTTTTACGTTTTGACTGGTGGTTTTCTTTTAAAACACGTCTTTTCTTCAACTTTATGTATCTCGGAAGGATTAAATTTAAAAAAAAAATGTCTAGGAGAAAAAATGTTTGATTTTATCTTAAGATTATGTACAAATTTTTTCAGATTGTTTAGAATTTTTTTTTTTAATTTGATAAATGAATTGATTATAAAGAATTTTCTAAACTATATATAACTATATAAATTAAAAAAAAAAAAATTCTAAACAATCTGAAAAAATTTGTACATAATCTTAAGATAAAATCAAACATTTTTTCTCCTAGACATTTTTTTTTTAAATTTAATCCTTCCGAGATACATAAAGTTGAAGAAAAGACGTGTTTTAAAAGAAAACCACCAGTCAAAACGTAAAAAGGACTTTAAAACAATGTTAATATAGTGCGTTCGAAAGCTCTTGATTCAAGCTTTTCAATTTTTTTTATAAAATTATTTTCCGATGTTTGGTTGAAGTGCAGTTTTAAAATGAAGACGAACAAGAAAATCCGAATTTTATACATTTTGATTTTTATAATAAAAACATTAAAAAACAAAAAATTTAAATAGGCACGGTAAACCATTAAAAAGCCCTTGCTTCAAGCTTTTAAATGAGCTGTCGAACGATTATTTATCTCAATTTTTACCCAAGTTATGATACTTTTTGTAACGGGTAAAATTGAGTCGAAGTGGGCAAAAGCAATTGACCGGTAGTGTATATATATAGACATATTTGATATAAATCAAGAGCGATAAAATTGGATAATTAAAATTACACTAATTAACACTCATTTTTTAATATGTTAATTCTTTCTGCATCGGTCGAATAGAAAGGAATTATTTAATCAACACTTAGAATGTTCGAAATCAATGCTCTATATTGTAATAATATCGAATATTATGTGTCACTAATAATGAAAGATTATGACAATGAAAAATAAAAATTGAATTTGCAACTTCCTTCATATTCCTAATACAAGTATGAGTCTATTTAAAGTGAGATATACTTTTTTACGAAATGACTAAAAAAATAGCATGTCAATTGTTTAAATAAAAATTCATATAAAAACGAGTTTCTTCTTATATTACATTATTTTTTAACGATTTGTAGAAAAAAAAATTTTTTAGAAGTATACAACGAACAAGAGTCTACGTTTTTTTTCACTGTGAACTCTCATTTAATCGAATACAACATCGAACTTATATATTAATTCACTTTCGAACGGTTATAGAATTATAATCTCTGAATACTCTATGTCAAATCAGTCACTTACGTATTAACGTAAATTAATTTGTTTTTTGTTTTCAAAATCATTTTTCTAAAGATACATATATACGATATCTATATAATATCGCAATCAAATTTGTCAAATCGATGTTTAATATTCCGTTCTGACTTGCTCAATGAAAGCCACTTTCGGAAACGTTAAACATAGCTTGTAAATTGACAAACGCCATGGAATAGTTGTTTTCTTTCCATTAAATATAAACATAAACATATAGTGAAAAAAAGTGGGATAATTTTTTACCTATATTTCCATTTAATATTATATATAACTATCTCATATTTAAGAAATTAAATAAATTTCAACTAGAATTATAAATCAATCCATTGACTGTAAAAGATGTTTAACTATTTATTATACTTAAACCGATGAAAGGATGAACACCCCGTAAATATATATGAGAATATGTGATAAATAAAGGATACAACGATGAACGAGATTGCGTCTTTATTCTACTGTTACGGGTTGCGCATTGTACTCGGTATTCTAGAATCACGAGCCAGAGAAAAAAAAGGTACAACCGCGAATGAGATTTAACCATCGTCAAGCGTACATTGCTGCCGTCGAGCAATTATCGCCTTGTGGAACCCTTGGCCGTGCATATATTAAGTCAAGACAAACCGTGTACCTACATGCACACTTCTACGTGCCTTTAACGTGTCTCTTTTCTCGCTTATACTCGTTGTTCCTTATCGCGATTTATCCCGACTTCCTTTCTTTTTCTCATTCTCGATATCTCTCTTTCTCTCTTTACTCTACTTCCTCTCTCTTTCTTTCTTTCTCTTCATTTGGCCATAATATACATCATATATTATACTACGGAGGCAAAAACGAAATCACACACCTGTTCTATACGATGAAATCCCAATAAATTCACACGCTTTTCGCCATAACAAAAAAAAACAAGAATCGTTTATTTTAATACTATAGCGTAACGGAATATAACGAACACCCACACGCGTTTGTAACCATACATTAAGAGAGAAAAATAAAGGGTATTAAACTAAATGTTTTTTAACCCACCGGGTGTATATAATGCATACGAGCGGGTTGAGCAAACAGCGAATGAAAAATTATACGAAAATATTTAACCTACCTAAAAGTAAAAAGGAAAAAAATTTACGAAGTGAAACGAGCTTGCGTTAAAACGATATTTCCTGAGGGTATATGTTAAATAAAAAAAAAAAAGAACGATCGTATTAGTCACTCGTCGCGTAGTCCGTAATGAACGTGACAAATTTTTTTTATCATCCTCTTGAGTGCTCTGCGTGTGCTCTCTCTCTCTCTCTCTCTTTCTCTCTTTCTCTCTTTCTCTCTTTCTCTCTGAGAGAGAGATCGAAAAATCAATCGGAAACCAGTTTTTCGAGGGACGCATTTTTCGTATAATATAAACAGCGACAAAGCCGAGGAGGTGCTAATCGATAATTATTCATTCGTTGGACGCGAGCGCGCGAGATAACGATCTTGAAAGCGTTCGGCGCACACGCGAGAGAAGACGACATCGTTGCCGCGCTTCGAAATCTCACGCGCGGTCGTTGTCGCGCCGCAACTTGCGAGTGCTCGTCATCGATGCCGCAAGATCGATGAAATTTAAATGAAAAAAAATAAAATAAAGTATCATAAAATAATATAAATAAATTCGAAGCGCAGCAACAACGGTGCCTGGGCGCCGAGAGAAATCCGAGGAAAAGGAGAGGAGTTGATTTGATAAATGAGGTGCGTATTTTCGAATCGAGATGATTACTTGCGGTTATTGCTTCTTTTGATATTTCGTCTTCAAACTGGTTATTTTTTTTTCTTTTTTTCGTACGTTTTTGTAAATTATTCCCCTTATACTTGGTTAATTAAATTTAATTAAATCGTTTATTCGTACGGTATGTAATTTATCGAAGATTTACTGAACATCCGTCGAAAATCGTAAAACAATAAAACGAGCCTACGTCATCGATAATGGATTTTTCACACTTTGTCATTTATGTTTAAATACGGGTATCAGATGTGGCCGAGGTAAAAAGTATTACGGAACCGCTAAACAGTTTCTAATTTTAATAGCTAATGGTTCGTTTAATTATAGCTCTTTTTTCTTTAAAATTGGTTAAGAATCATCGAAATAAAATATTAAAATGAAATCGTAGTCTTAAAATATTTTTATAAATAATACTTTTTAAAACAGTACCTTTGTAAAGTAGTAAAAATCCAACAAAAATTAGAATATTGAAAAAATTATTCAGAGTTAATATTAATTTTTCTTACAATTTTATACAAAATTGTATTATTAAACTTTGAAATATTTACACAAATAACTATATCTATGATTTGCAGCTGAAAATTTTATCCAATCTGTTATCTAAAAAAAGCAGGACGAATCATTTCGTGATTACGTCACAACTTCTAACACGGGGGTGGGGGGTTACAAACAAATGTACATCTAAAAATAAAAAATGTACCATTAAAACTGGAACGATCCGTATACACACATATAAACCGATAAATCGTTAAACAACTCATAAACAGATGAAAAGCCATCGAGTCTATAAAGCAAACTCGAAGCCGGCGTAAAACAAACCCTTGTTCATCCCGGAGAAATTAATAAACAAGTTCGAAAGAGCGAGTGAGATGGAGAGAAAGAGAAAGAGAGAGAGAGAGAGAGAGAGAGAGAGAGAGAGTCGAAGCGAGATCTCGAGCTGTTATCGAGCCTGCACTTAACCGTCTGAAAAAGATCACGCGAGCAAGCGAGCGAGTGAGCGCGAAAAACGAAGAGAACTCAAAGGGAGATAAATCAGCAGGGATTCGGAGCCCCTCTAGCCGAATGAACGAAACTTCGAAAGCCGCATAACGAGAGGAGGGAAAGAAAACGAGGCTGGTCTCATCGAGGATCAGATAGGACCAGGCCAGCGAGTACCCAAGATCTCGGAGATAGAAGAATTTAATAACCTCTGCCACCCCCCACCCTCTGTCTCTCACTCTTTCTTTCCTCGTAGAGGAGGGGGTGGGTGGAGATCGAGAGCAATAGGAGGGGGAGGGGGGAAAGGGTTGTGCAATAATATCGGGAGATATCGATCTTTAATTAGGCACGCAGCGCCGGAATGCTCAGATTAAAATCGAGAGCTGCGAGCGCTAGGCCTCACGCGGGGTAAAGACGATAGCTCGACTTTGTTTATTGCTAACAGCAAAATCCTATCGTACGTTCCACTTCCTCCTTTTCACCCTCGTCCGTTACTTTACAATTTTGAACATTTACTTTTTTTCTTGTATTTTTAACAATTTTCATCTTAATTCTTTTTTTTTTGTTTAAGTTTCTCGGTTTTATACCTATTTATTCGGTTAGCGCTAGTCTGCGCGTACGTATGGGGCGCTCATATTCCTATATGTATGTATACATGAAATCACAAAGTCGATTCGATCGCGCGACCCACCGCGAGCTGCAAAGAATTATCTCTTAATAATTTTGCTCTCGCTAAAGCATCTCTATAGACACACACACACACACACACTTAGACAGAACGCGCGGTTGACGCGTATCCCATCACACAAGGAAAGGTCCGAGATCTCGTTAACTTAGGTAGCCTCCCGGGAAAAAACATTGACGCACCAGGATCGCGGATGAAAAATGAGTTTACGCGTCGATCTTGGTAACCGATAACGAGTCGTTACTCTGGAATTAATTTGATCAAACTCGACAAATATTTCCCTCCTCCTTATTATCAACCTCGTTCAATCTCTCTCTCTCTCTCTCTCTCGCCTCTCCTTTCAACTTCCATTCGCTTCGACGAAAATTCCGATAACGAGCGACCTCCCACCTGCGTGCTGTCCTCGCCTTCCCTTTTACTCTCTCTCTCTCTCCCTCTCTCTCCCGCTGTATTTTTTTCCTTCAAGTTTATACTCTAGTAGATCATTCCGAGGCGCGAGTTGTCTAGCCACTCGGTAAGATTCGATCGTTGATACGAGTTCCTGCTCAACTCGCGCTAGTCTAATGCTTTACGCACTTCCTGTTGCTATAAATATAAACCTATCCTGTCACTTGCACTCGCGCTATGTCCTACTAACGCTCCATTCAAATTTTCTATACGCGCATATAGGTATATATATATATATTTATTTTTCAAGGTTTTCGACCCATACCGTTCACGGTATTATTCAACGAGAAACATACATATGTACAAATATGACGCGTCGTGTATAAATATTGTGAACAACACTTTTATATTCGAAAAATAAAAATGTACATCGTCGCACGGATGATTCGTTGGTTATAACAATAAGAAAAAAAAATAAATAAAGAAAATTATCTAAGCTGGGTTGAAAATGGCGTCTTGTCGTACGAATGATCAATTAGATGGAAGATCGCGTGTTCTCTTTGCAGAATCAACCAAGAGAGGAAGAGAGAGAGGAGAGAGAGAGGAGAGAGAGAGAGTGTTGGAATTAAAGAGGAGGGTCTTTATCGGACCTCGAGTGTCTCCCCGGTGTCAAGAAGGTTTATCTCTTAATGACTACCCCATCTTAAGGCTTAATCGTCGACACGTATAAACCATCCTGCTTCTGCATATTCAATTATGTTGCGGCTGCTCCTGCTCCTGCTTCTGCTCCTGCTAGTCACTCGCGATCTCTCACGCACGGCATTTCTCTCTCTCTCTCTCTCTCTCTCTCTCTCGAACGCGATTCAAAGAAATTCGATATTCGAGTTTGAGTGCTCGCCCGAATTCTTGTATACATACCGATATATACGTCTGTATATATATACTAATCAGAGCTATCTTTTACTTATTTTTTACCTTTAAATTTATAAGATGCCGTCAATCGTCGTTTGTTTATTATCGTTTAAGAAGAATATTCACTATTATTTTTGCGACGGTCGAGATGATTTTCTTAGAAAAGTTACCGTGTATTTATTAGCTGCTCGAGGAAAATTAACCTAAAATAGTCGTATAGTCGCCCTAGTAGAAATTTAATATTTTTACTAGGAAATTAAAACAATTTTCAAATATTTGATTACTCAGTACTTTATATTTTTTTATTTTTATTTGAGATAGAATGGACAAACATAATAATAATGATCGATAGAAAATAACTGAATATAATCTACAAAATAGCTATTTTTTTAGTTCAAAACGTTAAATAAATTGTTGAATATCTATCAAAGAATCGATACAATTTTAACCATATGCTGTGTCACGGTCACTTTTAAGTTGCTTATACATCAAAACTTTCAGGTTTAGCACATCGTCGAAATAAATTATATATATATAGATAGAAAATGTTATATATTATGTAGAAAATGTTCTCCTTTCAAGTAATAACCTTTGAACACTTTTTGACATCTGTACAGTCAAATGAATTAGAAATTAGTTATTTAAAAGATCATTTTATTTCAGTAGCTCGAAAACGGTTGCTTTATACAAATTATTATTAACGGTGATAAAACAATGCAGATATTAATGTAAAAACTATTAGGTTCGATAAACACATTTTCAAAATATTGATATTATACGTAAATATAGCATAAATATACCTGCTCCTTATCTTCGTTATTATAAATTAATCATTTTGTGGTTAAATGAGACAGTTAACAACGCAAATGCAACCAAGCAAAATGTCAGGTCAAAACTGCGATTTCTACATACTTAAAATTATCACACAATTGTATACTGAAAGAATACCTAAAATTATACTTATAACCGTATATAATTAAATTAGTTTGCATATCCAAATTGCAATATATAAAACCGATTATCTAAAATAAAAAAAAAAGAAGAAGAAAAATTAGTTAGGAAATGCGTAACTTTTCTCTCCTCGAGAAAAATAATTCGTCAAACAAATGCTCGTTAAACGTTGGACGGGGACGATCGGGAGCGCGAGCCAATCGAGAGAGGCTAAGAGAGAGAGAGACCGCGAAATTGGGCGATCCGGCTGGTATATAGGCAGGCACTTAAGCCACGCTGCAAAGAGAAAGAAGAAAGAAGAAAGAGAGCGCATATATATAAGGAGGGCACGGGTGACAGATGTCGAGCCCGATATCGGGCCGAGTCGTCCTTCGGTGGCCATCGAGTCGCTCGGTACACGAGCTCAGACCTCTCGCTCTCGGATCCTGTTCCCACCTCGAGATAAGCTGCTGTTGCTGCTGTTCCTCGTACATATATATACATATATACCTGTACGAAAGGGGGGACCAATCACACGCGGGCTTCGCCTGCGGACACGCGGGAGATTGAAGCCGCGAGATCTCACTCTCTCTCTCTCTCTCTCTACCTCCCTCTTCCTCTCTCACTGTGTACTATATACAACCATCATCGCGATTCCACCTTACTTTTCTTGCATCTTTCTTTTTTCCAACCTCGTGCAAATATTGCGAGATGATGGATACCGATTGTCCAACTTCTTTTTTTCTTTTTGAGAAATCGAGATTACCTTCGTTCTTTCGTCGGCTTTCTCGATATTTTCGTTTTTCAGATCAACTTCTTTTTTTAGGAAATCATTTGATACACGTATAGACTTTTTTATTTGATCGATTTATTCGTATTATGATTTCGTTGGTTAATTTAATTATTATTTGAATGGAGTAATATGTTTGATCTATAATGATGATAGTATTGTGTAATTATTCGTATAGAATATCTGTGTAATATTTATCATGAACTGTATGAATTTTTTGAGTTTTATCTGTCTATCATTTCATTGCTAAAGACAAGTCAAGACAAAACGATATTGATGAAAATATTGTACTGCTCTCGAAAAATCTTGAGAATTTACGAAATTCTTGCAATGTCTAAATCTTGTCTTGAAACATTAGTTTATACAGAGACCATAGTTTAACTAATTTGTACATATATATAGTAGACAATATTATAGTTTTTAAACGGAGGGACATATATAGCTATAGGTAATTAGATTACAAATGACAAATGTCTGTTCTCTTAATTATTATTAATAAAATTAATTTTTCAACCGTATAAAAATGCTAGACTATTTATAGCTATAAAAAGATCAACGTCGTTGAGTTATAAATTTTAAGTATTATATCTGCTAATGATATGAAATTCGCAAGACGAGTAAAGAGATCAATTCCAAGTTCATTTAAACATGTGTAGGTAAACCAAAATTCAATTTTTTCCAGATAATAAAACAGTAACGCAAAAGTTAATACGAAATTTTTCACCGTGTGTATAGCACTCGCAACTGTTAGTTTTGGATTAAATTACAATTCTGTATACTTTTTGAGCCCCTCGAAATTATCTAAATGAAGAAAAGATTACTGCGGTGGTACTCGACAAGAAATCTCTCATGGATTTATCTGATGAGGATGAGGCCTAGCTTTCGACTAAAATATTTTTTACCCGACGAAGAAGATGACGTAGGTGCCTGGGTATAATCGCCCGTGGAATTTGAATGGCTTCTTCAAAATGTTCGAAAGTATCGTATAAGACGCCCGGCGCGAGAATATAAGAAAAGGCGCCAGACGCTGTCCAGACTAACGACCGATAATCGTACGTCGAACTTGGCCTTATATATCCCCGTCTACAACTCAAAAAAATTTTTTTTTTATTTAAATAATACTATCCATTTCTCTTTTTATATTCGGACAGAGATAAAACGTTCATTTCCTTCATCAAATCGATCGCAAAAAATTTAAACGGTCATAGTAAACATCGAATCATTATAATGTACATCAAATGTCAGATTTACATAATAAACGTAAACATTATTACCATTGAATTTATTGCAGATGTTGAAAAGGGGGTTGACGTTACATCGTTCTTTAATATGCGAGTTTACTCGATACAGAAGCATAATATGTGTGTATGTGTACAGTGTGTGTGCATGTGTATGAGTGTGTATATATATATATGTATATTCACATTTGACCAGGCATATTACACGCAATGACTTGGTTTTCATTGTTTTATCCTACTTTAACCAAACTCCCGTATTTTAGTCATAATGTGCATGTATGTGCGGGCGCACGTGTGTGTGTGTACGTATTCCATACTTCACTCAGTTCCGTGCTTTATTTTATCTAGATGATTTTATCCGATCTAGATAAAACTTTATCGCTAACAGATGTTTCACATTTCAAAAGTAATTTCGTCCCTATCTTGATTTATCATTTTAATCTATTGCAAAAATCGCATTTGATTTTGTAAATCGATTATGAACTCTAATAACTTTTCGTATAAATGTATAATACTGATTTTCGCGATACTCCTTTTTCCTGGTTTTCAGTGAACCGATGATTCATCGTTACAGATATATCTAAACATTGTAAAAGTGGCATTATAAATAAATCTCGATTATTTTTTTTTTCTTTTATCACTTGGTTTAAACATGTCGTTTACGCTATTACAACAAATTATTTGTTTAACCAAAGTTTTATTTAAATCGAAACGTTACAAAATAAATAAATTTGTTTGGGGTCAGTTGTTAAATGTCCACTGAGGAACATTGTCTTTGATAAAAATTACAGTAGTAACAAAAATATCTATAAAAAGTAATGAAAGTTACGATCATTTGAATGTATCTTTACGATATTCCAAAATATAATAATTTTTAATAGATTATTAGACTATTTAAAACTACGCTGGAAGGTCAATATTAAAAGCGAATCGTTTATAAATTTGTGTCTTATTATACACAGGTAGATAATTTTGTTATAAAATTTACCTTGACAACAGTAACCTTCGGACTTATAATCAACAATCTAAAAATTACAGAGACAGCACAGTAAAAATTGTAACGATTTTATAATAAACCTTCTGAGTTGTTGAGTTTATTTTTTTTTCTAACAGCTAATAACCTAAAACATATTATTTATAATCTAAGTAAAATTTACTGGGTCTGTAGTACTGAATGTAATGTTTTTCATAGAACTTTTTATTACTTTAAATTTATTGTCGAGAAATTCATTTTTCTTTCAATGAGTATATGTTGTAAATCGTTTTATCATTTATAATGGTGTAATGGACACTAATATTAATTTAAAATTGGAAATAATTGCACGAGAAATGTCCACACCGTTGTGTATGTACACAAGTATATTCCTGAAAATTTTATTTATAATATTTAGTATTTGTTTACGTACTTTAGTCAAAATTACAGTTTTTTCACTAATATTAATTTACGTAAAATGTTTCTAACACGGTAATTTTCATACAATTCTCTCTGTTGATCTATTAATATACTAACAAATTTGGACGAATTAAATTTTTGGTTCCGAAAAACTCATGTCCTATTAATATTAAAAAAAAATTACACTACATAAGATTTTTTCCAGGATCGATGGAATCGGCAAAGCCTTCGAACACTGGGAAAAAATGACTTGTGACAAATGTTTGTGATTAACAATCAATGAATGTGGATTGGATTTTGGGCGAATTGAATATTCCAAACAATTAGGAACTTGTTATTAATATTTATTACCGGATTTATTTGAGGTGACTGAAGAATTAATATGGTGTCAAGCTCTGGCATTTATATTCTCGTATTGTGATGAGTATGTAAATCAAATGCATAGTTTAAACTCGATAAATTTGTTTGTAAAAATGAATTATATATACAAATTGTTTCAATACGCGAAATGTAAGATAACCGCCAGAGTAATCGTGCATGCGTGGAAGGACGATTTACCCCGATCGGGAAAATATTCATGGTTAGCCGTGTCAGATCATAAGGCCCACGTATGCAACAACGGCCCATAATACGGCGCGTGACGGGGGTCAACTGGGGTAGTACATGACTAGCCCACTCTCGCCTTTTTTAAACCTAATGTAAATATTTTGCTCTTTCATTTGAAAATACATAGGGGCCTCGAATGGTACGTTACAGGTAAGCCATGTCGGTATTCAAAACTGTAATGATAACCGAGAAGTCAGCTAAAGCAGTCAATAAGGTTATTTCTTTTCTTGATTTTCAAAAAGTGTGTAAAAATATTTTCGACGGTTATAGTTGAAGATTTTAATAGTTTTTATGCAGGTTTGCAAAACATAAAACAAATTATATATAATCAACATGTAAGGTTTTGTACACGCGTATATTTATGCATCAAAGAAAATGTATTTTAATTGATATATTATATTTATAGAACATATTTTTAGTTTTACAGTATATAAATTTGACGTTGACATATTCACTAAATGGACTGATGCACTGACTATGGCTTTTTGAAGTTTTTTTTACAAGAGATTTAATATTAAAATCGCAAAAAAGTCAGTTTGACATAAGAATATTACATTTTTTCACACATACATAATTATACTTATATTATTTTTTACGCATATTTAGAAGTACAATGATAACATTTTTTAAAGCCGAGAGTAATAAAAATATGGACAAGAAGGCTGTTTCATATATTACGATTTATAAAATTATTTCCTATTGTACTGAGGTGGATTCAGAAGCTAATTGTATAAAAATAAAAGTTTATAGTGTCTTATATAATATATAAGTTGTAAATTAATAAAAGTATTTTTTTTTCTTTTTATACACCTAAGTTTATAGTGCAAATTGTGGTGTATAAATTAATGTACTTATATCTTTTAACCACTAATATATTAATTTTAAATAACAAAGAACTTTTAATTATTTTATGGCTTGCCTTATGTAGGCCGTACAATACATAACCGTAAATAAAAACACAATAATTTTGAGGATGGTCATATAGTGGTTCATATGAATAAAAAAATTATTTTAACCACATTAGGGCCATGCTATACAACCCCGTTACTATCCAAAGAGGGCTCTCGTCCGATATCATTGTAGGGCTGTATCATTTTTTATAAGGCACCATAGGCGGCCTTGATAAATGCTATAAGTTTATTTCCGATCGGAACAACGACAATTTTTTTAAATTCATATATATATATTAACTGTTAAGTCGTATCCATTTGGTAGAAATATCACGAAAATTTTATCTTGCACTTGAATGGTGAGTTAAATACAAGATTTTCTTTTCCTCAGTGAAGTATGTATATAACAAGCGTATTATCGATATAGTTGATTCTCGGTATTTATTTTCATAAGTATAAAGTCGACAAGTCGATGAGATCGAGGGCGTCGATTTTCAAGCGCAGTCTACATAATATAATTGAAGTAAAAAACCGAGCTACCGAAGCCTCGTACATACACACACACACACACACACACACACACACACACACACACATACATTTATACCAAATCACACGTTTAAATCCTTACATCTGTCCTATAAGGTTGCTTCTGTGCTACCGTCGTGGCTTCTCTTATCGCTCCTGCGGTATTTTTGCTTTTATTAAGGGGGTATACAACTAAATTAAGTGCGCCAACCTGACCGCGTTGATACATTCGAATTCAAATGTTTTTTTTTTTTACTGTTCGCTTTGATAGGATTTTATTTAAACAAATTAGATACTCGAAATTTAAGACCGGGGATCTAATAAATAAACGCGGGTATAATTAATAAATAAACAGGCGTTAAAAAAATATACAACACAACAAGTTCCTTTGAAATCAGCACCTCTTTACGGTATCTGATGTCAGAAATTTTCTCTCGAAGCGCAACCGGTGCATCTAAATGTTATCGTATTATATCCTTCTTCTTCTTCTTCTTCTTCTCTTTTCTTTTTTCGTTAACCCTACAGTATGAACGGTTTAATTTCCAGGCAATGCGTTACAGGGTGGGTATCTTGGAAGGAAGAGTTCCGAGAACCTCCTCGAGAGAGTCGTTCGAGTGAATAAGATCGCATTATTCATGCGTCCGATTCTTCGGGTGCGCGACGGGTTCGTGGCAAGGATGTAAGGTGCGCGCGATTCCACCACGGTGCGACTTAACCGTATATATATATATATATATAAGAGCAAGAGGGAAGGGGGGGGGGGGAGAACCGAGTGTAACATAAGCACGAGGGAGCGAGAGCCAAGCACGATAATTGACACGTGGTGCGCGAGCGATCATCGGGTAATTAAACCGAATTTCATCGAAATTTGTTCGAAATCGTCATGTTTGTCATATTTTTTTTTATAAAGATAGTTAGGGACATTTGTCTATCGGTATGTACTTTGAGAAATTAAATGTGAATTGTACTTTCAAAGAGATTAAGTATTTAGGGGTTGTCGGACTCAAAAATAGGATTTGTTATATTATTTATAAACAATAAAATTAATTTTTTAACAATCCTTTCCGTCAATCCCTTAAACAATGTATACTCAACTTTGGGTTTAAAGTTAATTGTATACCTATTTTACTCAAAATTACCGACCAAATATTTATTTACAAAAATGATTTTTCTTTTCAAAACATTTTAATCGTCCTGCTCTTCGTTATGTTTCAGTTCTATTCATACGATATCTGTTCGGATTTCTAATTCAATATTTTAATTAGAATTTTTGGGTTAAAAGGTGTGTAGATTCCTATATAATTTGGTTCCGACATTCCGTTAAGAGTACTGGCATTTTTTAATGTTTTAAAGTTAGGAATAACTATTTTTTATTAACAAAGAGCAATTTATATCGATTTTTAAAAAACGTCTGATTAGAGTTATCATTTAAATTTCTCTTAACGCTATATGAGGATGGTGAATGATCACCGAAGCGTCACTAAAATAATTTATTCCGTGGACCGAAGAGGAAATTGACCACCATGCGAAGAGAAAATTTGCTCTAAAAATTATCTAACTGATTTAGATAAAAATTATAGTACCACTGTACGGTGAAAATTTCTAAAGAACACACGTTCTTATATGAGAAAAATTACGATGTAGTATAGTAAAAATTATCAATTTCATTCCCGCAAGTATTATACATTATATTCTCTTCATATAATATTGCTCGATCTAAGGTTGTTTTTTCGATAAATTTTCAAAAGTTACTTTTAATTTTTATTTTGCAAATACCGAAGGTATTACTATTAAATAAATTACGTTGCTGCATAAAAGTCGATTAAAATCTAATATTTGAAACTTCAAAATAGTTAGTTAATTAATAAAAAAAACTACTTAAAAAAAAAAAATACTTAGGAGTGCACTGAGAATCCGAAGTAAAAAAAGAAACAATGAAACATTACAGTGACTAGACCGATGATCAGAGAGCGGAGTAAGACATTCCTTAACTTTTCCTCCCTTAGGTAGTACAGATAGGTGTAGGTATATGTATGTGTATGTATAGAGGAATAAAAGAAAAAGAGATTTATGCTACCCGTCGAGGAAGGGAAGTAAGGTAGAGAAAGAGGAGTGGTAACCAGTCAGGTGTACACGTTAGAGATCCTTAACCGTGAACTGTACAAGGTAATAACCGCGAGGCGTTGTCGCAAGGGCTTCTTCTCGGCGTGTATATAGGCTTTATACCTCAAAGACAAAACGAGGAGGTCGGGTCAACGAGCGCGAGCGGGCAAGTTGAGCTCTCACTTAGCGGGTACGGTGTCACGATCGGTTGCACACCCCCTCCTCTGCGACTTATTAGCATATCGGAGTATATACCCGCGCATCTTTAGGTAGGTCGTGCCCCCACGCGACAAGAAGACTCACTCAGCTTCTTCTTCTCCTTCTTCTTCGTCTTCGTCTTCTTCTTCTTCTTCCTCATCGCGTGTTGGACCCTTCCACCGTCACGATCAGGATCCTATTTGCATAGCGCCTATATACCAGATGAACGCCTCTCTCACCCCTCTTTAAATCCTTTCTTTCGCTTCAGGTTGATAATGTTATAGGTATATACCTATATATATACGTACGAGCGCAGTAGTCCCATCGGAAAACTCCCTTTTCTTTTTTTTATAACTCTTCTTCTTCTCCCTCTGCTTCTTACCGATCCGAATCAAAGCAAGGACAGAATTAATGGTAATAAGGTTGCATCGTCGCTCTTGCTACAGACATAATATATATATATACACGTGCACACGTACACGTACGTAGAGGTTCGTCGTGCGACTCGGAAGTGAAATTCTAACCGTTCAAAAATACATAAACACACTTGTGTATGGAGAGAGGATAAGGAATACAACGACAATTGCGTAAGTATATCGATGATTAACGCGATTCACGATCGAATACACACGCGCACGCGCGCGCGCGCAGAGAGATACCGGTACACCCGCGCGTAAATTTAATTTAAATTTAATCGACCGAGAGATTAATTTATCGATCCACCGGGTTGTATACGAAATCGCGCGACACGAAAAAGTAAAGGCTCTACCTATATATAGCCATATCGTGGACTCGAATATGACCTGACCCCGGGAGGAAAACGAGAGAGAGAGAGAGAGAGAGAGAGAGAGAGAGAAGAAGAGTGTAAAAATCTCGGGAAAGAGAAGAGAAATAAGGCGCGCAGCGACGACGAGCGAACGGTGGGAAAGTCATCGGTCGGGAAAGTCCATGGTATATACGCGCGCGAGACTATCACACAGAGAGCAGCCACATGCATGCATATATACCTACGTAGAGATACGAACACATAGACGTAGACATAAAGCTTGGGCATATACACCGAAGGTGCACGGTATTGGTTCCGAGAAAGGCCCCTTATCAGCTCGCGGATATGTTAATGGTGACCGTGTTGCTCCCCTCGCCACCCTACCCCCCCCCCCCCCTCCTTACCCCAGAATATATTGCACCCTGTGCGCAACGGTGCGATTCGCTCGACACACACTCACGGAGAGAGAGAGAGAGAGAGAGAGAGAGAGAGAGAGAGAGAGAGAGAGAGAGAGAGGGAGAGGTAGTTTAAACACGTAGGTGTACGTGTGTGTGTAATATAGTTGTATCGGTCACTTGGAGCACACTCCTCGAATCGCACACCCCTTCAATTAAAACTGTCCCGATCGTATTTAACCTTACTGCGAGAGGTTCGTTCTTTCTTTCTATCCTTCCTTTTCTTTTTTTTTCTTTATCTTCTCCTTTTTTTATTTCTCTATTCGATCGTCGTGTGTATTAGCTCGATTGCACAGGTTGTACCCGTCTTCAATTTTTTTTATTTCGCGCCCGAGAGTATAATATATATATATATATATATAAAGGAATCTCTTGCCTTGTATCCTTTTTTTTAATGAGATATGATTATTTGTATAGTTTTCTCGTTTATTTCATTATTACACCTAGACATTTTTTATTTCTTCTTTTTATATCGAATCGTTTGCGATACTTGATTTTATCAAAGTGGTGCTTTGACGATAACGTTCAGTTAAATTATTGTTTAATTTAATATTTTGTTCTCCGATTTTACAAAATTATTTTTCGTTATTTATTCTGGCACGCACGGAGCTACTATTCTACTGAAAATATTGTTACAGTTGTTATAATAGAAACATTGATGTAATTGAAATGAATCGGATTAAAATTCGACAGAGAAAAAAATATTTGGTATTCATTGAGATAAATGACTATATATTTGCGACAAATAAATATTTCGTAACTATTATAAGTCACCGTATTTTTTTTATATATAAAGAATTGATACACTGTGTCATGTAGCAATTTCTCAAGAAATAAAATATTGATATAATTTGGAAATGTTATATTTATGATGTAATTTTAGATAAGGCGTTTGGTGTGATCAGAAACTATATACTTAACTAATATTCCTTTCCCTCAACGATGTATACCGATCGCGAGAATGCAAAAAAGTACTATGTATAAACGTAGTAAAATTTAATACAAATATATTAATTATTGTTATAAATTTATTATTATAACAAGGTATGGAATTTTTATTGATTCCGCGTATCAACATTCGTTATTAGTAAACAACTTACTCATTATTAATACAACATCTTCTCGAATATAATATTTAACATATGCATCGAATATTAATACAATTCGCCTACATATAAATAACACCTAAAACCATTACCCCAAAAATAATCCGTAAACATAAGAATAAAGGAAAAGAATAATTAAATCAATACTTACTCCAGATATAAAAAAGAAAATAAAAAATCGATGTATATTATACAAGTAAAGTTGTATTGAAACGTATATATGGATGCACCCGACGAAAGATAAAGACGTTCCACGTATATTTAACAATCGAGTCTACGTAAGAAAAGTGAATGGAAGGAGGAAAAAGGAAGAGCGGATATCCTGTGTAAAATTGATCGATCCGTGTATATATACACAGAAGAAGTGAGGTTGTGCACGCAGCTGGTACAGCACGAATTGCGTGCGAGTTGCGGCCTCTTCGGTCTACATACATATACATGCACACACCTAAATGTATATACCTATATAGAATTATAAGAATCGAAAAAGAGGTGCCGATGACTACTTACTCACGCCCAGGAGTTACATAGAGATGCGGCTCCTCTGATAATACACCACGACCGAGACCTAGGAAGACAAGGACACGTTGTATATATATATACTCTTTCGATATATCGTACGAATGTATCTCGGTTCTTGGGATTTCAGTTGAGTTCGCGAGGCAATTAAAACCCCTTAAAGCCTTGCGCGCGCACGAGCTTCGACATTTCGGTCTATTATCGTCCCACTGTTCAAACAGATATTAGATGGCTACCTTTTAGAGACGTCCTCGTCTCAATGGATCGACTTAAGATGTCTCCTTCCTCCCTATATATATACCTATTATCTCTTCATTAATTTTACCTTTGATTATTTATCTTTTGTTACCTCCTAGGCACCTTTATATTCCTTCTCTCTTATTTTGTATTTTTTCTTTCGAAATTTGTTAAAAATCTTTCTTTTTTTTACTCGTTATATACATATACATTTTTAAAATAATGTTAATTCAATTATGTAAATATATTTAAAATATCTAACAAACGTTAAATATTACGTACTCGTATAATTATTATTTTAATTGTTAATTACTTTTTTTTTCATTCGTATATTTTTGTTGTGAAAAACACTCTGATATATGTGTGATTATAATAAATGAGCAATTACACAGATCTATATACAATTAGCACCGGTTTGGGAAGATAAAAAGAGCGACGTTAAAATAATAAAAAAAAAAAGATCTATATACAAACTGTCAGTTTAAGTCTATTCAATATTTTGTCAAATATTAATACAAGTAAATATATTATTAAAATTATTTAATTTATTTTTCTGTCATTTTGTACAATTATTCAGATTCTTGCAATTTTCAATTACAATTTTCAATACACAAAACTCATAAAAATATATAATATACAATGCAATAATATACAATGTAATAATGCACAATATTCCACGCAATGTTATAAATGATTAATAATTTTGTATGTAATGTTATATTTTTACCAATTAATATAGTGAAATTTTACTAAGTTCACATTTGCTACATATTTTATAACAGATAGTAAAAATTAACTAATTTTACAGTGAAACAAATGTTATTAATGTTATTAAACGAATTATTCATTAATATCTTGTTTGTAAGCACTTTGAATTTCTCGGGAGAATTTATTTATACTTTTCATTATTTTAATTTTATGGATTGATATATTAATAGTGAAATTTTTACTATTTCAATGTTCGAGGTTAAGGCTTTGTTAAGAATGAGAGAAATTTATAAAAAAAAGCAACGTCGAAGCTATACTCGTTATCCCTTTAGGAAAATTTATAATCCATATAGGTTGGTGGTAAAACTTAGTAAACGTCGAGCATTCTTGCCTAATACTTGAAATCTTCCGGAATCGTATCGAAACGCTTAGGGTATACATATACAAACATATATAGCTAAACCATCGAAATCCGTAATTAGCGATAGAAAATCATCGTTAGACAGAGAGAAACCGAGAGTAAACACGGAGCGCTAGATAAAGATAAAGAGGCAAAAAAAGGAACCGCATAGGGAAGGGGAGCATACGGAAAGGGTACGAGTGGGGCGAAGGGGAGGGGGGGGGCAGGGGGGAGAGTGAGAGAGAGAAGGAAAGAGAAGGAAAGCCAGAGTCGGGAGGAGATAAGGAATCTAAGCGGGCGAGCTGCGCCAGTTGCGATACGGCCGACCAAGATGTACTATCTCTCTCTCTCTGTTTGAGGGGGAGGAGGTGGCCGTGATGGTGGTGGTGGTGGTGGTAGTGGCGGTGGCGGTGGCGACGGCGACAGGGGAGGGGGCTGGCGAGAGCGAGAGAAAGAGAGAGAGAGCGATTGAGAAGGGGGAACGCAGGGGGATAGACCGCTTACGCACCGAGAGCGCGCCTCCATTAGGGACGCGGACGCTTCGGGCGACGCGCGCGCGGCCCGTCCTCCTTCTCTCTCTCTCTCTCGCTCTCCCTGCACACGCGGTTTCCTCTGTGGTGCTTTTTTTTTCGGTCGCTCTCTCGTTTTGTGTTACCTTCTTCGGACGTTTTGCTCGTGTAGGTGGTGTATAACCAAGGAGTCATGGTTCTGCTCGCGCGACGGATTTCCGGTTTTAAATGTACGGTTCGCACATTCACGCTACCCGTATGTTGTACTACTACTACTACTACTACTTACTCTTCTTGCTTTCCTTTTTTTTATACTTGCTTTTCTTTTTTCTTTTTTTTATTTTCTCCCTCCCCATGTGTTTGTGTATTGTATATATATCTATACACCCCTTGGATAATACAATACTACCTGTTTCTCGTGATACAGTTTGTGTTGGTGAAAAACTCGTTGGTTTACCAATCAGTTTTATTTTTTTACGTGGTATTTACAGATTTTTGGTGTGTGTGTTTCTCTTTTATTGTGCGGTGAAGATTCGGTGTACAAGATACACGTGCGTATAGACTGCGTACGTGTACGACTGTTCGCGGTTCATTGTGGTGATTGCAGTGCGCGGTCCATACCGGTTGTCACATTCGCACCGATTTACCGGTGATGCGCGTACAGTGTGAATTGAATTATATCATAACCCGCGGATTAGATATACATTTTACTATTTTTTTTTGTATACTTGTAACATTTTAAATGTCACACATTTACTTCAATAGTGTACAATGTGTAGAACGAAATATTCATTTAATTCAGAAACGTCTATATATATATATATATATATATATGACTACAAGATATTTCTTAAATAAACCAGCACAAATTATCATCGAACAGATTAAAATGTCATTGTAAGCTAAACTATTATATACCTCGGTGTAAAAATATAAGAGTATCGCTTCAAAAACCGGGACTGTCTGTATAGTTTTAAAAATTCCAAATGTTTGGAATCACGAGTCGGTATACATAATTATCAAGAATGTGGGGAATTCTCATTAGTCAGATTATTATCTCGCACACATACACTAATACGTATATATATATATATATATATATATAAATGCACATATATTTTTTTTGCCCGACTGTATTGTAGAGAGAATTATTCATGCTCTTTCTCGGTTGTTAATCGCAATCTAGCGCAACCAACACCGACAATTACCTCAACGTTATGCTCAATATTAATTAACCGACGCGGTTTTTATCGTATTTTACAAAATTCAACTAAACTCACGTACACTTTTGTAACACTCGATTTTTACTCGATACTTTTACGAATTCAGTCACGTTCCTTTTCTCTCTCTCTCTCTCTCTCTCTCTCTCTCTCTCTCTCTCTCTCTGGTCTTAAAATATACACATATACACGTCACAAATGAACGTTATCTCGATCTAAATTCGCGGTGTACGCTGTGTCGATTGTAGATTAGAAATGACGTTTTACATTGAATTTTTGGTTGAAAAACGGTGTGTTACGTAAAAAATTAATCGTCGAATTGATTCAATGAGTTGACTTATTGCACTTTCGTTCATGATTACCGGAAGCTCGACGAAAATATTTATTATTGGTTGTTTTTACAAATTTAGTATTGTATACAATAATTTAGTACATATAAATATCTCTATGAGGAACATTTTGTTCTACATAATTTAATTTATTTATTAACTCGATCTCTCCTATTTATTGCAACGATATGAACATGTTAACAACGCACATTATTTTACACATATGTAAATACTCGTTATAAATATTTTTATTTATTTACCTCATTCGAAGGGATTAATATTTTCGTATATATATATACAACGATAAGGGTATAATAATAAATTATAATTTCCTTACAGTGCATAATCCCCAGTATGGATCGTATAGAGATAAAAATATACAATCGTCGAAATCCTACATGCATCTATATACTTGCGACTGAATGAATTGGTGAAAGAGTATGCGTATATATATCCGAATGATCAAAAATAATTACAATGATATATTGAAAGTATGATTTGTTAATCAATCTCTTCCAAAAGACGATTTCTTTACCTCGCACGTGTCAATGCGACATTCTCATAGAGAAATTTGTTATTTCCAAGGTTATTAACAATTAATTTTAGAGATAAAGTGATATTTTATATAGTTAAGACAATTAACAGGATTTTTTTATGTATTACAATATATAATATAATGTATGGATTTGAATTTACAGGGGAGGATGAGGAGTGGAGCGATTCGGAAAAGACACCGTCCGTGAGCAGCGGATTGGAAGGTGGAGGTTCGGCGGTGTCAAGTCCATCTGGTCAAATCGTTGACGACGATCTGGTCGCCCTTCCACCTCCGCCTCGGCTTAACGCTGGAATCGCGGCACTGGCGTCCGAGGATATTAGACTCAGGTTGAGCGTTCTTCCGGAGGATGCGAGGAAGCGATTGGTCTCGCTCACCGACGAATACGAGGTACCTACATATTTTTTATCAATATTTCCTATATGTACACACACACGAAATTATGGGAGCTGATTATACAGATCAATCGTTTTGATTCAAATGATGATTATTTATACAGAGAAAAGATAAACTACGTAGCGGTTTTGATCAAATGTATATTACATTCGATTGAAATGATTAATGAAAATTGAAACGACTTCTTTTGTAGAATATTTTAACCAGGTATCAATAATTCCGGGAGAAATGATTATGGGCTGTAAAATAGCTTGCTTTTACTTGGAAAATTGTTTAAATTTCTATCGCAGTGAACGTTTAATTTAAGTGTTTATATAGTTATTTAATGGGATTTCAAAATTAAAAATTATCGACTGTAACATAGTATTTTTCTGATAATTAATATTTTGTATAAAAATTTAGGGAAAACTGTGAGAACCTTCCCCTGTAATAAGCTTTATTCTATATTTATGCAGTTTAAAGATGATTCGAACATTATTATTTATTTTTTTTATTTTAGTCGACCTGCAATGTGACTGTGTAAATATTTAAACATTAATTTTTTTTTTTCGTATATGCCATTAAAAAAAATTAAATGTCGATTTTGTTGTTTACAATAAGCCGTAACGAAAATTCTTATTTTAATTTGTAATTATTCTTGTCACACGAAAGGAAAAGAATTACCCAATTGTTCATTGTAAAATGCTGACGTTCATTTGTTTACGTAATTTATGTCCAAAATTTAATCTAAAATAGGTATATAAGAATTAGAGGAAAATTTGGATAATGTTCATATAGTCGTTTTAGATCAGGAGGATACGTGTTTTCTTTCGCAATATTTTGACCAATCTGACACTACAATTGTCATCCAAATAATTATGATATCGTCGAAAATATTTTCTCTTCGTCCAATAATAGTATTGAAATATATATTATTTTATTCAACAAAAAACCAACGCTACATTTGTTTTACTAATATGAATATATAAAACCTTGAGCGGTAACTATATATCTATATATACCGAAAAAATAAACAAAAAAAAATATTGCAGAACGCACGAAATTACCGTGATCATCATCATCAGCAGCGTAGTCGACCATCGCGACCAAATTCGGTTCAAGACTCGAGTCCGAAATCGACGAGTCGCGCTGAAGCCGTCGACGAGGATTCGAACATGGCGGTAAAAGAAGAGGAGAGCAGCGCTGGCCGAGCCTCCTCGTCTTCGTCGTCGACGAGTCGACGTAGCAATCGTGCCGAGACTCGACGCGATTCCGAGGACTCGAGACGCACCTCGGACGACGTCGTTGGCTCCTTGGAGGCTAAACGAGCGCGACTCGACGACGATTTGGTGGCTACAGCACCGAGACTGAGACTGAACGCTAGTCTGGCGACGGATCCGGCACTTCGACCTCAAGCCGTCGCCGCCCTCACTATCAAACCCGAGGCTGCACCTTCGCCTCCAAATCCTACACCGCCGCTCTCGGCTGGATTGCAAAATGGTAATTTCGTCAATTTTCTTTATTTATTCTACGATATTTAAATTATCAATCAGCTGCCTCCATCGATCACCAATATAATACGTATATCCGAGTTATTCTATACAAATTTACACGTACATTTTCACTCTATTTTCTCTATTATTTTTTTGGATATTCTTTAAAAGTTATCTGCATTTAGCGCAGTGTTTACCTTTCAAAATATTCTGTGAAATTTTCTGAGCTATTTTTGAGCAGCCGTGAATCATTGTTTATAGGTATATATTACTAACCAAAAATTGTTATTTATGTATAATTATTTTATAATTAATTATTTTGTAAAAATCTCTCTCTCTCTCTCACGGTACTCTATTTGTTTTGAACAATATCCACGATTTTTACAGATTTTTATTATAATTAGGTTTTAAAATTTTTGGTATTTTTAAGGATAGGTCTCTGCAATTTGGGTATCACATCCCCTTGCAAATATCTAAAAGGACATTAGGTTTAAAAAATAATTTTCAACGTAACTTTTAACACCAATAATTGTACTTAATAAATTATGTTAAGGCTGGAAATTGAAAGTTTTTTCACGTACCTTATATGATAGTGCTTAATGTAAGTGAATCAAAAAATATAAAAGACTCTACAAAAGTAAAAATATGGAGAGAGCTACTTTGTTGCAAAATCATGTCATATTCATATATTTCAATTCAGAAACAATTTTTTTAAACTGAGTTCACTTGAATGGTATGGTTCTAAAATTAAAAACAAATAGTTATCCATAAACAGAAAGAGGATACGGAAATTTGAAATTTCAGATATTGAAATTCCTTTGGTATAAATTTACAAGTGATGGATCTGTACATCTTTTTCTTATAACTGTAATACATTGGCTTAATTTTTAAAGACATTAAATTGAATTGCATAGAATATACAAATCAAAGCGGTCAATTTGTCAATTTTTGTAGGATGTCTTATATACAAATGCATTTTTTGGAAAACGCCCTATCTCGCGCCTCGGTTGAAGAACGCCCTATCTCAAATGAAATTTTTCGCTTTCAAATTTTGTAGTGGCACACTGCGCAACTGAAAAATTCTAAGCTTAAAAATCTCCGTTCTCTCAACTTTTTTTTAATTTTATTAACTTAAAACATTATTTAAATTGCACACAGGTCGGCTGATATAATAGTACTCGATACATCGCCGCTGATAGACAGATAAAGTCAGAGAAGTCTCTCTTTCTCTGAGGAGTCCCGATGACGCCTAAACAATATTTTTCCGAATTTTAAACACTTTACTAATTAATTTATTTTTAATTAGAAAGACCGTATTTTTAAGTTGCGCAGTGGTGCCACTACAAAATTGAAAGCAAAAAATTTCATTTGAGATAGGGCGTTCTTCAACCGAAGCGCGAGATAGAGCGTTTTCCAAGCGAGTTCCGAGATAGACTGTTCTTCCACTCAGTTCACTTGAATGGTATGGTTCTAAAATTAAAAACAAATAGTTATCCATAAACAGAAAGAGGATACGGAAATTTGAAATTTCAGATATTGAAATTCCTTTGGTATAAATTTACAAGTGATGGATCTGTACATCTTTTTCTTATAACTGTAATACATTGGCTTAATTTTTAAAGACATTAAATTGAATTGCATAGAATATACAAATCAAAGCGGTCAATTTGTCAATTTTTGTAGGATGTCTTATATATACAAAATGCATTTGTAACACTTGATAATATTGGAATATTAGCATCGCCAAACGGAATGCTTGCCGATACTCGCCAATTTCAAATAGTCAAAATAAATTTGCATTTTTTGAACTTTACTATATCGTTGGCTGAGTGGAAGAACAGTCTATCTCGGAACTCGCTTGGAAAACGCCCTATCTCGCGATCCGCTTGGAAAACGCCCTATCTCGCGCCTCGGTTGAAGAACGCCCTATCTCAAATGAAATTTTTCGCTTTCAAATTTTGTAGTGGCACACTGCGCAACTCAATTCTTTATAAAAATTATTTAAAATGTATTTTATAAAAATTTTATAAAATATTTATAAATTATTTTCACTTGGGGTTCTTCAACCGAGGCGCGAGATAGGGCGTTTTCCAAGCTGGTTCCGAGATAGACTGTTCTTCCACTCAGCCGACGATATACGTTCTCTACGCTAACCTATACACCAGCACCTATAATAATTTCAATAAAAAAGGCACGAATTGCGTTAACGTTAACCCAGCGAATATCGGTAAACATCCCCGATATTCTTCACCGTAATATCCTTAAAACAGGACCTCTTGTAATAAATGGGAAAAAAATGTCTGTTATACAGCGATAGCAACAGGCCGTTTGTTTGTACTACCGAACGAGAGTAAAGAAAGTTTGACTGGCGAAACAACGGTACCTCGACCAGCCGCGTTGATTTGTCCACCTTGTGGTATTCGATACAGCTCGGCGAGTACATTGGACGCGCACCAAAGGTACTACTGTTCGCACAGGCCAAGATTGGAAAGCGACGCCGAGAACAACGACGAGGACGAGGATAAGACGGTCACCCCTGGTAAATTCGAAGGTCGCAAAGCGTACGCGTGTCCTCATTGCTCGTACAGCGCGGATAAAAAAGTTTCCCTCAATCGACACATGCGAATGCACGCGGCATCCCCGGTTCAAACTGTACAGCCGAGTACGGCGGTCCCGGTCAATTCAGCACCGAGCGCCGCTCCACAGCTCACCCCGGCGGTCGCTGCTAATGGATCCCTCAACGAGGAAGCTGAAAGATATTGCCGGAATTGCGATATTAGGTAACGCTTATACTTTTTTATTTTATCCTTTACACGATTTTTCTGTACTTTTCATTGATTAAAAGACTAAATGAAGTAAACGAGTACCTTGCAGGTCAAAAAGTATTAATTATTATTTTAAATGAAGTTAACGGAAATTTAATAAATATTTATTTTGTTTAATTGAATATGGTTAATTTTAATATATTTATTCGTTAAAGGGGTGCTTAAGTGGCTTGTTTAACCGATCTTTCGATAAAATTCAAAGTTTTCTCGTAAATGCAGGTTTGCTCGAATTTGTCGAGCTGATTAACCCATTAACGCTTAGAAGATGCAATTTTGAAATTTGAATAGCCGAATACGATAACAAAATTTTCGCAAACCATCCTTTCTTATGTATTTTTAATTGCTGCTCTTTTGAATGGTAATGGTTAGAAAATTAAGTAATTCACCAAAAAACGTTATTTTTCGATTGATTTTTTTCTAGATCGAATTCTCGTTACTTTAACATATTTTATTTTTAAAAACGTATCTAAAGTGATCACGATATCTAACCTTAAATCAAACGCGATAAGTAAAGTTGACAAGATTTTATTGATATATTATGATAGGAAAAATGATAAGTTTCTTTTAATATATTTTTTTAATATATTTTAATATATTTTTTTATTAATAATTATATAAATAAATAATAAATTATATAAATAAATTTAATATATTTTTTTCGAAAACTCAAATTGGAATATTATTTTCGACTATTCCAAAAATTCGAAAAATTGTAATTTCTAGAAACGCTGTATAAATTATAGAGGCTATTTTATAAACAAATCTATGATTTTCCTTTTTTTAAATTTATCTTTAAAGTTAATTGTTTAAAAGTAAACAAATAGTTATACTATTACCACTATAAATACATTTAACTTTAATCATTATTTTTTAATTTCAAGACATTTGACGATTAGTCCCCTTTCAATACTACACATTATATCAATTTTTAAAGTTTCATACGAATCAGACTGTAGATATACAGAACTATATCACATTGTCACGGTAATTTTAATAAGGTATAATACAAGCAAACCTGACCCTATACAATTTAATAAAAAGTAATCGGTGAATCGCGGTGATCTGAGTGTGGATCTCTCTTGTTGATAAAAAAGATCGTTTAAAAAATAAATAACGACGATCGATCAGTTAAACAGTGGAAGGTGAACATAAATGTATACGTTGTAACAGGTACAGCTCTCTAAAGACGTATCGAGCGCACAAGATGCACTACTGCAGCACAAGGCACGTGGTAAAAGACGCACCGGTAGCAGCAACGTCAAGCGGTACCGGTAGCTCATCGGTAAAAGGTTCACCACCGACAAGCTCGAGTCCCGGGGATTCACCACCACCCCAACCGTGTCTCGCATTACCAACGAATCCGATACTGATCGTTCCGTATTCATTGGTGCGCGTAGCCTCGGTACTCGCAGCACCGGGATTGCCAGCTCCCGACACACCCTGTTTCTTGATGCCGAACGGCACGTTGCAGCCGATGACGCGTGGATTACCACCGAGTGCACCGAGTTTGGCCAAAATCGAACCACCTACGACCGGTGGAGTTGCACCGACCGTTCTCAGGGCAGCGAATAAACCAGCTACTCCTGTGGCTATGCCACCACTCGCCGCTAATTCCCCGAGTTCCGCACCTTCCGCTCCACTCGATCTTAGCGTCAGGAGGTCGCCGGTAAGAATTATTTATTTATTTACCAGAATACAGCGTTTAACTGTATCTTTACTTGACACCAACAATTTTTTAAATTAACTTGGAATGGTACAATTAATATTCATATATATAGTTTTGTTGTTTTGAACTTTTACTCTATCGTAAAAAATTAGTTTTGATTTTTTATATTATTATTTAAGAACGAATACATTCATGCTAAGCCGATATTTTAGTTGGTAAAAATAACAATGAAATGCTGAGTTTTCTATTTTTTTTAATGAGGTAATCGTTTTCTATACCCAATGTTCTTTACAAAGGACGTTATAACCACCATTATATGGATCCACTGAAAGCTATTATGAACTAATACAGAAATATTTATAAAACACAATACTCTAATTGAATCACTTTATTTAAATTATGATTATCACAATAAACGTTATAAAAATTATTTTTTTTCAATTTTCTTATCCAATTATGATTTTTTTGAATACTATTGCGATATATCTGAAGCCAATCAGAAAATTAATATTAATAGATTTGTACACTCAAATACAAAATTCTATAGTTTCGGTTATATTAAAAAAATTAAAAAATTCAGTGCTAAATAAATGTAAAGTAATATATTTTGATAGCCCTATACTGTTGTTATAACATTTTGAAAATTGAAACGCCCACAGGATCACGAGAAAGAAAATCGAGTATCTCCGCTTCCGACGTCGTTGCCACCACCACCGGGTAGTCCGAGATCTCGAGGTAGCGCGAGTCCTCGAGCCAGATCATTGCCTACGGCTCAAGCACCGGATCGGATTCCGCCCACCCCACCGACCGAATTGGCACTTAGACTCGCGGAACTTCCGCCACCACCTGCTCCGGGTGTTCTCGTCAAACACGGCGTTTCTAGGTACGTGCAATCATCTCCTTCGATTTATATCCCTATATATTTCACTACTCTATCGATATACGTTAATTAATCGTATTGTATACATATAGATATATATACGAATCGACAGCTGTAAAAGCGATCTATAATATTTAATTAATTCTCCTTATTTATTATTGTTTATCGATTCTTACGGAGGCAAAAGGAATCGGTTGATGAAAGAAAAAATATTTTTCATTACCTTTTAAACAACGTTTCCGGTTAGGTTTTTACTAACTAAAATAATAATAATTGACTCTATATAAAAATACATGTTTTATATCAAATTTCTTCTACCGCTTCCGTCAGATATCAATTATTAATTTATATATTTCGTAACGTTTCAAAATTTTATTCAAATAATTTTAATTAAATCAAAATTTTTTATTTTTTTTTTAATAAATTAATCCCAATAGATGTATTGTTTCATAGTAAGTATAAAAAAAAAAAAGTAAGTTGGAATGTGTGACGTTCGTAGATGCAAAGAGTGCAACATAGTGTTCTGCCGTCACGAGAATTTTGTGGCGCATAAAAAGCATTACTGCCAAGCGCGGGAGTCGAGTGTAACGAGTCCACCGCCAGCGGGTACACCATCGCCACCGCTCGTCCAATTAATTTGCGCAGCTTGCGGCATTAAATTCGCCTCGATGGATAATCTCGTAGCTCACCAAGCTTTCTATTGTCCTAAGAGACCAGCCGATTCCCAGGATCATCATTCTCGATGCCCGAAATGCAAGGTACACACACACACATACACACACACACACACACACACATATATATATACACTGAGAAAAGAGATTCTTTGAGTCAAAGAATATTTCTTAATTGTTAAGAAATGTGGATTAGAATACGGCGAAAGGCACATGTCTTAACTATTAAGAATTCAGTGACTTGAATTTTTGGTTAAAAACGATTGTATAATTTTGTCTTAATTAAAAGGTTCTTTATTAATACGTAATAAATGAAGTATTATTATTAATATAATGTATCATAAGGGTAATCTTTTCACGCGCCGCTAGAGGGAGTCAACGACTTTTAGAACTTCATAGTAAATATTATGCATTAATGATATAAGTATGTCTACCTATATTCTCCTTCTCGTATATTGGCGTAATTAAATATATTTACTAATTTGACTAAACGAATGTGTTCAGTATGATCTGAAAATATATTCCTTTTACGTTAATAATAATCTTAAATTTATAAATAAGTTTAAAATTTATATCTATTAGTAAACAATATTAGGTTTCAATTGATATTAGGAATATTTCTTAATAGTTAAGAAATTGACATTTGTCGCAAAGTAAAGATTTTAAGACAATGGCAAATACACCATTTCTTTGAAGCAAAGAATTACTTTTCTCAGTGTATTATATATACGGAGAAAAATTTTGTAGTAAAAATTACTATTGTAATGGTAAACGGAGGACAGACTTGCACAAGTATAAAAATTGCTATTAGTAATGGTAAAAAATGCCATTATTTTGGAAAAATTACCATTAATAATGGTAATTTTTAGCATTATTAATAGCGATTTTTATAATTATGCAAGTCTATCCTCCTTTTAGCATTAAAATAGTAATTTATACTAACAAATTTTTCTCAGTGGATTTATCCATCCAAATGTTATCGTTGCGTTTATCATCTCGTTCATTCGCGTGTAGAAGGGTGCGCCTTTTATTATTTTACATCGCCGTGTAAACGGTCTTCGAAATTTATAGACGGTGATAGAACCGGGGGTCGCGCACACGTGCACGAGCAGTCAAACCGGCGGATGGAGATGTCCAGTTTGCGGTGCGGTCAGTCCAACTGCAGGAGCAGCTCAGCGTCACATGGATGCTCACCAAGGTGTCAAAGCTTTTCGTTGCACGATCTGCCGATACAAGGGCAATACGCTTCGTGGTATGAGGACGCACATTAGGATGCATTTTGAGAAACGAGGCGCGGATCTCCAGGTATACTTTATTTCATCTCTTTTAATCGAAGTATTTAAATAACTATAACAATTGTTACAATCGCGTTTAAATACTGTTTTCTGTAACGGCCACAAAAATAGTTACATTAATCCTCTAAATTTAAATTAATATTCAAGTGCATCTAACACAGATGTGGAATTAAATAATTGTTATACTTCATAGTGTTGAAAATTAATGTTAATTATATATAGGTTTATATTTTATAAAATTACAGAAATTTCAAATTATGTTATGTACGTACAGGTTTTGCTAAAAAATATAAATGTCGCTTTGACGATCACTTGTATAATTTTTTTTTATGGCTGATAAACTAAAAATCATATCTCCAAGTTTTTTCAAAACGTTTACTAATTTTATTATACAATATAGCTTAATTAATAAATCGTTTTATTTAACGGTTTAATAATTTTTAATAAATTATTGATTCATTGATTCTAAGTGGACTTTTCAAATCAAAAGGGTAGTTGGATGTTTTTTATAATAAATTTGTATTAAATAACATTTGAAAATTTTATTTTTCTGCAATTTTAATACTTGTTATTTTTGTATCCCATTAATACAACTTCTAATCTTTGAAATACATAATGTTAATAATTCAATAAAATTTGCATGGCAATGCCACAGTTAAAATGACTATGTATCAATTTTTTTCTATCTATTACGTAATCCACTAATTTTCCAAAATGAATTCATTTCTTTAAATAGTATATACACTCGAGGTTTTGATTAAAAAAACAAGATAGTCGTGTGCATTGCATTTACGATTCCGTAATAAGATTAAATATATATACATACATATATTTATCGTAATACTCGGGTATCGTGATTTCTAAAACAAACTTAAAATTTATCTGTTGTTATACATTACACGCTCGGTTCGAATAATTATCTTATATTTTTATATTCAGCTCGGATAATCGCACGATTCTTAATATAGATATAAAAGATTTTTATCGATACGGATAAGTAGAAGAGATAGTTTAGATCGTTGAGAAATGTTATGATTTACCGTTTGGTTTACTCATCGATATGCCGATCGATATCGGTCAACTTACCCGACGAGATAGACATCTGGTTTTTTTAATCGAATTTAAACATTCGATTAACATTGACATCCAGTATTTTAATAAGTTTAACCGGTTGATTATATTTGTGTTCGCTATTTACAGGAGGAAAATTACATAACTTGCGTCTTGGAAGACGACGTAGCCGCACCAACGGCAGAACCAGCCCCGGCGACATCACCCGAAGAAGCGGCCTCGGATACGCAACAACTCAACGGTAAAAGTGAACCACCGACGCGTAAAAGTCCACAACCAGCTTCGAGTTCACCAGCGGCATCGCCTGCTCAATCGCCAGCGTCGACTGGTCGAGTCAAACAAGAACGAGAGGACACACCACCACCACCCGAAGAAAATCTCGTAGCGAGTAAAACTGGACCGCGTTACTGTCGTTCTTGTGACATAAGCTTCAATTATTTGAGTACTTTCATAGCTCACAAAAAATTTTACTGCTCTAGCCATGCTGGGGAGGCTAGTAACAATAACAACAACAACAACAACAATAACACCCCGGTAGCACCGACGACGACGACGACGACGACGACGCCTCCAAGTGGTCGGACCGAGGCATCTGTACTTTAAATCTCTCTCTCTCTCTCTGTTTTTTTTCCTTTTCGCGTGGGTCTCTAGTTACTGGGCGTGGAATCTCGGAGGAATCTTTCTAATTTTTTTTCTTTTCTTTTCACTTTTAACGTTATTAATGGTGGATTTTTCTTTTCCTTTTTTTAAATCTCTTTAATTTACCTTTCGTTGCGATCACTGAATTATCGGATTCGTGTACTGATATTTTTTTTTACGTCACGACGAACGATTTTAACGATGTTAACGAAATCGTTAATTTGAAAAAGGAATACATTGACACGGAAATTTCTGAAGAAAATTTCACGAATTAAAATCTACCTGATAATTCATTACGCAAATAAGTATATAGAAGTGACTAACATTGATTTTCTTTCAAATCGATGTCGCCTTTATTTCTTTCTTTTTTTTAAATAAATCTCATGGATCTCATTTTCTTTATAATTTTTTCTCTTGAACTGTACACGTTCTCTTACTTCTGAAGTCTCGAATTACGTTGAAAATCCGAGGTAGGACTGTTACTTGTTGCCAGTTTATGTATACATTAAATAATAATAATACATTAATTATATCCGTTTAGTTAATTAAACTATTATACAAAACATTGTGTGATTTTTTTTTCTTCTTATTCTTCTTATTATTCGTTGATCCAGGGAATTGTTCGTAACATATAAGATTCGAATATTACCAACAGTGTACATACGGCATTAAGTTTTACATAAACGACGCACGGAGTAAAAAAAAAGAAACGTTAGACGTTTTTTTTTTAAGCGTTAGCCAAGGGAAAACCTATTAGGATTATAGTACTGTTATTATATCGAGCTGTACATAAAGAAAAAAACTGACTTACTAAGAGAAGAAAAAAATGAGAGAAAGAGTGAGAGAATGAGAGCGAATGAGTGTGAAAAAAAATATGAGAAAATAATATTGTGGATGAATATGTGATCTCTAATTCATAATGATTCGTCGAGGATATATATATATACATACATATATATATACAAATGCGTCATTTCTCTTTGAGTCAGCGTAAAAGGATATTTTGTACATAGTATAATTTTTACGTTCGTTCATAGAACATTTATGTACGAATTTAGTTATTTGATAAATTGAAGGAAAAAAAGTGTACGCTCTATTTTTAGTAATTTTAAACAATTGAAGAAAAGAAGAACTTTGTATCCTCGATTGATATCGAAACGAGTCTCGTATTAATTATTAAACAAGATGAAACAAAAAAAACAATAATAAAGATCTTAAACTCGTAATAAAAAATTCGAAAGGTGTGCAATCTCATGGTTCTTGAATCTTAATCTTATAGCATAATAAACAAAAAAAATGAATAAAAGCTCGAACGAGATTGAATATGTCCGAATGTAAAATGTTGTACAGTAGAGGAAGTAGAGTATTATAATAAAGAAAAACAAAAAGTCGTAGAAAAGAAAAGAAACACGATACTGATACCAATCTCAGTTTTTTTTTATTTTTATTTGAATCTGTTATGTTGCAATAATAACATTTTAATATATTATTATAACGATAATGAGTAACTAAAGCGCCCCCTCAATAATAAAAGTGCGCGCTCGACGAGGGAAAAACGATTCCGTTAATTGCACTCGTTGGCGGATAGTCACTGAAAAATCTCGGATCGACTCTTGTTAAAAAAAAAAATAATAATAATGACCTATACCTGTACGATATTTTCTTGTTGATCGAACATTTTTTATTAAATCAAGATTTAATCCAAAAATGAAAATAAAAGACAAAGACTCATCCAAGATATTTCGTTGACTAAAAATTTACGTTTACCTTATTATATATTATAGTAAATAAAATAAATTATTTCCTTTTTTTATCTCCGGAATCGCGAGTACCCTTAATCGATGAATAAAAAAAATGTATAAATTAGATATTAAGGCCAGTGTTACATGTATACGCAGTGTACTACTCATATCATACGATACGACTTTTAAAATGGAAAAAAAGCAAACAAAAAACATTCTTAAATTTACGCGAGCATTTTACACTATTTCTCATTGAGTGTTGAGAGCCAAAAGGAGGGAAAGAGTTATTATGAAATAAAAAAAAAATATATATATATATACAAGTGCGCCAGTATCGATCGATTGTGATATCAATTAATTATCTGTATGAAACTTGAGGTACGAAAGAAATATTATAGCGTAAATATCATGAACTTTTACACAATGTATGGGATTGATCGACGTTGTACTCTTAAGCATATGTGAGAGAATTTGATATTACTTTTATTCGAAGCGAAAAGATGGAACACACATACACATACGCATACACAAATAAAATATAATGATTTTACAAAAAGTAAAAAAGAAAAAACACAGAAGAGTACGTCCGAAATATCAATCGCGATGTTTTTTGCATGTCTGAATAATATCCACTTCGCCCCCCCCCCCTCGTCAAACTACCCAATTATTTTTATTTTTTCCTCTCTCCGTCAAAGTCTCAACATTTATAGACTTACGTTTTATTGTTTTTATTTTGATAGATGAATTTTACACAAGATTATATCTATATAAATATGTAATAAATATATAAACATACGAATAAAATTCTGCAACATTTAATTGAACATATATGTACGTATTTAATTATTTGTATATGTATACCTATACTCGTTAAGAATCGTCATCGGTCGACGAGGTGTCGTATTCGTAATTGTAATAGCTAAATTTTAGTTTTTTGTAACAATCGAAGTACTCGTCTTCATCGTCGTCATCCTCGTCGTCGTCGTTAATATCGACTTCGATAAAATCTTCGGTATCGCTGAAACCTACGTAATCCTCACCAGGTTTCTTTTTCACTCGTAAGCATCTTATTATTTTACGTCTTATCCGTAACGCTTCTTTGTAATCCAATTCGCTACCGCTGTCGTCATCCTCGCGAAAGAGTAATTTTTTTTGCAATTGCGGTTTTTCGTTTTCGTACGAATTTTCTTCCGTGTCGATCAATCGACTTTTGTTGACGAACTGGCGATAATAAAATTTTATTAAAAAAAAAAAAAAAAAACAAGAAAAATAATGAGAATACATTTAATTATATACTTGAATTATACCTCGGTGTTTATTGTATCGTCGTTCTCTTCGTCGATAGTACAATTATTATTATTATCCGGTTTGTATTGTTTTTCTGAAGATATACGGAAATCTCGAAAACTTTGAATAAGATTGTTACGATTATCTTTTGACGATTCTTTTGCTTTTTTACGAATTATGTCGATTAAGTAAGAGACGTTTTTCTGTTTACAATGGTACTTGTATCTTTTTTTCAAATGCAACGATGTCAACAGCTTATTACGACTCTTAGCTTCAATATTTTCGTCCTAATTAATTACAAAATTTAATTTATTATTAATTAATTATTTAATTAAATAATCAAATTAACGTTGTTTTTAATGTATGTGTTTACGTTAATATGTTGACAATTAATTTAGGTATACGTACAGTATTTTTTTCAATATTCTCACCATCCGTCAAATCATCATCGATAATTGATACTTCTACTTTAACTCGTTTTCGTAGATGCGTCCTTTCTTCGTCAAAATTATGCTCGCTGCTTCTTTTTAACGAAATTTTACTCATTTCTTTTAACTACGCTTATACAGTGTGATCGATTGAAAAATAATAAAAGTACGTTATTAACGTTACAAACGTTTTCGTTCTCTGCCTATGGTAAAATTTTCAAATATTTATTTGAAATATTTGGTATTTCTCTTTTACTCGGTCGATAAAGGTAGGTGTCCAACTGTATATATACATAGCGAACAGTGTTTGTATATATATATATCATTTCTTAACCTCAAATATAAACGAGTCGGAGAGTGCGAGAGAGAAAAGAGTTTCCCATCAAATATTTAATATTTTTTGGTGATATTATGGCGGCAATTTTACGTGTCAAAAGGAAAAAGGACGACGAGCCATTAGACGCTCTGTTATTGTCTTGTAAACGGCAAAAAGTAGAGAGCAATACAACCGATACGACACCGTTAACATCAATAGTTAAATTTGCGGGAACCGTTGAGAAACAAGTACGTTGATCATTAATTCATTTTCACATTTCATCTAAAATATGTATTTCTCATGGGTTTGATGTTTATATCACTGGATTCTTAACATAATTTGAAAATTTTTAATATTTTTAGATTTTTTAAAAATAATATTGTACTTGATAAATACTTCAAACCCATTACGTTTGTATGCGTTGGTTGTTTTTCTTTGATATCTAGGCATTTATTTATAAAGAAAGAATAATAATTAAGTTATGACAAGAAATATTCTTTTTTTATTTTATTTATTACGTTTACGTAACATTTCAAAATCAATAAATAACAAGTATATTTCAAGATGTTAATAATGTAGATACAAATAGTTTGATTGGTGCCAGTTATCATTATTAATAGTTTTATCAATTCATTTCAATTTCAGGATGATTGTGTTATAGAACACATAACAAAAAGATTAAACAAAGATACTTTGAAAGAAAGTTATAAACAACATATTGTTGACATAGCAAAAAAAGTAAGAGACAAAACCAAGCAGGAATCAAATGAAAATCGTTACAAAATTATCAATAATATTCGTTCATTGGATACATCTATGAATGAATACTTAGAGGAAGAAGTAGTTAATATTATCGATATTGAAGATACCCAAGCAATACCAGACGATAAGGTAAGCAAATATAGAACTATAATGCTTATATTACTTTTTTTCTCAAAAATAAACAATCTAATATTTATTATTTATAATACATTTTAGAATGATTCTGGTTATGTATATGATTTGTATTATACTAAAATGAAAGATAATTTGCAATTGGACAACATAGTATCCATTTTACCTGTAGAAGAAGATTTAGTTTTTGAAGATTATTATAAAGAAGAGGAAGAAGAATGCAATGCTGAATCGGAAGATTCTAATTCTGAATCTAATTGGAGAAATGATTATCCAGATTCTGAGCATTCTGAAAATTCAATTGGAGAAAATGATATAAGAAATGCTATTAGGAATCTCAATATAGATAATGATTTGTCAAGTGAAGATGAAGATTATGCTTATGGGCTTAAAGAGGATGATGTTGAAAGATATGGTTATAGATATGCTAAATACAAAGCAAGAATGTTGAAAGAGAGTGAATGTAATAATTCTAGGACAGATGAAAGTGATGAATTGGAAGAATTTTGTGACCAAGAGAGTGATGAGTTAGAACATTAATAGAATTTGTAAAATTATGTGATTATATAACTGAATGTTACATTATTTTATTATAACAAAGTTTAACTTAAGTACTATTAAATTTTAAGATAATATATTTATGTATTTTAATAAAGAAAACGTTTTTAACTCGTGAAAAGATTCGATTTTTATGTAATATACAAAAATTTTTACTTACAAATGTATATATTTACAATACAATTTACTTAACAATTATAACATAATTATTTTCATTTAGAGATCATATCTATAGTTAAAAATAAATTTCTTTCATCTGTACATATAGATACACATGATTTAGTGTTTACTTAAACAGACAGATTCCTCCATTAATGTAATGTAGTCTATCACATCATCTATATATCTACTAAGAAATGAATAATCTCTTTTAATATTTATTATTAACTGTTTGATATCATTTATCCTAAAATATGAATTTAATATTAGTTGCTTTGCAATACAAAAATTATCAGTGGCAATAATGCATTTGTTAAATTTTTTTTTACCTGATATCACCTAGGATAATTATTACGTCAATATCATCTGGACTAATTTCATTAAATAACTTGATTAATAATGAAACTTTCAATATTATATTTGATTTCTTAGACGCAACTGTAAATGTTATCCTATAAACAAAAAATTAATATTCACCTCTTTACAACTATACTGAATATCATACTAACATATTAATTTTTTAGTAATTACCTATCAATGTCTATACACAAAAGATTTAAAGCATCCAATCGTTGAAGATCAAACATAAATTTCATACTGGACTTGACTTCATTTGATACATATTCAAGCATAGGTAAAACATCCTCGTACATTCTGTACTTGAGTAACATTTTACTTGGTTTAAAAAGTAATAATAATAATTTGTGTACAATTTTTAAAAACACATTCTCTGAAGAAGCTAAAAATATTTTTTTAAATTTGTAGTACATTATTATTTATGACACTATTTATGACATTATGGACAAGGTATAAAAACACCTCCCACAATAATCTCATAATATTTTATAGCACATAAACCTCAAAATTTGAAATAAAATTGGTATTTTCAGGTTAGTGTACTATAAAAATATTTTTATTGCCCAAGAAACTGAAAAATGTATATACTTACACTTTATTCGCGATATAATCTGTATATCTTTGATATCCTGAATGCAAGCCTGATCATCGCCATTTAAAGTTATAACAAGAACAAGTGACTGTGATATAAAATCAATAGCAATTATTTCTGGATCTACCATTCGAATTGCCCATATGCAATCATTGCTGAAATGTAAATTATTGATTAGATAAAATTAACATTAGCAATTTATGTATAAAAAGTAATATTTACCTTTTTACATTATTCTGTAAATTCACTGTTAATGACACAAAAGGTGTAAGTGGTTCCTTAACTACTTCTTTTTCTTTTTCTTCTACAAGTTCATTGTCTTCTCTACATTTTTGTTTTTTATTTGATACTTTACCAAGTGACTTAGTAACTGTATCACAAGAAAGTTTTTGTATTCTCAATTTTATTGATTTAACTATTTCTAGTGGACTATCTAGTTTGTTGTTTTCTTTTGTAGCTTCGTCCATATTTTTATTATTCAATGCGCAGTCTGGTTTATTAAAATCAATATTTGAAGGTTTTGCATTATCGGTGTTTGGTATGTGCACATGATCACTGGTTGGTGTTTCTACATCATTACTTTCTGGTAATTCTGCACATTCAAGCACATCATCCTGAATGCTATCAGAATATAAAAATGATGGAGGTTGAATTTCTTCAAGTCCTTCTGTATTATTATCTGAAAATAAATTAGTTCTAACTTTTGGTTCTTTATTTTCTTTGTTAGAAGAATCAGTATTCTCCTCAATGCTATTTTTTTCACTTTCACTAGGAAGTACTATAGGTATTTCTGTAAAATTATTTGATTGTTTTTGAATTGAAGGAATTTCATTAACCTCTATACTTGATTTTGTATGAATTTGAACATTTGAATTAGAATTTACAACAAACGTCCGCCTTAAATTAACTTGAGTTTCAGTATTTGTATTTGAATTTATAATAAATGTTTTATTTCTTGTCACTTGAGCTTCTACATTTGTATTTGAATTTACAACAAATGTTTTATTTTTTGTCAGCTGAGCATCTTCATTTGTATTTGAATCTATAACAACTGATTTATTTGATTTAATTTGTTGGTCTGCATTTGAAAGAGCATCAACTGTGTATGTTTTATTTATAAATGATTTTTGTGATGGGATTTGTATAATCTTTTTCTCATTTATCAATAATGGAGATGAATCAGGTTTACAACATGTGGTTGCTATTAATACTTCTGTACTATCTGAAGGAAATCTAGACAAACTATTTTCTTTATAAATTATATTGTTTTCATCACAAATTTCTGTGGAAAGAAATTCTGCATCATATTCATCAATTGTCTGTTTATTTTTATCAACAGTAGAATCACTTATTTTTCTTCTCTTTGAATCACATTTGTAATCTGATTCATCGTGATAAATTTGAATTTTATTTTTTGGTTCTAAATAAGAATGATAAAAATTATTTTTTTCTAAGGTATTTGAATTGTTAGAACTTATATTTTTGACATTAGTATCAAATTTGTTAATATCATTATCATTAGATGGTATTATTCTTTGTTCATTATTCATATCTATACATCTTATTTTGTTTGGATTATCAATATCATTTGTAGAAATATTCTGATTCATTAGCAGATGCTTCTTATTTGCATCAATATCTGTTGATGTTTTATAAGATGGTAAACCAAAATACGCTTCTGGACACTCTGGGTTTTTGGGACGAATTTCAGTACTTTTATTCTTGTCCATGGTACTAACTTGTAACATGGAATGAATTGTGACTCCAGGCATATTTTCATTTTCTTGTCTTTGTAATTTTTTATCTCTATCTGCAAACGTTTCAGAACAGTTTCCAGAAACAGTAACATTATCTTTATCTTTTTGAGAGAAGAAGCTACTTTGTGTTAAAGGTTCCCGCTGTTGAAAAATCGTATTATTTTTCAATGAATTTCTCAATACATTTACATCATTACAAGATGAAAGATAAAGATTTGGTCCAGTTATATTTTCATTTTTCTCATACTTTTGAGTAGGTAAATTCATAGACGCACATAGAGTATTCAACTCATCAGAAGTTATTCGATGGAAGTTATTATCTTTACTATTGTGATATTTATCAATCATTTCATATTCTTTTCTGAAATGAGATGAGTTTAAAGAATTTCTTGAAACACTTGGAAGTACTTCAGTATATTCCATCAAAGAATCATTAAAAACTTCTGTAGGATTAGTTTTATGTCTTGATTCATCTTCACTTTTTTCATTATTTTGCGGATAATTTTTGGAAAGTGAAGTGATATCTATTGACATATTTTGCAGTGGTTGAATTTCTTTATCTGACTCTTTACATGAAATTTCTGGAATTTCATAATTACTTTTGGAATAAGAAATTGCTTCAGTTACATCCATAGACTTATCAAAAAACTTTTTAGTGTTTTCTTGTGTTATATTATTTTGTATTAAATTAGGTAGATTATCTAATCTTTGTTGAACAGGTACATTCTCTGTAATGTCGTTAGATTTATTTAACATGTATTTAGTTTTTTCATTTGAATAAGTGCTAGGTTGAATTATTTTATGCCCTTCTGCAGCTTTAGCTGTATTCAAAGATCTGTTGTAAATAATGTTACTATATTTGCGCATGGACTTATGCTGAATTTTATTTGTATTTGCATTGGATTCATAAAGTGTATTATAAACTGGGACTGCTTCAGTCATTTCCATTGACTTATTTAAAAAGATGTCAGTGTTCTCTTGAAAAGCCTCGTAAGAATTTTTTGAAGCAATGGTTTTTTGAACTTCAGACATTGTTGATGATTTATTATCATAATTTTTACAGTCTTGCATAATTAATTTATTGACCTTTTGTACATCAGTACCAGACTGAAATATTCCGTTTTGATGAGTCACGGCTTCTGTAATTTCCATCGATTTATTACAAAATTTTTTTGTTTTTTCATGTGTTTTATTGTGTAATGCACTATGCATACCAGTGCCAGACTGACTATTTTTGTGCTCAGTTACTATTTCTGTCATTTCCATTGAATTATTAGTAAACATTTTAGTTTTATCATGTGTAATTCTATACTCATTAATATCTGTATCAGGAACTAATTGACATACTGCTTTATTACTTACAGGATTATTCTCTTGAATTGTTTTATTAAAATTTTGGTTGGTCTGCTTGCTTTTAATGGATAGAACATTTTCAATTTGAGGCTGCATAATATTTTTAGAGCTAGGAATTGCATTAGTCATTTCCATTGAAATATTATTAAAACTATTAGTTTTATTTTGCATTACATCAGGGTTATCTTTTTCAATACCATTGTTTATTGGAGAAATACTATTACGTGTATTATTATTTAACTGCAAATTATTCTTCTTCATATGTAGAGGTTCGGTCATCTCCATAGACTTGTTTTCAAATACAGTAGTTTTTTCTTGTACTGCTCTATTGTTATGTGCTTTAAAATTCTGACACACTATTGCTTCAGTGATTTCCATTGAATTGTTAAAGAATTTAGTTTTTTCGTGTCCTCTAATTGAATTTTTTTCTAAATCTAAATTTGACATAGGCACTCCTTTCGTGATATCCATCGATTTATCAGAAAATAATGTAGTTTTTTCCTGAAATTTACTAACAGAAGATGAGCCAATTTTATGTTGACTAGATATAGCTTCAGTTTTTTCTTGCATTACATCTGGTATTACTTTGACTATTTTATTACCAACCAGTACAGCTTCTGTCATTTCCATGGAATTGTTTCCAAACAATGTGGTTCTTTCTTGCGTTTTGTTAATAAGCGGATAATTTTTATGGTGAGAGGATACTGCTTCAGTTATTTCCATTGATTTATTATTAAAAAGTTCTGTTTTTTCTTGCATTAATTCTGGTGTTACTTTATTTGAAATAGGATTAGTCTGGTGAATTCTATTACAAACAGGTACTGCTTCTGTCATTTCCATGGAGTTATTTCCAAATAATGTGGTTTTTTCTTGATTTCTGTTAACAGTAGATGGATAGTTTTTATGAGTGGATATTGCCTCCGTCATTTCCATGGAATTGTTTCCAAACAATCTGGTTTTTTCTTGAGATTTATTAAGAATAAGTGGATAATCTTTATGTTGAGAGGATATTGCTTCAGTTATTTCCATTGATTTATTATTAAAAAGTTCTGTTTTTTCCTGCATTAATTCTGGTGTTACTTTATTTGAAATAGGATTGGTCTGGTAAATTCTATTATAAGCAGGTACTGCTTCTGTCATTTCCATGGAGTTATTTCCAAATAATGTGGTCTTTTCTTGATTTCTGTTAACAGTGGATGGATAGTTTTTATGAGTGGATATTGCCTCCGTCATTTCCATGGAATTGTTTCCAAACAATGTGGTTCTTTCTTGCGTTTTGTTAATAAGCGGATAATTTTTATGCTGAGAGGATACTGCTTCAGTTATTTCCATTGATTTATTATTAAAAAGTTCTGTTTTTTCCTGCATTAATTCTGGTGTTACTTTATTCGAAATAGGATTAGTCTGGTGAATTCTATTACAAGCAGGTACTGCATCTGTCATTTCCATGGAGTTATTTCCAAATAATGTGGTCTTTTCTTGATTTCTGTTAACAGTAGATGGATAGTTTTTATGAGTGGATATTGCCTCCGTCATTTCCATGGAATTGTTTCCAAACAATCTGGTTTTTTCTTGAGATTTATTAAGAATAAGTGGATAATCTTTATGTTGAGAGGATATTGCTTCAGTTATTTCCATTGATTTATTATTAAAAAGTTCTGTTTTTTCCTGCATTAATTCTGGTGTTACTTTATATGAAATAGGATTAGTCTGGTGAATTCTATTACAAACAGGTACTGCTTCTGTCATTTCCATGGAGTTATTTCCAAATAATGTGGTCTTTTCTTGATTTCTGTTAACAGTGGATGGATAGTTTTTATGAGTGGATATTGCCTCCGTCATTTCCATGGAATTGTTTCCAAACAATGTGGTTCTTTCTTGCGTTTTGTTAATAAGCGGATAATTTTTATGCTGAGAGGATACTGCTTCAGTTATTTCCATTGATTTATTATTAAAAAGTTCTGTTTTTTCCTGCATTAATTCTGGTGTTACTTTATTCGAAATAGGATTAGTCTGGTGAATTCTATTACAAGCAGGTACTGCATCTGTCATTTCCATGGAGTTATTTCCAAATAATGTGGTCTTTTCTTGATTTCTGTTAACAGTAGATGGATAGTTTTTATGAGTGGATATTGCCTCCGTCATTTCCATGGAATTGTTTCCAAACAATCTGGTTTTTTCTTGAGATTTATTAAGAATAAGTGGATAATCTTTATGTTGAGAGGATATTGCTTCAGTTATTTCCATTGATTTATTATTAAAAAGTTCTGTTTTTTCCTGCATTAATTCTGGTGTTACTTTATATGAAATAGGATTAGTCTGGTGAATTCTATTACAAACAGGTACTGCTTCTGTCATTTCCATGGAGTTATTTCCAAATAATGTGGTTTTTTCTTGATTTCTGTTAACAGTAGATGGATAGGTTTTATGAGTGGATAATGCTTCCGTCATTTCCATGGAATTGTTTCCAAACAATTTGGTTTTTTCTTGAGTTTTATTAAGAATAAATGGATAATCTTTATGTTGAGAGGATATTGCTTCAGTTATTTCCATTGATTTATTATTAAAAAGTTCTGTTTTTTCCTGCATTAATTCTGGTGTTACTTTATTTGAAATAGGATTAGTCTGGTGAATTCTATTACAAACAGGTACTGCTTCTGGCGTTTCCATGGAGTTATTTCCAAATAATGTGGTCTTTTCTTGATTTCTGTTAACAGTAGATGGATAGTTTTTATGAGTGGATATTGCCTCCGTCATTTCCATGGAATTGTTTCCAAACAATCTGGTTTTTTCTTGAGTTTTATTAAGAATAAGTAGATAATCTTTATGTTGAGAGGATATTGCTTCAGTTATTTCCATTGATTTATTATTAAAAAGTTCTGTTTTTTCCTGCATTAATTCTGGTGTTACTTTATTCGAAATAGGATTAGTCTGGTGAATTCTATTACAAACAGGTACTGCTTCTGTCATTTCCATGGAGTTATTTCCAAATAATGTGGTCTTTTCTTGATTTCTGTTAACAGTAGATGGATAGTTTTTATGAGTGGATATTGCCTCCGTCATTTCCATGGAATTGTTTCCAAACAATCTGGTTTTTTCTTGAGATTTATTAAGAATAAGTGGATAATCTTTATGTTGAGAGGATATTGCTTCAGTTATTTCCATTGATTTATTATTAAAAAGTTCTGTTTTTTCCTGCATTAATTCTGGTGTTACTTTATATGAAATAGGATTAGTCTGGTGAATTCTATTACAAACAGGTACTGCTTCTGTCATTTCCATGGAGTTATTTCCAAATAATGTGGTTTTTTCTTGATTTCTGTTAACAGTAGATGGATAGGTTTTATGAGTGGATAATGCTTCCGTCATTTCCATGGAATTGTTTCCAAACAATTTGGTTTTTTCTTGAGTTTTATTAAGAATAAATGGATAATCTTTATGTTGAGAGGATATTGCTTCAGTTATTTCCATTGATTTATTATTAAAAAGTTCTGTTTTTTCCTGCATTAATTCTGGTGTTACTTTATTTGAAATAGGATTAGTCTGGTGAATTCTATTACAAACAGGTACTGCTTCTGGCGTTTCCATGGAGTTATTTCCAAATAATGTGGTCTTTTCTTGAATTTTGTTAACTATAGGTGGATAGTTTTTATGAGTGGATATTGCCTCCGTCATTTCCATGGAATTGTTTCCAAACAATCTGGTTTTTTCTTGAGTTTTATTAAGAATAAGTAGATAATCTTTATGTTGAGACGATATTGCTTCAGTTATTTCCATTGATTTATTATTAAAAAGTCCTGTTTTTTCCTGCATTAATTCTGGTGTTACTTTATTTGAAATAGGATTAGTCTGGTGAATTCTATTACAAACAGGTACTGCTTCTGTCATTTCCATGGAGTTATTTCCAAATAATGTGGTCTTTTCTTGAATTTTGTTAACTATAGGTGGATAGTTTTTATGAGTGGATATTGCCTCTGACATTTCCATTGATGTATTGTTAACAAGTTCCGCTTTTTTCTGCATTACTTCTGGTACTAGTTGGTTTACACTACTATTTGTCTTATTAACTCTATCACAGGTGGGTAGTACTTCTGTCAAATCAGTTAATGGTTTAGAAATTAGTTTTTCTTGTTCTTGTATTGTACTGCCAGATGGTTCATGAGTTTTATTAAAACTAATTATGGCTTTAGTTATATCCATTGATTTATTACAAGATATTTGTAAATTTTCTTCTTGTTGATTTTTTTGTTCAACTAATATATTTGAATTTCCTGCATTAGACTGAAGAACCCCACTGCAAATAGGCACTGATTCTGTAATAGTCAATGGTTTAATAACGCTGTCAGTATTTTTTAATAAATCATTATTTTTATTAATATTTTGACTATTACCAGGGTAAGACACAGCTTCAGTAAATTCCATATTAGTAGTCAAATTTTCGGTTTTTTCTCTATCTTCACATTGACTATTTGGTTGTATCCATGTAGAACATGGTAATATTGAAGTGAATTCCATTGTTTTCTCTTCAAAAGTATCCAAATTATACATGTACGGTCTTGAATCTACTGGATTTATTTGCTTGTTTGCACATCCACCTCCTAATAATTGTGAAATAGCTTGTGTTAGATCTGTAGAGTTAGATGCACAATTAACATAACTTGCAGGTACATCTTGACTGTTTGTTTCTTGACTACTATGTGACACGGGAAGAGTGTCATCAATCTGTAAATTATTTTTATGAGGTTCAATAATAATGTCAGATTGTACATAATTTGTCATATCCATAACGTCATCACAATATATTGTTGTGTTGGGATATTGCAATTCAGTATCTGGAGTAAATTTATTTATCAATTCCAAATTATTAATTGAACTATCTATTTCCATATCTTCTTGCAATACACTATCACCTTTCTCAACTGGTGCTTCAACACGTATCTCCTTATAATCAAGTTGATCCGGTGGTAAAAACAATTGTACTGGGAAATTTTCTTTGTCGTCGCAAGGTACATTGATAATAATTGGATTATCAGTACCATTACTACTTTTAGTACTACTTAAATCATGCTCCTCATATGTATCATCCCAAACTGTTCCTTGTTCAGCTTCATTACAGAATTCCCTTAATAATACAATAAATTATGTTTATTTAAATAAAATAACAACACTTGAAGTATTAAAAACTTTCATTTACCTAATGCGTTTATTTTTAGCAAAGCTAACTCTTCGTTTAAGTTTCACTGTAGGAGAATTTTCAGATGAAGGAGGATTTGTAGCTACACACTGCAAAGGTTGCCTTTGTTTTGGTGGTTTTAATATCTAAAATTTTATTAAATTACAGATAACATCAAAACACTAATAAATGAAATAAAACAATTATTGACACTAAATAGCCCATTCTATATTTTTTTAAAACTTATAAATGAAAAAGAACACTGTTATTTATAAGTATCAATTCTATTATCTAGAATGACTTACCGAAGATTGCCTTGAAACACCTTCTGATTTTGAAGGTTCCCTAAAAAGAAACAATGAATAGTAAGTACAATATGTATTAAAAAAGTACATATTAGAAAGTGATTAACGTATGAATATAAAATGTATAATTTTAAAAATATAATCAAAACCAAGTGAAAAGAATGTTTAATTAATAAACGACTATTTAAACTAGCAACACTTTGAACAACACAAAATATAGTTTTACTAACATTGTGACACAAAAATTAATATTTCATTGTAGCTCTCACAAACATTGTAACGTATACACACACAAAAATTCAAACTGAAGAACTGACAACAACGACAAACGCAAAAGAAGATGGCGGTGAAACCGTTTCGTATAACGTATATTTGTCGACTGCTGGTGCCATCTGAACTCGGTCGATAAATACATCGCGCCGATACCTACTTTATCGACCGTCGGATTAAACAACCCACTTTACATTATCGTTCGAATTCTCGTTAAAAATTTATAGTATCTTACAGTAGTCTATAAGTTAAATCGTTTAAAATTTTTTTAAATATTAGTGTAGCTAGGATAAAATGTTTAAAATAATTAATCTTACGATTAATGCACCAATCGTGTCAAAACTTTTTCTTAATTGAGAATACAATGAATGATTGTTTGGTAACGAAGAATAATGTAATCTTCTAAAGATTTATTTAAAGCACTAATTATCAAAAGCCTAGTACTTGTCGTCCTATAATTTTAATCGCGGTAATTAATATAGTAATATTTATTAAAAATGAACATGATTTTATAGGGGAAAATTACAGGGTTTTATACCATTGAATCCAAAAGTAATATTTAAAATATTGCATTTAAAGACCTGAACAAAATTCATATGGATAGTTTGAGACATAAGTGATGGCGTGGTATTGACTTTTCTGAAACGAAAAATAATTTTAGTAATAATAATTGAGTAAACAGTTTTGGTCGGTAATTATTAATAAAAATCTACAAATATTTGGGTTTATTGTTTAGAACGTACCTGAAAGCCCGATATTCAGGATTTTTTTTCAAAACTTCATTATTTTGTTTATAAAAAATATTTTTCTGCATTCACGAGATTTTTGTATTCAATGTCATATGTCGCGTTAAAGAAATTTACTAAGGGATGTTAGACTCAGAAAATGGTCATTTTTAATATTTTATTTATATTTTTTATAAACAAAAGGATACATTTCTGAAAAAATCCTAAACGTCAGGTTCTAATTAGGCATCTTTTAAATAATATACCCAAATTTTTCCAAATTTTTAAATTCGTAATTTAGTTCTGATTTTTGCGTTGAAAATTCATATTTTTTTGGACTAATAATTATTAATAACAAATTTATTTTTTCGTAAGAGATCAAAACGTCATGCCCTCAGTTGTTTCAAACTACTCATATGTATTTTGTTAAAACTTTTAACTGAATATTTAACTTTTAATTCAATATTTCCAAGATAATTCTTATGTCGAAAGGTGTAGATCCCTGTAACTTGGTTCCGACATCCCATACATCGTGAAATAAAGAAAAATTAAATTAAATTTACCTTTTCTATCTAATCGAGGGGGGTGGGGAAGAAAATAAAGTGTTGAAAAATAAAAAATAATGCGCGCGTGAAGATATGAAAAAGAAAAGTGATAATCCGTCATTTACAGGTGAGTCAAGCTTATAATCCTCGAAGGAGCTTTAAACATTCGCGGCAATAAAGCTGAGTGAAGGTTGTATATGTATAGATAAATATATAGCTTTTAGTATATACACACCCACCCACCCACCCACACACACACACACACACACACACACACACAAACATAAATGTATATATAAGGTCGTAAGCTTGCGCGAAATTGAAGGCGCAAGTACGGAGAGAAAACTATATAAAGAGAGATAGATCTCTCTCTCTCTCTATATATATGTATACATATATATGTAGACGCAAGATAAGGAAAAGCTTATGTGTGTATATAACCTTTATAAAACGTATATTATTATTGTCTTAGCACACGATGAACCGAGCTATATTTCATTTACGACATACCTTTATTTGAATTTAACGGTTCAATCTTTCCGCTCAATATGCATTTTTAAATATATATACGTATATATAATAATAATAATAATAATAATATGTGCAATAGCTTATATTAAAAGTTTACGTGTAAAGTGGTATATCTGCTGCAGAATGCATGGCGACTTATAAGGGTAGAGTAAAGTTAAGAATATATAAAAAAAATGTTTTTTTTTGTTTTTTAACTTAATGAACTAAAATTTTCGTGGCATTTACGCAGTAAAATTATATATTTTGTTGAAAAATTTGAACAAGACAGAATCATTTTAACCAAAGTTGTGCAGAAAAATGTATCAAAGTTTTTGGTGACAAATGCTCGCGTTATTACATCAATTTTTGGATTTGATTGAAATTTTTTGTGATTAGTCTTTCAAATAATTGTTTGAACTTCAATCAGTCTTTTTTTATTTAAACAGTTTTTTATTAAGTAAAAATATATATAATTAAAAAATAAATTTTTTTGTGCAGAACATAACAATGTTTAATATACATTTTTCATACAAATTTGATAACTGCTCAAATTAATAAAATCTAGTCTTAAAAGGAAGCATATTATGATATTCTAAATTTATACGTGCAGAGGAAGAGATTTATTTTATGCTTTAAGAGAATTAAATATTAATAACGTATGTATAAATTACACATGTACTATACCTACGCGATATGTGTAAACACGTATATTCCGAGTGGAAATTGTCATATTTTGATGTCTGGTTTGGTCACTGCACTCGTCCCGAATACTTTAAAGATATATGACTTGAAATTTTTATTTCTATTTACAGAATAAATATTTAAATAATCGCAAAAATTTTACTTATTTATTTAAATACTGCTCCATCCTGCGATATATCCTTCATTTGTATATATAAAAAAAAATTAATATCGACAGTAGTCAAATTCAAATCTTGACTATATATTTCAATGTATAAACGGGATGTTCGATTTAAATTATATACTGGGACATTGACCTTTCGACGTAAAATTTTAACGTCAGTTCAAGGTAGTAGAGACGAAAGAGGTAATTAAATAAATGTGGTAAATTATGGAATACCAAGACATCATTGCTCGCTTCATTTGAAAATAATCTGATTTAATTAAAATATTGATGTCTTCGTTGGATAAAGTCATTGGGAGGAAATTGGGAGGTATACTTTTAATTTTTATTTAATCTTAATAAATTAATTAATTTATTTTGGTTATTTTTTTAAAGCAATTCGCGAACATTTCAGCATCTTTTAGCCAAATAATTAGCATCTTAGCACATTAATTTTATTATATACATATTCATATATACATACAGATACACACTAATATTGGCACTACTAAATACTAAATATATTATACTTTATTTCTGTTGCACTTATAAAAATATAATATTATTGCACTTCTAAAACTTGACTAACTAACAAATATTTTCAATCTTCTGGTGTAGGACACATAATTTCCAATCGAATTAGCAGATTCTCGTAAGGTTGATCAGGTTATCTTCTACCAAATTATTTTACCATCGAGTTAGGAAACAGTTACGAACCCACAATAACATAACACTTGCGTTAAAGAACACGTCCTTATTTCTCTCGCAACAATGAATTCTACCACGTAAATATGCTTCACATGCACAAGTTAGAAAATATTGGACGCGTGATCAAAACAAAATCTTGGAGATGTATGGATACACCACGTGTTACTTTAAGGTTAAAGTTCCATTCCTCTATATAATGCTAATTTTTTGGGCGTTTCAATTACAGAATCATTGGCATTTATTTGTCAATATATTTGACCATGCAATGCTTTAGATAATGTAGAAATAAATATTTTTTTTTAGTTTAGCATAAAATAACCAATAATTCGGCATTGTTTGTAATCCTAAATATTACCATTAATAATGGCCATAAGTTATTGTCTTCAGCATATTTTATGTTCAATTTTCTACTAAAAAAAGATAAATATTACATTTATTTATAAAAAATACGCAATTTCATGCAAAATCCAAATACAGAACTGCACTAGATAATTAAATAATAAGTCATTCTACAAAGTTCTAGGGCAAGACACTCTAAAAAATTTCTATACCGAAAGTTTATGATTTTGCGTGATTTTTCGATGTATAAATTGTTTACCTGGACGTTAGTAGAATGACTTATTGTTTAATTATCTAGTACTTATGTATTTGGATTTTGCATAAACTTGCGTATTTTTTTAAATAAGTGTAATAATTATCTTTTTTACTCGGTCGGTAACCCACCGATTATGCCACCCCTTAACATCAAAATGCTTAGTTCAAGCATATATAAAACATGCCGCAGAGCACGACAGAGCGATATTTGGAGAGAAAGCAGTTTTTTTGTTAAAAAAAACAAGGCAATGTTGATAATTATAAGTGAAAATAATCTTTTCAGAATTAATTTAAATATAAGACAAAATTTACATGGACTGTTAAAAGCAAATACGTTCGACTGTTGGTAAGGATTTTCCAAAGTGATCATTTTCTTGTTTAATTGTATATCATATAAAAAATATTTAGCGAGTTGAATCTTGTTGTTGTATTGAATACGTCTATAATAAACTAATATATATTTACAAACGTCGATAAATTCGTAATTGACAATATAAAGATGACTAATTTGAAGTAGCACATTATTTACTCTAGTATGAACAAAATATTCTTTAAGTAGAATTTATTAATAAAATATTTTATTCAATTAACTGATACATATTTTTAGTATAAAAAAGAACAATCAATAAAAAAGGCATCTCAAGCACCATATCTTTGAAAAACTTAGGTTGTAAAAATATACATTGTTAAAAGAAAGTGTACTATAATTAATTTAAAAAAGCCTTCTCTTCTCATAAATAACATAAAATATTTTCTTTTTCAAGTTTGGCTTAATAAAACTTAAATTCGTTACGTAAATCAAAAGTTTAGCAATCCGTATGTACGCTCAAATCTAATCGTCAAAACACTCTATACAATTACTTCGCTATATATATATATAAATAACAAAAATTCGAAAAATTGAAAAGAAACCGATCGATTTGTTAATATTTAAAATTCACTGAGCATAGATGTATAGAGGGCATTTCCCACGATTATAACGCAAGTTTCGAAGAATGAACTTTCATATATAGGGTATATCGTGTATATATATATATATATATTAGGGAGTAAGAAGCCAACGAAGAATTCTAGCGGCGCGTTTAATACCGAAAGCTCGACACGGGGTCGACTTGTCTAGGCTTTATGTATATATATATACACATACAGTGCCGCCTGCCGCTAAGCCCTCTGCGTTCGCTTAAGTTGATCCCTGTACACGTATACGTATATATATGTATATATATGTGTACGTGTGAATGTGTGGGAGCGACCCTACAGAATCCGGCGACGCCGCGTGCGCTTCCGCACCTGTTTGCCCATGACTTTACGAAAAATAATTACAAGTGTCGACTTTACGAGGAGGCGGATTCAACATTTAACTCTCATGAATTATTTAACGCTTTTAAAATCTATCTATCTATATATATATATATATATATATATATATATATATATATATGGGTATATAGTTGCGTGTATATAAGTCTTCTTCATCAGTGATATTATATTCTATTGGTTTATTGCTTGTGCATCGATATGTATACTTTCTTTTTTTAATTTACATAGTGCTTTATAGTTATACTCTTATATCTCGAAAATTTAGCTTGTAATATAATGAAACGTTAATTATCTTGTATTATTTTATATTGTTGTTAACAATTACTGTTAATTTGTCTTTCGAGAGTTTTTATACAATGTTTTTCCATTTTCCTTTATATAACGGCATAGTTACGTAACAGCAAGTATCTTAGTTCGAATTATAGTTCGAATTGTTAATAACAACATATTATCATCACTGATCGTCGATACGAAGAAATAAAATCATGCACACGATGATCCGTATACTCGTTTTTCTTCGAAGGATATTGAATATTAAAATAGAAACAAATTAATTCAAAAGAGAATACGTGGTTGTCATTTTCGTATCTCCTTGTAAGCGTGTATATATATAATATATATACCTGTGCCAATAGATTAAAAAATAATTTTTATAAGAAGAAAAAGGAAGAAAAACTCCGTAAACAAAATAAAATTTTTATTACGTATCGATGGTCCAATAAACAAAGATAAGCACGTACACTGCAAAAAAAAAATAGAATAAAAAAAGAAACTGTAACAAATCGAATAAGTATATAGCAAAAAAAAGTATTTGCAGTGGAGGGTCCCTCTCTTTCTCTTTAGTTATACCTCGGCATTGTGTAAAAGCTGGGTACTCTCTCTCTCTCTCTCTCTTTCTGTCTCTCTCGTTTTACGGGGCACTCCCCCTACGCTTCTCCTCAGCTCCCTATTGACGGGAGTTTTAATAAAACTACCCCCACCAGGGTAGGTAGGGGCGGAAAACCCGAGGGTAGAAGAGAAGATATTGGGGCAAGTGGAGATCGTAAGAACGCTCCGAGATATCGCTGCTGCTGCTGCTGCTGCTGCCTGGTAGTGGTGGTGGTGGTGGTGGTGGTGGTGGTGCGCGAGAGTAAGACGAGGAAAATGAAAGAAAAATGGCGAGAAGGACGTTTATAACGTTCACGGAGGGACCAAAAATATATATATATAAAGGGAAAAACTGAGATGAGGAGAAGAAGAAAAACTAAGAAGATTTCGTTTTACTCCGCGTGAGAGAGAAAGTATATATATATATAAAGAGGAAGAGCATCTATTGAAATATGAAAGAAAAATATGCGACCTATCCTCTTTATGGAGATCCGAATTCAGATTCGTTAATGGATTTTATATAAGATAATAGTTTCTTACTCTATCCACGAATCGATGATTTTGACATTTTTAGTTTGGATATTGAAGACTCGGTTATGTCTGTCTACCGGTGGAAATTGGGAAAACTATTAGTCAAACATTAACTTCGAGAGAAATGGATTGTAATCTTCGAATTTTATTATGGCTTTTTGTGAAACAAAAGTTTAATCAAAGATAAACAATAAATTGTTTTCCTTCGATTTCAAAACTGCACAAGTTACACCGAATAAACTTTTTAAATTCATTGGAATAAATAAACCAGACGATTTAAGCATTCATTGCCAATACAGTATATAAAGAAGCAGAATAAAACTTAAAATGTCGATCGTCGAAAATTTAATACAAAAGTGAAATGAGAGGTTTAGCGACGTATTAAGTTTTAATTTTTTATTGTTAAAAAAAGCTGTATTAGCCACTTGTTTTAGTCCAGAATTTACCGTTACTTGGTATATACATATATATATATATATATATATATATATACCATATACGATATTGTTATGCAAGTCGATATGTTTTTTCAATCTTTACACTCAATTAATGAAAAAGTATTCAAAAATGAGTGGTTAGCAACTATTTACCCAACCCCAATTTTGACTCAATTCATTGATTCGCTTAGGTTTGTCTCTAAAGGGTAAGTTTTTATACCAAGAAATCTCGAGAAAGAAATAGTTGAAACGGAATATTTGTTCAAACATTCAAAAAGTAAGACACGCAGTCTAAGACACTTTTGTGAAGTACATGAAATTAAGACTTTAACAAATTGATACATGTTATAAAAATTTGATAAATTTAAATATCTATCTTATAGTAGTATATTTAATTATTTGTAAATGTGTATAAAATCGATATTTTTCTATCTATTATGTGAGCGAGTAAGACAGTAACTTTACATCTACTTTACAGTGATTACGAATCATAAATTCATTATTTCTGTTTTTTATACATAAAGAGAAGGAGTTTTTAGAAAAACATTTTTCTCTATGTTTTTATTATAAGCAATGAATTGTTTCACATTTAATTTAACAATTTCAGCACATATTTTAGGTAAAGTTCGTTTTTGAGTAAAAATCATTGTTTTTTTTTGTTAATAAAAAAATTTTTTTATTAATCTATTACATATCGTTAGTTTTTTCCGTAAATTTTAAATATATATATATATATATATATATATATATATATATGGGTGGTTCTCTGTGACATCGAAGATGAAAAAAATAAATATTGCTATAACTGTGGGAATAAGTTTTAGAGGTATCCAGTAGTTCTCCTGAATTTTTTCAGATTTTTTCTGGGCCATTATTTTAAGTTACAGAGAGTCAAAGTTGACATTTTAGCACTTTTTTGCATTATATGCCCATTTTCATGAATTTTTAGCTCCCAGGGGATGCATTTTTCACTAAAAACATAAGTATGACTTTTTTTGTAAAATTTTCCGAACTTTTCATTAAAAATACTTTTAAAGACATAAATGTATGCTGTCACACTCTTGTAAGCCATTTAAACCTTAAATAGTGAAAATCAGCAATTCTGCTCCGGACTCTGGTAACCTAATACTGTCTAAAAGATGTCTTTTTATAGTCAGAAACTGCCTAAAAATTTCCAGAGTGGGTCTAAATCATTAAGATCACTTATGGTCAAAATATCCGGGAAAAGTGCCCAAAATATTAATAGAAATGTATATTTGTTGCCTTATAACGATGAATCTAGTAGCATGATCATTGCAAAAAAATTTATGCACTTAACTTGGAGTGGAAGAAAAGTATCTTCACTTGTTTCAGTATCCCTCTAATCCCCTGTAAGCTGCTAAAAATACAAATATTATTATAAAATTATAAAAAATTATTTTTTATACATTTATAATGCTGGATTTTTAGTTTTACATCCCTTACAAGAATTATAATACTAATCTGAAGCATTACTATAAAAGTATCAACATTATTATTATTATTATTCAGCAATACATTGTTTAGATTTCACAAACTTGTCACTGGCACGCTATCATATTATTCATTATAATTATATATCCGATTTATTTATATATCTTTTGTATTAAATACATATATTCAGTTATTGTAATAATGATGTTTATATATTTATAGTAATCCTTCAGATTAGTATTATAATTCTTGTAAGGGATGTAAAACTAAAAATTCAGCATTATAAATGTTTAAAAATTAATTTTTTACATTTGTATAATAATATTTGTATTTTTGGCAGCTTACAGGGGACTAGATGGATACTGAAACAAGTGAAGATACTTTTCTACTACTCCAAGGTAAGTGCACAAATTTTTTTGCAATGATTATGCTACTAGATTCATCGTTATAAGGCAACAAATATACATTTCTATTAATATTTCGGGCACTTTTCCCGGAAATTTTGACCATAAGTGATCTTAATGATTTAGACCCACTCTGGAAATTTTTAGGCAGTTTCTGACTATAAAAAGACATCTTTTAGACAGTATTAGGTTACCAGAGTCCGGAGCAGAATTGCTGATTTTCACTATTTAAGGTTTAAATGGCTTACAAGAGTGTGACAGCATACATTTATGTCTTTAAAAGTATTTTTAATGAAAAGTTCGGAAAATTTTACAAAAAAAGTCATACTTATGTTTTTAGTGAAAAATGCATCCCCTGGGAGCTAAAAATTCATGAAAATGGGCATATAATGCAAAAAAGTGCTAAAATGTCAACTTTGACTCTCTGTAACTTAAAATAATGGCCCAGAAAAAATCTGAAAAAATTCAGGAGAACTACTGGATACCTCTAAAACTTATTCCCACAGTTATAGCAATATTTATTTTTTTCATCTTCGATGTCACAGAGAACCACCCATATATATATATATATATATATACACTGTGAAAAATGTTATAATAAAATTTGCAATGTTTCTAATAAAACTTTCTTTTCAAAATATTTTAAATGAGTTATATAATTAATAAGAAATTCAGATGTATGGAAGAGAGATAGCTGAGATATTACTATATTTTCTAATAAAATATAATCAAATTTTACTACAAAACACAGCAATTATTATTACAGTATATCCACCGATTACTATGTTTTATAGCAATTTTCATTAGAATTTTAGTAATTTTTATAATACATTTTTCTTAGCATATATATTTTGTGAAATTTGTTGAGATTTTTAATAAAATATTTGAAACAAGGGTTTTGGGTTGGAATTAGTTGATCTTCGTAATTTAGTCTCGATAGTCTGTATATACAGTTTAATCGATTTTAAAAATATCAATCGTATAAATAAATATATAATAAAATTTATTTACGAATAAGATCTATGTTATCTTGCAGTTTAAATTTCATCCATCTTTACAAATTATACATATAAATATTCTTCGGAAAGCTTTTTTTGAATAGAACACTAAATGAATTTTGGAGGCAATGACGGCTGGTCATTAGAGTTAAGCAGCGTTGAACGCGGTCACAAAGTGGATGGATGCTGCATGTTCGGTGAATCGCTTTAATGACTGATTAAAAAATTTTCACGTTCAAATGTTCTATTTCAATGCCAAGCTCTTTACGGCATGTTTTTTAAAAAAAATTGTTGATTTTCGAGGATTTATATACAAGCTGTAATAAAAAAAATGAACAACCAAATGTAAAATCGTACTATTTTCGTCTGCCAGGTTTTGCAGACCTCGTTAGATACTATATTTTTTAAAAAAGAATGTACAGATAAATAAATAAATAAGACCAGTATAAGATAAAAAAACATTACGTATGATTAAAACAGTATTTACCCTATAGTTGTCAAAACTTGACATTGGCACAGGGCACTACATTATTCTTAATCGAATTGAGTCAAGTGAGTTTTTTAAAACTGCAAATAAAACATTGTACGATTTTTTACCATTAGTTGGTAATTTTTTAATTCAACTATAGTATTACCCTCAAATATCGACAATTCTAATGTATATTGAAAAAAAAAGAATGGATTTCTAGTAGGGTTCTAGTGAAATCACTGCATAAGTGAAACGATTTTTTAGCCAAAAATTAGTCATATATGAACAAAGAGGTCTTTGTAATTAAAAAGTCCAAAAACTTGTTTCAACTAACCTTAAAATAGTATGATTTCTACTAAGGAAAGGTGTAAGGGATTACTTACAAACCGAAATGATCAAATTTTACAAAACTAGATATAATCTGGTATAATTTTACAAAACTTGTATACAAATCCATAAAGCATCGTTATATTTAAGTTCTAAATTGTTCACAGAAATAATTTCCTTATTGAAAATACGGTACGTGTGATCAGTATAACCTAAATAATACCATGACAGTACAGTCACACCTGTAACATTTTTTCTTTATACAGATTATGAATTTTTAAGCCCCCCCCCCCTTTTAATTATCCTACCGACTTCGTATTTCAAAGTTTTTATATAAAAACGGTAAAACTAATTGATATCTGCAATATTGATAGCTAGGGCGCTCTTCTGTTTATTTAAATAATTATTATAATAATGTAAAGTAATTTAATAATTTCTAAGCTACGGTCATTTTGAGGTTATGTTTGAGCGCGTAAATAAATCTTCGTATTTCAAAGTTTATGGAAAAAATATTTATTTAATCGACTTAATCTTAAACGGAAAATATTCGTTGAATCAAGCTCTATGGCGCTCTGCTATTCGTTTTTTACCTTAATCGATCTTACAATAGCTATAAATAAACCAAAATATGTGATTTTTGCTTTAGTCTCCTCTTGAACGACAATAATCGATACGTCAAAATACGATTCCAAAAAAATAAGAAGCCTCTCTCTGTCTACGATGAAATTGTTTAGACAATAATAAACATTCTCGTTTAACTCGCGTAACGCAATTCACGAAACAATATCAAATTTCAAAAAGCAAAAAAAAAATAATAAACATTATAACGACGGATAGGCAAACCCTAAAATCTCGTATATACGTATATAGAGATGTATATATATATACACACAGAGAATTTATCGTGCAGAGAGGATCCATATTACAAATCGAGAGTAAACGAGGGGTCGTACACGGTTTTGGTTTGTCGAGTTGAACTCGAAAAGGCTAAATGTTAAAAACAAAGGGTCCTACACGATACAAGGGTAAAATTGAAAATAAAAAGAAAGGAGAAGGGGGATACACTTGGAGTCTTTGGAAAATGTTTTCATCGTTGCACAAAGTCCAAGGGAAAGAGAGAGAGGAAGAGCAGATGCCGATCAAGTGGCAATTCTGGCAACAGTCAACATGAACCTGAATGGACTACGCGGCAATATATTGTTGTGTACGCTGATTGTAAAAGGGGAGGATTTTACACCGTGTGATTTTCTATCATGACGGCCTAGAGCCTATAAGTACCGAAGACGATCGTATAAGTGTCTCGTTTAACGCGCAAATCCGTTAAATCCCTGTAAATATCAATATACATGTATATATACCTATTTATATTCTAAATATTGTACGTGCGCAAAGAAAATTAAATAATTTAATTAATTTTTATTGTACTGGTATGTATATATGTATACACACAAAAGTATGCGAAATAAAGTTTAACACTGTTTAATTCGTCTCGTTTTTGTAATTGTTGCGTAAACAACGCTAATGAATAATTTATTTAGTTACAGAATTTTACTTTGGAATGCATATATATATATATATACATATGGATGTCTATTAAAATATTAAATAATACGCTTCGTATAATAGTTAATATATATACTTTAATAAAAAAATTTAACGTGCGAGAAAATTGGTATACTTAACACTTAGAGTGTTGTCAACATTTATACGTCATATAAGGCAGATGTGATTTACCAATGATTATAATTTGAGTAAAATATAATTTAAAAATAGTTTCCTGGTATTTTTTGTTTATGCAAATCGTGGGATTTAAAAGAAAGTGTGGTTTAAAACGCATGTACGACGACAGCAATGCACATAATGAATGCACTTCCTGATAATGAAAAAAAAATACTTATTTTTACTCGGAATCCTGATAGAAACATTTTTAACTAGTATATTTTATTTTAATACAAAGTGAATATCGTTCGTGTAATTTCCGTCATTATTACAAACTGATTTGCGCGACTCGCAACGTCCTCTAGTATGAACATAATTTCTTTTTTTATTATTTTCAGTTCATTTCTAGCAGTTGATAAAAAGAAATGAAGTTTTCTCACGTGTAAAATTATATAAAGATTTGTTTTATTATGGAATATTAAAAATGTGCTTTATAACGAATAATTGATACTGTCGTGGAGGAGACCGTCGTATCCTCTTATATACAAAATAAAAGTTCAATTTTCCGTATTACTATATATGTACTTAAATTACTATATAAATTACTTAAATGTAAATATACGTTTAAAATTTATTAAAATTTAGTAAGGCTGAATCGAAGAAAGTAAAATTATTCTTATTATTATAAATTTTCCCCTGAAGCGGAGCCGAGGGTGATAAACCTATGCTGTAAGGACTTCTTTCTTTATCTCCCGTGTGTCGTGTGCGATTTGCCTCTATACGCCAGACTGAAAAGTAGAAGTTTCTTTTCCGCGCAGTGGAAGGAAAATTTTAATTTTGATTAGGATATAAAGAAAAAACAATTTTGTCAAAGCATATGTATTTAAAGTTTTATTTATTTAATTTATTTTAAAAAATTCATCTTTGCTTTATATAAATGAAATATAAAATATGAATTAATACATTTTTTTTGATTGATTAAAGAAGAAATAAAAAAAGTATTCATCGAATACTTTTGGTCGAAAAGCGGTATTCGTGGATAAATATTCATCAAATATCTTTTCAAATTTCTCGAAGTGACATACACATCGCTTAATTTCATAGATATCACTTTCTTTTGGTTTGTCTCTATTTTTAAAAAGTATTGGACAAAAATTTGCGAGCGAATACCCCAACGTCTGCGTAATTACATTTGCCTAACTCTGATTAACAGTATAAATAAGGTCTTAAATAGACTTTTATATCGTTTTACACTTTAGAAAACTTATTTTTCTTATATTTAACTGTTACACATAAGGTACAAATTCTAAAACAAAATTGTTAAATTACAGGAGCGATAACATATACAAAATATAGTAGAATACTGTATAGATCAAATTTTTTTTGGTTACTTCGAAGTACGTATAAGTTAAAATGCTAAAAATAAAGTATAAATTGGCAATTGTAGAAAAAGTTCTTATAATTACACAACTGAAACAAAGACTTTAGACAAAGGGGGTATTCAGCTAAATATCACTTTAAATAAATTTTCAAAGACGGTCACATAATTGCCAATCAACTGTGGTTTTGTGTTAACAAAAAACTAATTATCACTTGAATCAGAAGTTTCGCATATTACACCATTTTTTACCATACTATGCACTAGCAATCTTTTTGCCACTATATAGTTGTCGTGAATAAATATGTTAACGATAAATATACATTTTAATGTGATGAAGCGCGCGGAGAAAGATCTAGATTTTATCTATTAACGGGATGTCGGACCCAATTTACCAGGGATCTACACCTTTCAACATACACTCTAAACCCTAAAGTGTAAAAACTGCACCTAAAAAGTATAAAAATGTCAATTTACTATTTTCGAAAACATTAAATTAATAGAATTCCTCTTTTGAAAAGAGTAAATAACTAAAATTGCACTTTGAGTAGTGTAAAATGCTATATTTCTATTATTCTAAAGTGTAAAAAGCGAAAATTCCACTACAAGAAAAGTATAAATTGCGACTTTTACTCCTTTGAAATGTATAATTTTTCAGACGTTGTCTTGAAAAGAGCAAATAATGGATTTTATACTTTAGCTAAAGTTTAAAACACTAAATTTACACTTTTAAAAAGTATAAATTTTCGGGCATTGAATTTAAAACAGTATAGTGAATATAGATTAATAATTGTTTAAACATGTTACTTAAAGAGTAATAAAGTCAACAAATTACTCATTTAAGGTTCACTTTTTAGGCACGATCGTTACACGGAAGTGCCTTATATTTTCATCATCGCAAAATATGTGATACCTCAAAAAAGTATATATTTTGACATAAAAATAAAATTTATGCAACTTAGAACCCATCCAAACCTCTCCCTAAAATGTATGTATGGATGTGTGTATGTGTGAAATCCTGTGACCAAAATAACTCTGCTAATTTTTAATCGATTGAGCTGAAATTTACAGGGTATATTTGTTATAATTATAGAACTCTGTAGTCCTATTTTCAGATGTATCGCTCATAAATTGTGGAAGTAATGGAGCGTTTTACAATTTCGTAAAATTGGTTTATGCATATTATCTCCAAAAATACTGTTCTTACGTACATAATGAATTTAGACAACATTTTCGTCTTAAAATTATAAAACTTTTTTCTATACAACACTTTCTGATTCGAGCAATATTTTTAAAGATACGTACATAAAAACAATGAAAATCATTAAAAATCTACAAAAAAGCACGTTTTTTCGTTATAAATTGAAATGTATCATTTTTATATAAAAAGTGTAAATAGACAAAATATTCGTCACAAAATTACAAAACTTTTTCCCATTGAACACTTCATGATCAAAACTGTTTTTTTGAAGATAACAATATAAAAACGATTAAAATCATTAAAAATCTACAAAAAAGTACGTTTTTTTCGTTATAAATTGAAATGTATCATTTTTATATAAAAAGCGTAAATGGACAAAATATTCGTCACAAAATTACAAAACTTTTTCCTTTTGTACACTTAACGCTCAAAACAATATTTTCAAAGATAAACATAGAAAAACGGTCAAAATAATGAAAAAAGCACAAAAAAACACGTATTTTTGCAATAAAACAAAACGTATTGTTTTTACTGAAAAACTTTTAGTGAACAAAATGTTCGTATTAAAATAATAAACCTTTTTTCTATTATGCGCTTAACGCACAAAACAATATTTTCGAACATAAACATAGAAAATTGGTTAAAGTAATCAAAATAATATGAAAAAACCTTAAAATGTTGACTTCTATTGTATAATTATTGTTGATGTAATATCATTTTCTTTTATCAGTATTTGTTGTATGTAAGTTTTAAATATCTTTCTCCGGTTCATCATTTTCGTCATCAGATAAATTGCTATACCATCTTCTAAATCTGGTCCAACTATTTCAGAAATATAGTCAAGTGATGCCTTAACCACCAATTTTTCAGTCTTTCTTGAAGTGTCAAATTTTGTACACCATTCTAAAATTAATTATATTTATGTAAAAAATGAAAAATAAATATTGAAATTATTATCATTGTTACAAAAAATGATTCCTATCTAACATTTTTGTTTTGAAGGCGTACTTTTTTGAAATTCAGGTACCCAACTGGTAGGACTTCATCATTTAAATGCACTACACTTTCATACTCATCTTTAAAATAAATTAATTATTTTACAATTATTTTACAAAAGTAAAAAATTATTTTCTTTTATGCTACAAATAAAAACTTACATTACAATACTTTTGATGTACAAAGGACAATTTAAACAAATGTTTCATACTCTCCTTCTCCTTCTCCAAAAATGTTTAAGCCATACTTTTCTTTCTAAAAAAATAATATATGTATGTATAAAATAATATACCTGTTAATAGACAATTACATTGTAATCTATCTTAAGATTTTTTAATAATACATTTTAATATAACAATTACAAATTATAAATTTTATTTGTACCGTAAAATGCAATTTCTATATCTAAAAATTCTGAATATATATCTTATGTAGATAAATGCACTTACCACTTTTATAATTTTTCACTGTTTCCACTTGAAAATCTTTATAAAGTTGTGGTCTCAATTTTTGTTCTATACCGTAATTAAAAAATCAAAACAGACACTTAAACCCATAACAATATCCTTCACATACATCTTCATAAGCGATTGTCCTAAACTCTTCGTACATAGTGCAATTGAAATTCTCCTTCAAGAAAAATGATTAAAATTGGAAGAGTGTGTTCACCTCTTGTAACTTCTCTATACCAAGTTGTTTACGCTCTGAAATAAAAAGAGATTCCATGAATTCTAAAGTGAATGACTTTACGTAAATTTTGTAAATAATGAATTTAACAACATGATTAATATCAACATGATTTCTTTAGCTAAGAAAAGAAAACATATTATAATAATCATCATCACATCAAGAATTTATAACTTAGTTACAAAAAGTAAATTCAAGGTTTTTAATATCTTACCTTCTAAACAACGTGAATGATATTTATGATACACTTGTTGAGTGAAACCGTTCACTTTCAATAACGAATGACTAGGATGTTGGAAAGTTGACAATGATTGCGGAGCACCACCGTAACTATACTAGCTAAGAAACCTTCGTTTGAACTTGTATCATCACTACTTCTGTAAATATAAAATAAAAAGAAAAACCTATTAATATTGTAATAGAAAATAAAGCTAAATATTCGAGAACATAAAAAATATCACATTAAGTAATAAAATTTGTTAGAAAATAACACATTAAACATCAGTTAATGGATTGAAAATCTTAATGATGTTCGCAAAACACTTTAATTAATATTGCATAATTACATAATTTAACAATTGTGCTTAAATTATAAATTTTATAAGCTTATTTCAAAATTAATATCTATGTAATTTATATATTTACCCTGAATATGTTCTCGGTCTTAATAATTATAAGTGCCATTCTTTTAAATTATTGTATTTATTATTACATAATAAGAACTTTAATAGTAAAATAATAAATACAACATTAAATGCAAACTTAATGTAATTTAAAATAAATTAAAAAATGTAATAAGAAAATGTCACAAACCGTTAATGTATACCATATCAACCTTGAGAAAGATTAAACATCGCCAAACTATCCCAATACAAAACAAGAGGCTCGTGGTTATTGTTGAATTGAACCATTATCGTTCGACTGACTACCATTGTTACTCTTGTAATAAAACTGACTAGTAGGTGAATTACTCCTATAATTCATAATTATCTTATATAAATTATCTTTAAATTTAATTATAATGTATTCTACAATTTAAAACATAAATAAAATGTAAAAAAATAAATATTACTTAGTTATTGACAACTTACGGCAAGTTAATATATTCAAAAATAAATAAAATATAAATCTTACACAATAAATAAATTAACTAGATAATAAATAAAAATTATTTACCATCCAAAAATAGTTATTATTCTATTATTTTCAAACACTGCCAACATTGGACAAATACTGGACAAGAGCTTCTGCTATTTTGTAATGCTCACTTAACTTTATATATTAGAATAACTAATATCATACAGTAAAACTTCATGAAAATCATATAAAAACTATGCGTATACGTAATATATATACAATATACATAATGTATATACATAATTTTATATACACAATAAAATAAATAAACTAACGTTATATTTATTATCCGTTTAAATAGCGCCATCACCGCCATCATATACACATAAGTATAATATATATCGCATTTTATGTAACCCGCGTCCCGTATCCAAATTTGAATTTCAAATTTTTTTTATGTTTTTACAAAAATATTTATTTATTAAAATTCTTTTTTTTTTATTTATTTTTTAATACAAACAATCGATTAAAAAAAAGAATTATAATAAAAAATTTTATTTATTAAAAAAAAATCTAATATTTTTATAACAAAATTAGATATAAAAAATAGAAAACAGTAAAAAATATTTACCACACACAAAAATAAAATTTTGAAAATGATCTAAACGTCAAACCCTGTAAATCATGTTTTCAATATGTCCAAATAATTCTAAAATTTTAAATTAAAATTTAATTAAAATTTTTAAATAAAATTAAACAAAAAACTTTGTTCTTAAACTTGAAAAATTTGGACTTGAACGTTAAATAAACATAACGAATTTATTGTGTCCGCGAATTCTAAGAATATATTGATTTTATATTACTTAAATTTATTTGTCTTTTCAAATATTATAATTACTTTTTTCTTAATTTTTCATAATTTATTTAATTAATAAAAAAAAGAAATCATTAACGTTTACATGTTATTAATAACATTGTAATTTAATATAGAAGTTAATAATTCACTCTTCATGTACATATTTCAATTTATGACTTTGTTCACTGAGTTTTTCACTTGAAAAATTCATCAATTTAAACATAAAGTACATATACACTACTCTAAATATACTACCAAAGAAGGCACCCGATAACCCATCTTTGGGACCTAAATTAAATTTATATAATTCTCCAGTAACCATTCCACCAGCTGCATAATAAAAAAAGCAAAGCTTCATACAAATGAATTTCTTCAAAATTAACAAATTTAAACAATGTACATGAATGCTGCTCTATATCGAATAAATAAATTAATTATATTGTTTCATATAGACTAATTTAAATTGCACAATATTTTATCACATTTACTTACCTTTACTGTCCAAAATATACATCCCATTAATATTGTTTTACCAAATATTCTTTAGAAGGAACATTAATGTAAAAAAAATAAACTATATGGTTTTATATAAACATATGTAAATTATGAATATATGTATTTTTTCACATCACGTTTTACCTCTTCTTTCAAAAATGTGTTTCCTATTACTTCTTTCTTGCCAAATATTTTCTTTTTAAATTTTTGAGATATTTGAGGATGAACAACACTTTTCTCTTCCATACATTGATATTCAGAATATTAGAATAATATCTAAAATTTAACATCTATAAATTGATTTTAAATTTATAATTAGAACATACATGTATATGCAAAATAATAATTCTGCATACTATAATTACAATTCTAATTTTTATTATTATTATATTATATAATAACAAAAACCACCAACCGTGCGAGCGCGAAGCGCCAGCTATAGCTCGGCCCCCCTAGTATGTTAATGTTAATATTATATCTGTAGTATGACAGTCCCAAGCCTGTTTAATAGCAGAGGGAAATGTGATAAAAATTTCCAAACCATTTAAATTTCTATAAAGAACAATTGTAAGACTAATTCAAATAATTTATGCTGTTCTTTTAAATGATGGAATCAGAAAATAGCCAGCGAAAATTTAGAGTTTTTTTTAGAAGTTTTGTTTCCTTTTTGTTATTTATGTTTCTAATTTCTATTGTATATAATACGATCAAATTTTTTTTAATGTAAATAGGTGAAAGACACCATCAACACATAACCATTTAGTATATTATTGTAACGATCGTGCCTGGAATGTAAAAGCGTATAGCTTTTACATATTTCGGCCCCACTAGTTACTCTTTGGGATTAAGAGTGTACTCGAGTTAATATTGTACTATTTATTTCCAATCACTGAAGTTGTAGTGAATTTCGCCATGTTTAAACAATTATTAATTTATATTCACTATACTCTTTTAAATTCAATGCCCGAAAATTTATACTTCTTAAAAGTGTAAATTTAGTGTTTTAAACTTTAGCTAAAGTATAAAATCTATTATTTACTCTTTGAGAATTAACGCCCAAAAATTTATACTTTTCAAAAGTATAAATTTAGCATTTTCAACTTTACGAAATGTGTAGAATCCACTATTTACTCTTTGAAAATGAAGGTCCGAAAAATTATACTTTATAACATTTTAACCTCAAAATCCCACTTTCATTTCAAATTTTGAGGTTCTAATGTTATAAAATATCGTATGAAACTATTGTGGAAGATGTTTTTTTACCTTTCTCGATGTTTTCACTCGCTTCGCTCGTGCGAACAACCTCGAGAAAGGTAGAAAACCATCTCCCACAACAGTGTCATAATATACTATTTCAAAGGAGTAAAAATCGCAATTTATACTTTTCTTATAGTGGAATTTTCGCTTTTTACACTTTAGAATAATAGAAATATAGCATTTTACACTACTCAAAGTGCAATTTTAGTTATTTACTCTCTTCAAAAGAGGAATTCTATTAATTTAATGTTTTCGAAAATAGTAAATTGACATTTTTATACTTTTTAGGTGCAGTTTTTACACTTTAGGGTTTAGAGTGTAAGAATTATCTTGGAAATAATGAACTAAAAATCTGAACAAAATTCATATCGGTAGTTTAAAACAAAAGCGAGAGCATGACGTTTTCATTTTTTGAGAAACAAATCATTTTTTTAATAATAATTGAATAAAGATTTTATGATCAGTAATTATTGATCAAAAAAGGCATGTATTTTCAACGAAATATCAAAAATAAATTACAAATAAAAATCTAAAAAATTTGAATATACTGTTTTAAACATGCCTAAGAGCATGGTGTTCAGGATTTTTTCAAAAATGTATTCTATTGTTTATAAAAAAATATTAAAAATGATCATTTTCTGAGTCCGACATCCCCTTAAATAACAAATTTCATTAAAAATTTGAATTGTTATGCAGGTCCTGCGTACGCGGTGTGTATATTAACTTCCGTGGACGTAAACTTCAATCGAATAACAATTCATTAGTTTGTAAATAATTTGTTTTCTTTTTTAAATCAACGTTTTATTTGTACCTTTAACATATTTAACGCAATGAAGCGAAAAACTTTTTAAATCTAGCTCAGGATATAATAAACATAAATAAAAAATATATTATAAACCTAACATTACAAGCATCTCCTTGCGGTTACTAAATTTATTGCTGAATGTAAATATAATGTATTATATATTATTGTCGATAGTGATATGTTTATAAAAGGCACTTAAAGAATAGATTTTTAACCTTAGCCTTTTAGCCTTAAGAAGAAAATTTAATATTAAAAATGATCATTTTCTGAGTCCGACATCCCCTTAAATAACAAATTTCATTAAAATTTGAATTGTTATGCAGGTCCTGCGTACGCGGTGTGTATATTAACTTCCGTGGACGTAACTTCAATCGAATAACAATTCATTAGTTTGTAAATAATTTGTTTTCTTTTTTAAATCAACGTTTTATTTGTACCTTTAACATATTTAACGCAATGAAGCGAAAAACTTTTTAAATCTAGCTCAGGATATAATAAACATAAATAAAAAATATATTATAAACCTAACATTACAAGCATCTCCTTGCGGTTACTAAATTTATTGCTGAATGTAAATATAATGTATTATATATTATTGTCGATAGTGATATGTTTATAAAAGGCACTTAAAGAATAGATTTTTAACCTTAGCCTTTTAGCCTTAAGAAGAAAATTTGCTCCAATGTGATTCTTCTATAATCGAATGGATTCTTCTACAATCGAACGGAATTTCTTTTTGAGGAATTTCTTTTAGAGGGATAGTACAACTCAAAAAGATCAATATTCTAAAATCAATCAAACCGGATTTTCTTCTTGAGGCATATTTAATAAGAATTCCGCTTAGATCAACCATTATCTATTATTTTCAGTCTATTTCGGCGTAGGGTGGTTTGTACACTCAAGAGCTATACAAAAAAAATTTTTGACACCAAAAATTTAGATTTGCAGAAAAATAATCTTAAGTTTTTGATGCACAAAGATTGTACGTTTAATTATTGGGTGCATAATCCAATCTATACCTTAGTATATTATCTTTTGATGTACCCATTAAAAAATGTCGTGGTTAGAAAACCATATAAATTTCCGTTCCTTTCGAGATACGTATTAGTAAAAATCTAATTTTCACATCGCCCTCTCCCTTCTCTTCAAACAATTAAATCTCCTTTCGCGTATATCCAAAATAAAATCCAAATCATCCTATCCAATCTATTTTATTGACCAATAATCTGTACGTTGAGAATGTACACTTATAAAGATCGATTCTCACGATAAAGTCAAAACTCAAACGCGATAGTACACCCCACTGGTATAGTACCGTCAATTTGCACCAAATATCATTTTCAAGGGGTTGAATTCATTTATTTTTTTTTTTTTAATTTTTACACGAATTAACTTTTGAACCGACTGTACATCGTGTATAGAAGGAGGATCCAAAAAAAGGAAGATACAAGAGGGGTGATATTACGGACGAACGAGCAGCCAGTAAAGGTAAGCGTTACATCGCGATCAACATCGCGAATTCAGGGTACTTCAAAGCCTGATTTTCCACATGCTTAGGCAGTGCCACGTGCCGTCACGTGATTGTTAAACGCCACCCGCCTGCATCGCACGGCACGAGGCTAGACAGAGATAAATAAAAAAGAAAAAATCCTGCTTGTACACGTTGGTCGAATCCGCGGGACGTCGTATGTGTATACATATAGAGATGAAACTATTTGGACCTTTCTTTATCGTGATTTTTTTTTCTCTTTTACTTTCGCTGCTTTGGCTGGGTATTCGAACGGGGTGAGGTGAGAATTTCACTGGGATCAAGTACTTGGGGTGTCCATTTTTTTTTCTTTGTTATTTTCTGGGGAACTGGACGTACCTAAATTTTCACAAAGGATAAGTCGCGCGAACTTGATATACGGTTATATATTCTAAGCTGTATATTATAGGTTGATGATGAGTATATTTATTTACGATCAAGAAAAAGTATACTTAAAAAAACTAAATACAGTTTAATAATTAGTATAAAATGTAATCAAAATTACAATAATCTTTATTTATTTATTTATTTATTTATTTTTAGTTATTTATATTCCAGAGTTACGGAACAAAATTACGTATAAGAGGAAATCCAGAAAAGATTCCAAATCGCCTTTCTTAAAATCGAAAAAATTTTTTTGAGGCACACTTTCCGGACCTCACTTTTTTTCATCTATAGTTCATATAATATGTGAAACGAAATTTGAACATTAAATAAAAGGCTTGTGATATACTTTTTTTAAGTTTGAAGTTTAAAATCAAAAAATCGTAAAATGCTGTTTTTTAAAAGCTTATATAACTTATATAATCGTAATAAAAATTAATTTTCAAAACAAGCTTATTGCATTTTATTTCTGAAAGCTTATTATTACATAAACTCATATCAAAATTTATTTCATTAAAAATAATGCACTACGTTCTAATCTATCGAGTATTTATAAAATAATATAATAAAATATCTCTAGCGAGTATTTATAAAAATGAGGAAAAAATCTAGTTTTTTATTATAGTATTGTTTAGGATTAAGGTAATATAATAACCTTATATTTCAATTAAATGATATATTATTATGTTTAAATAATAATTATGAGTAGTAAATAAAATATTTAGTGAGTTACTAAGCTCTTTCGTTCATAGAACCAAATAATTTATAAATGTGCTGTTTAAATAAATACAATATATATAAAATATTAAAAAAAATGTTTAGTCACTGAAGATAATAGAATTTTTCGATATATTCATTATATAATTATAATTTTTGTCACATTGTCTTAAATATATATTTTTTCGTATATTTATAGGGCGAGTCAATTTGGTAACACTTGAGTGGGAAATATCGTGGTTTTAGACATAAAAAATGTTTTTCATTTAGGTGTAAAATATTCATTTTTACTAATTATCTTTTTCAATTACAATTCTAATTATTTCGGTTTTACAGTCAAAATTAAACACAAGCTTATTCCCAAGTATGTAAAAAATCCAACACCTATATAATTACTATAATAAATACAACAAAATTTTTTATGTATTGGGGAATAAGTATTTAATTTTGACTGTAAGACCGAAATAATTTGAATTGTAACTGAAATTATTATGGCAGTACAAAAGAATTGATTATTAACTATCTTTTTCAATTTCAATAATTACTCCAATATACCATTTATCATTGATCACAACAGTCCAATCATCCTACTTTAAAATTATTTATAGTTTTTTATATTATGTCTTTATTATAATTAATTTATTGTTTCAATATAATTGTTGTATAAATATACGCTTTTTAAAAAAAACAACAGTTAATGATTTTTTGTTATTAAACTTCAAATTTAAAAAAGTGTGTCACAAGTCTTTTATTTCACGTTCAAATTTTGTGTCATATATTATATGTACTATAGATGAAGAAAATTGAGATCCGGAAGGTGTGCCTCAAAAAAAAATTTTTTCAATTTTAGGGAACGCGATTTGAAAGAATTTTTGTGGATTTCGTCATAAATATTTGCAAACCGATACATATAGTAGATATTGTTCGTAAAATAACCCATCTATAACGTGACAAAACCTACAGAGGAAAACGAAGCTTCCTGTTCGCAGGTCCGGATCAATAACAAAAGATACAAACAAAATGCTGGTTAATTATTCTGTGATCGTCAAACAAAACCTCCAGCCATTCTAAAAAATCATTCATTCATAAGGTAGCACGTCTCCAAGTTGAACTTCCATACTCAGATCATACTAGTCTTCAGAAGTGCACCATTCTCACATAATTTGGTTAAATTTGGTTGAATTTCAGAGTTGTCAAACTCTCTCTTCTTCCCGTTGTGAGTCGCGATTTAAATTACACATAATCCTTTAAAAATTTTTTGTATACCCGTCCCAGTTAGAGATCAATCGAATCACTAGCCAGAGAACCAGCCCGCAATTCAGCCCACAAAATCTAAATATATACATAATTATTATATATTTTAACTTATATTGTATTGTAGAAAAAAAAACTGAATTTACGATTTACAAATTAATCGCCCGGATAACAATATATAAAAAAAAGAAAGAAACCATCGTCAGTATTTATATACGTATTATATATTTATTCGAATTAAAGGGAATCCAGAAGAGCTTATCCGTGAAAATCGGAAAAGCCCAAGTCGACATTTCCCAGGGTTATAAGGAAAGACGTTCAACTCGCTCGAGAACAATATATTCTCGAATATTTACAGAAGCGCGTCCTCGCCTAGAGCAACTATTTCTGTGTGAGCGCGCATCGCATACACACACACACACAATCGTATAGAGGCGCAGGGTCAATTTTGGCTCGCGAGCGCAAACTCCTGTGTGTGTGCCTCTCTCTCTCTCTCTCTCTCTCACCATGGCTCAGCCAGGGGTAAATCGTATATATATGGTGAGAGATCCGTATAGTTGAATGAATACGTAGAGCAAGAGAGAGAGAGAGAGAGGGAGAGAGAGGGGGGGGAGAGAGAGAGGGATAGAATGAGAAGTCACAAGAGCGAACGACGCGCTGGGTTTATCATATTGACAGAGGTCACGTGTCGGCATCAGACCCTTCCTCTAAATATATATACTCCCCCGATCCTGGGAAACCGACTTTTGCAAATACCGAGTTTCGCAAAAATTACAAATTCTTCTCCCCATATGATAATAAGCCCGTCGTACTAACATCTATAAGTATATACATATATATGTATATAAACGTATATACACCTCCTTTTTATAGATACATATTTGTCTCTGAATTTTTATGGGCGTAAACTTTCGTTTTTTAAGGGTAGAAATCGGTCTCGCTATATTTCGGACTATTTTGAATTTGAGTATCATTCGATATAATGTATATGTCACTTATTGCTTAATGTTGATGCTTCGAGGCTAATAATACCTATATTTTATGGCTTATCATTATTTATCGATTTTCAAAAGTTTAAACTATACATCGTGTCCGTTGCACTACACCCGTGTTGGTAAAAATAGAAACGATTTTGTTAGTTATAGATTAGCCAATTGTTTACAAAGGTAGATAATGCCTCTGCAATAACTACTATATTTAACCAGAAAACCAGTAATAACTGGTCAAATATCTGGCGAGTGATTCAATCGTATTATAATTTTTAACGATATAACAAAAATCAAATAAGAATATATCTCCGAAAGACATTAATTTACGTATGCCAACCCGGCATCCCTTTTCACGACAACATTCTAAAAAATTATAAAAAATTGAGACCGTACAACGTTTATTCTTTTTGCATTCTTATTAATACATATTGCAGTCACCCACTATTTTTTTTTCGAGAATATTAAAAAGGGCACAACATTCAAATATTTCTTAACGAAGTGCGCAACTGCATTGTCGCTAACTTGACTTCCCCTCGAATATTAACGACCAATTTATACTGCACACACACACACACACACACAAGTGAAAAGTAAAACTGCATTTGCTCCTGCATGTATATATAAAAAGTATACGCAAGAGACGCGTCGACCGAGTCAAAAGCCACAGAACGATTAAACTTTGATCCGTTCCTCCCCCTTTTAGAGGTTGCGATGACGATAATAATAAAAATTGACCGTCGATCATCAAACTGAAGCTAGTATATTACATAGATGCGTATACGTACGTGCGAAAATCAAATAGACCTACATAGCTACATGAATATGAATATATATATACATATAGACATGAACTATTGAATGCATAATCCAGAGCGCCAGGGTTCTTTTATATATTTCGTACGTACGATATACGTATAATAGATTCGATTCTGGGACCAGTTCGTAAGCCGCGTGAATTCGATGATGTTTGCCAAGCCAGATATATTAACTGTATCCCGAGGTTGGGTTCTGGATATTACGATCGTCCTTCAGGCACAATTAGTAATCCCTGGCACGCGACTACGCCACGTGCCTTGTCCCCACAGGCGATTTTCTCCTCGATCTAGTACGACGCTGCGCGCCTAACGCCTACAACTTCATTCCCCACCTCTCTATACACCTACATACATGCACACACAACCGTATAGAGAGAGAGAGAGAGAGAGAGAGAGACCTTGCAGCTAACGGAGATTCACACGGAATTCGGATTCACATGGACCGCGGAAACGGCACTGTATATGTATATAGGTGTTTTGTCAAATCGAGGGGGTAAGGCGTTACGATTGTCCGATCCGACCCGAGCATATGTTATATATACATATATATATAATACTATTTTCTAATGTGGGAGGTTCTCGGATATAGTCGTTTAGATCTGGTTACAGGGCTATTAACTTTTACTTAGAGGGAGCGAGACTTAGGGCGTGTGCATCTACAGGTGTGATTTACTTTATACATACTATTTATGTACTAACCTTTTTTTACTTCTGACGCTAATAATTATATATCACTGGTATGTATACCAATTTTTCGATTAATCGGATTAAAATTTATCTAATATAGAATAGCTGGTGATTCGTTTATTTTTACCTGTTATAATGTTTAGAAAGAAACATAAATATCTATTAGAAATCAAACGTTATCTTAAATCCAAACTTGACGTTTTTCATTTTTATTGTAGAAGGGATAAAATATTCTTAAAAATAATGCTTATCTTACCCTCGCAAAAATGTTATTTATATATAGAAAACGGTTGAGTATAAGTAGTCGCCAACCACTCATTTTCGAATACTTTTTCATTATTTGAGTCTAAAGATTAAACAAAACGAATCGACTTGCGTAACGACATCGAATATGATATATATATGGACCATTCCACGTGAAGTGGTCCGGTCAAAATTTTAAAATGCACCAAATTTTGGGTACACACTGGAAATGTTTTTTAGAAAACAGAACAAAATTTTAGATACTGGAATCTATTTGTTCAAAAGTTATTCGAACCTGAAAAAATGAATTTTTTCAAATTTCTATCAACACCAGCCTGTTTACCACTATTTAACTCAAAATCTATCAACTTTTAATACATATAGCATTGTGTATAACATGTGTAGCTGGTTTTCTCTAGAATTTATCCTTTTCGGTTAGAATTTCTAATCTCAAGGTCAATGTTACATACACTATATGTATCATGTCAATATTCAACTTGAAAAAAGTGTAAGTACGCTCCAATTGATTTTTTTAACCAAAAGTCTAAAAAAAATCTTTAACCAATACCTTTTACACGGTCTGTAGCTTCTTTATGGCCTTCAATTCTAATGCTATCAACTATTGTTCTAGTGTAATTCGGATCATGTTACATACATATCTTCTTTATATACTATTTTGGTAATGAAAGTTAAAATATTCTGAAAAATGAAAGTTATAATTATATAAAACATAATAAATTTAAAAATTGCAACTCGGTATTTGAAAAAGTATTCGATCGAATATACTTTTTCGAATATTTTTTTATTTGGCGTTATTTCGATGCCTTGGACGAACAAAAGTACAACGGAGATTTTCCCATTTAAAATAACATTACAAAATCTGAGTTACTATACTATGTTGATATACTATGTTATTTAAGTCGATTGGTTTTTTAAATCTTTAAACTGAAATAATAAAAAGGTATTCGAAAATGAGTGGTTGGCGACTACTAACCCAACGCTGATATATAGAACACTCTTAAAGAGTGAACCAAACATAACAAGTAAAATTTTCATTCAAATAATGTTCATTGGGGAACATTCGCAACAGCAAATATAATGTATCTTTATTATACACCATGTGTAGCTCCTTTAAGAAAAACATGTTTTATACTCGAACAAATACATAGGTGATTGATACTTAAAAAATACTAATTCGTTGCTAATATATCTTTCCCTTAGTGTACAATTTTGATAATAAATTGTTATGAGAAAGAAAACCTCGCGCTTTGATCGTATATTGTACTTGTTCAAGTTTCGTCAACATTTTCCCATCAAGTGGCACTCGTCATTGTTCCAAAAAATATTGGATAATTACGTCTATCGAACAATAATTAATTACCGTATGGATAATTTTTTAAGGAAAAAAAAAATTGTGTTCCGGTAATCAGCGTACTTCTAAAATACCTCGAGTCACTTCGACTGCTGTAAGTAAAATAGCAAATTTTTGTAAAATTCTTTAGCGTTTCTTTCAAAATTAAATTTAAGATAAGTGTCGGGCCTTTTCCTCATTCCTAAGATTTCACAGTCGGAACGAAAGTATTTTGGATCGCATTTTTTATAACTAGTTATTTTAATTATACGCAGGATTATGTGATCCATTACAAATAATAAAACGTATATAGATTAATATATAATAGGGACTTAAAAGAAAAAAATTAAAATAATTGAAAAAGTATGAAAATGCAGAAAAACTATATTGTACTTTTTAACGGATTCGGAACAATATATATATAGGTATATAGTTAACTCAAATGACGAGAAAAAAATTCGAGAAAAGAGATTTTGAACATATTGTTTAAAGGGATAAGTAACACAAACAGGTAACATTTCGTTATAAAAAAAAATAACTTTTATGTATAAAAGTACATAGGTGGTACAGATTCGATTACAAAGATTCTTTCGGTTGAAAAAAAAGAGTATGCGCTTACGACCAAACAAACGCGAGAAAAGGTGAAAGAAAAGCCAAGAATGGAATGTTTATATATCAGATTACATTGTAAATTTCAACAATAATAATTAAAAAAATTAATTAATTAGGAATTTTGAACAATTTTTAAAAAATTGAACTGAATTAATAAAGGCAATATTTAAAGTCTCAACGCGGAACACCTCGATTGAAAATAATAATTTTATTATAATCAATACTCGAATTAATAATAAAATACATTGATTGTCCATTTTTCACAATATTTTGTCGGAGTACACCGTTTCGTGGTTGATACGAGGTTTCCTCTCCAAATCCATCGAGAAGAGCTATACAGACAGGACCAGTGGTTCTCAACCTGCTCGTAAGAAACATCGAACGGACGTATTCTATCGAAGAAAAAAGTTTGAAAAAATATAGTATATTTCAAATCGTTAATAACAATTTAAATTTACATTAATATATTTATAGTTTATTCAATTTTCTTAATTTTCAAAATGAACATTACTTTTTTTCTTGACGATTTCGATGAAACCTTTATTAATCTGCGTATGTATACACATACATAAATATACATGTATATAGGATATTCACCTGTCGTATATTATTTAATTTTCACCTTGTCTATTTGAGCGAGTTTAACCCCGTTCCATTGATCTTGGACAGAAACAACTCAAACAAATATATAAGTCATCGATAAGAATGTATGTGCAGCTTGAACCACTCGTTACGTTTTGTTATCCCCCGCAAAACAATACGCTTTCGATTATCTATCCTATTTTTTTTTCTTTTACCTATATACTTATATATATACGTGTTCGATATATTGATAAAATTAGATCGCGGTATATATTACATCAGATTTTTTTATGAAACGCTCTTCTCTCCAAATTCGTTCGAGAGTAATAAAGTCATTTAAAGCTAAATTAAGTAACATTACATTATTTGTTTGTAACAAAATTTCAATCGTATAATTAAGAAATTTTTTATTCGAAAGAAATTAGGTTATATTTGTGGTTATTATTTTGTCTTTCATATTAATAATTGTATACTCTTTTTCAAGTTCGATATATGTGACTTGATTAGAATGACATTCTAATTATAGATATACTTTTAAAAATTGTTAGAGTGAAAAAAGCATCACTCGAGGCTTCCGGTAAAACTGAGTCACTATCAATTTTTTATTGAAATTCAATTTCATCAATTCCATCTATTTTTCCACTCGAGATAGAAAGTTGATGTTGTTTTAGAGGTAATAAAGTTCACTTCTTTAAGTTCGATATTCAACTTGATTATAGAATGGCATATAATACTCTTCAAATTCGTAAGAGTGAAATCTCTTAACACTGAGTCACTATACATATATTTTGAGTAAATATTTCACTCGAATATTGTCTTCTCTTTCTTTATTTTAAACAAAGAATTTTTCACTTAAAATTATGTTTTTAGTTACAATGTTCACTCTTCCAAGTTAGAATGAAATTCTGTTTCGAAACCGACTTACGCCCTTCTATCTCTATTATATTTTCAACTAAAAGAAACTGAGGAAGTTGATTGTTCATTTAAGTGTGTACAAGGAGTTTCGTAACAAATTGAAGGTATATAAGTTAAATTAAAATATAAATTAAGTTTCTAACTTAATTTTGCGAAAAATATCATGCCATAATTTGGTATTAAAGAAAAAGATGTCCACGAGCTTCGTAAGGTAGACGTTAAACGCTTCCTTCTTAAAATTAGAAGTGAAATAGTAAAACTTTCGCTCAGACTTTCTAGCAGATTTCAGCTTCAACTTTTTTCCTGAAGAGAAACTTTTATTTCTGCGGGTTTTAAAGGTGATCCAAGTGTATAGACTGTAATTTTGGTTAAACTGTTTTTATCATTACTTTATAGACATATATGCATCAAATTAATTATTTAATTAAGTGTATATATATATATTACATTCTTTTGAACTTGTGCCCGTTTTTCAGTATTAATATAATATATAACGTAATATAAATTAAATTAAAAAATGTTTAAATACTAATTATAAAGTTGTCAAACAACGCGTTATCTACCTGTCGATTTCAATTTTAAATTGTTTTTTATTTTCGGAAAAATTTTCAATATTGAAATTTAACGTTTATATATTAACTGTGTGATATTTTTCGTTTCTCTTTTCTATATTTTTTTTTCGCTAACAATCGACACGCCAAAATTTTAACAAAAAACAAATATAACCCTTTTTTGTAATATACGCCATAATGCATTATATGTTACAAATTTAATTTACCAAATAGAACGAAAAGTAAAAAATTACAATATATCTTATTATAACTAATATTCGCGTGTACGTATATATATGAAAGAAGGTACAATCCTAAAAATGAAATTTGGCACACTAAAAATCCAAGGATATGAGAGAGAGAAAACGAGGTCAGAAGTCAGAGAGTCAAAATCTGTGAATAAAAAGAAGAGATCGCAAAAGGCAAAGATCCTAAAGGAGGCGAACGCGAAACAAACCTGCAGGGGATTATACTTACGCGCCGGCAGCTGACGACGCCCGACAGCGGCTGTTACGCTTATAATATCGCACGGCAACATTTGGACGCGCCAAGATGACGACTTTGCCTCTCTCTCTCGCTCTCTTTCTATATCTATATATGCGTCAGCTTGCGCACCGATCGCGCAAACCCCGAAAAACGCGAGGCGACTCCCGACTATCGATTCATACACATACACATACACACAGATACCTTTTTTCCCTTTGATTTGCAGAAATAATTATATATATGTTCTTTCACTTATCGGAAAATGATCGGACCTTAAAAAAACAATAAATAATTAACATTGAATAATAATTGATAAACAATTTGAATACATTTATAAATAAATTTATTTGATTTTTAGAATAATTAGTTTTTAACTTGTCAGAAAATCACTATATAAGGTAATAAAAAAATTTACGGGGTACGTTCCTCAATTATGAAGAGCGTTCTATACTCAATTTCAGATTATTAATTAATAAAAAAATAAAACAGTATGTGAAAAAATAAGAGAAGAGACGTTTTCGTTTATCAATAATCTAACTGTATGCTGAATTTCAGACTGGAGTATTATTCTGTATCCCAAAAAAGAGTTATAAAATATGTCAAGTCTGTGCAGCCTGTTGAGGTTAGGATCACATTTGTTGGTAAGACTTTTCTCGAAAACGCAATAATATTTCTGTTTCAAATTCAGCACATAATTAGATTATTGACAAACGAAGGTGCAGCTCTTCTCTCATTTTTCACATACTTTTTAGATAAGGTAGAAAGGATAAATATTGACTACGGCACCCTGTCCATCTAAACATATAATTAAAAAAACTCATTAGTATTAAAAATTATGAGATTTTATTGACTTTTATTAATGAATAATCTATCTACGTGCCAAATTTTGGACACAAAAAATTTATTAGTTTTTGAGGACCATCCATACCATCAAGTTATTTTAAAATTGTTGGTAATAGCGATGATTCCCAAAAATAAATATTTAATTTCCGCCAAAGTATACAGATTGGGTTAAAGATATACGTTCCTAAAATTTTAGAATTTCATTAATCAATGTCATTTTTTTAGTTACGTCGATAATCAATAAAAGTTTATTACCTTCTTAATAAAAAGTAACTCTAAATAATAGAATTACTTCAATATAGGATTATTGCAATCGTTTATTAAAAATGGATAAATAATTCGACTAAATTAAAATAAAGTTGATGCTAGCAAAAAATAATTAAATCTTTAGTATTTAAACAAATTGGTCTATATATGATTTTATATAATATATATGATTTTTATCATTGATATATATTGACTTTAGTTTTTAGTCCGGCATACAGAAAATTTTTTTTCTCTGCTGGATAATAGCGTACATTTATTGTATAAAGTTATGCAATGTATACGTTCCTCTGGATAAATAAATAAATAAATAAATAATAAACTGTCACCATAAAATCAGGAGAAGTCAAATTGTGTATATTAAAAAAAATGAAAAACAATCGAGTCGTAATGTGTATACGTAAACATACACGGTATTATTTAGAAACATCGGACTATACGATTAATACGCGTAAAACGTCACATTAAACCCGCACAGAAGGGTAGTAAAAGTATAAGTAACAAGGATAAAACACCTGAAAACAATGACGAATGAATTGGTCATTGAATACATATTTCTTTAGACTGAACATGTGTGCGCGTGTGTATGTATATAGATGTACATATTATATACATGATATATATACGAGTTAGAGAGAGATAGAGCAGTCAGTGCACTTGAACGAGAAAGCGAAAGAGGGAAGGTGTATATATATATATATATAGAGAGAGAGAGAGAGAATAGAGGAGAGAGACACCGGATTCCCGACAAAGTAGTCATAACGCATTCCTGAAACGCAATCGTGCGTATATCTCGTATCCCCCGAGCCAACCTCGTTACTCTATACCGAAGACGAAAAGCTTCAGCTATATATATATATATATACATCTATACGCGTATCAGGGGGTTGGAACATAGAGACCGTGTTATTGCATTTTATACGAGATCTCTATTGTCGTCTCGACGTAAAGGGTCCGAGAGAACACCTATACCCTATACGCTGAATTAATTCACTTTTTTTTTACTTTCCCTTTACTTTATACACACGCTGCATTCTCGATTTCCCTCTCCTTTTTTCACCCCTACGGATTTCCTAATGCTTTTTTCATAATTTTCCATTGTTTTCCAATTATTTGAGGATGCAGCACACCCGCGAGTATAATTATACGACTCACGAAATAACTCATCTTCGTTCCAGGTCCTTGCGGTGGGTTTGCAGTTTTGTTTTGTTTCATTTATTTATTTTACCGGGAAAGGGATATGTACATTTGATTTCATTGTTTATTAAATAAATCTTTGTTCGTTCATATAGGTATATATACGAATTTTTCGAATTTCACATTATTTGTTTACTTGCAGTACCATATTTAAACATTTATTTTTGTTAAACAAATGTACTATACCGCGTTCGTGTTTGATTATTGTAATTAAATTGTTTTTTTTTCTATGTATTAGATTTTGTTTGAATACGACGTTTTTTTTAAATGTACCTATTTTAATTAAATTTTGACAATATGTATGGAAAGCAGGTTTATTTGTTCTCTATTATTTTTTATGAACATGTACGCTAATTAGGTAATATTTAATTAGGTCAAAGACAATTTATATTCCCAAAATATTTAATACCCAAAGAATATTTTTAACGCTTGTTGAATTTTAAACTGTTTATTAACAATTGTTGATGGAACGCTTCGATATTTCCATACATCGACTTATTTTTATCATTAGCTATGTATAAAATATGATATTGATATTTATTACTATACAAGCGTTAAGTATATCTAGTACTTATATTTTGAAGGTATTTTAGAAATAAATAACAGTTATCACTCTGTAAACTGTAGATTGGATTTGTTCATCTAAATATTAGACATCGTATGTGTCAAACACATAAAAAATTTTGTCAATTATAAAGAAAAAGGGACGTCATGATAACATCAGCGAGAAATCAGCTTTTTGTTGGATATATTATGTTTACGTATGTAATATCGAGGCGAAGATCGGTACGTGTGTGAGAACGGTGTAGGATGACCGAAAGGCGAAATATCAAGAATGCAACTAAGGTAAGTGTAGGTATCACTGCGGTTTTTTTAGGCAGCCTAGCTTTAAACCCATATAAAAATGATTCTTAAAAAAAAATTAATATTTTTTTTGTGATCGTGAAATATAAGCTTATAGAATGTTAAAAAAAATTACCGTGACGAAATGTAATTATATAATTAATAAAAATAATTATTTTATACAGCCGTTATAATGTTACTATTAATGCGGCCATGCACTGACAATTACTGCGCTACAATTATTGCTGTGTTGGTGTTATTGCGTAATAGTTACTGCTGTATATAAAAATATAATAATTTATTTATTAAACTATTAAATTACGTAAATAATTACATTGAATCTTGAAACAGTTAGCATACAACAATAATATAATAAATAAATAATATTGATATAAGAATATTTAAAAAAACTTTACCTCTAAATGAAGTGCATTCCTTTGGTCGGTTGAGAGAGATGGTACCAAATTTCAAATAAACTTTTATCTTCTGTAAGACTGTACCAAGTTGGATTAGAATTTAACTTAAAACGTTCTAATTTTTCACTGCATAATAAGTTTTCAAGTGATTTGAGTTTTTCTGCATCCCTTCGCTCAGTCTCAGCAATAATATCATTATCTTCAAGTACATCTGTATGTGCAATACAACGAATAACTTTGTTATATTCTACTGCATTTGCATTGAAAGGCCATAAACCACATTTTTTAAAACTATTACTTAAAATCCTCTTCATATCCATTGATTAAAATAATATCACTGTCCGAACAAAATTTGCTTAAATGTAATGACATGTGGGATATATGACCACCAATGTATAGTATAACAGGCCGTGCAATTTGTTCCTCATTCAGCCAAGGTTCAAATACATTTGCAACATACTCATAAAAATTCTTTGACGTCATCTACCCATGTTCAGAAAATCCAAAAGTAAATTCAGAAAGAGAAAATTTTTTTGTCAGGTAATGATTTTCCTTTGAAAAGAACAAAAGTTGGAGCTAATTCTCCTTCTCGTTATTGCCTACAATATTCATTACATTTTTACAGCTTTTTGGACCAAGCACTGAACTTGGTTTTGGATTTCACGATATACCTGTAATCAAACAATAGTCTTATTAATAAAAACAGAGCAGTAAATACAAACAATAGTTACCCAAAACTGTCATACCCGACTCATCTGTATTGAATTTCCTGTTCGCTTCTATCTCCATCAATCCATTATCTTTCAAATAATTTAACAATTATATCAACTCGTGCAGCAGAGTTAAATAACAAATTAATCTAAATCTGCGTCCTTATTCGTTAGCAAATTTATAGCAATTATTTGATGCAACTTTTTTTTAACAATTTTACATAAAATTTAGGTACACGTCACTATTATGTAATGTCTTGTTAGCAAGTTTTAACGAAGTTTTGTCTGTGCAACTCTGTCTATTGGGGTTATAGAATGTTGAAAAAAATTACCGTGACGAAATGTAATTATATAATTAATAAAAACAATTATTTTATACAGCCGTTATAATATTACTATTAATGCGGCCATGTGATATTTACTGCGCTACAATTATTGCTGTGTTGGTGTTATTGCGTAATAGCTACTGCTGTATATAAAAATATAATAATTTATTTATTAAACTATTAAATTACGTAAATAATTACATTGAATCTTGAAACAGTTAGCATACAACAATAATATAATAAATAATTAAGGCAAGTTTGATTAAATTTAAAATAAATTGAAAAAATTAATTATGTACATTTGATGTAACAGGAACTGTAGAGACTGTTGAGCTCGATGAGCTTCCATGGACATTTCTTACGGTTTCACCAGCTTGTGTGAGAATGTCTACATGATGTTGATTAGAATTTCCCTGAAAAGTTTTATGCATTATGAATATAATATTCAAAAAATTAATGAATATACATTTTTTAATTTAATTCAAGTTATTTTTGCATGCGTATATATGAATTATTGATATAAGAATATTTAAAAAAACTTTACCTTTAAATGAAGTGCATTCCTTTGGTCGGTTGAGAGAGATGGTACCAAATTTCAAATAAACTTTTATTTTCTGTAAGACCGTACCAAGTTGGACTAAAATTCAACTTAAAACGTTCTAATTTTTCACTGCATAATAAGTTTTCAAGTGATTTGAGTTTTTCTGCATCCCTTCGCTCAGTCTCAGCAATAATATCATTATCTTCAAGTACATCTGTATGTGCAATACAACGAATAACTTTGTTATATTCTATTGCATTTGCATTGAAAGGCCATAAACCACATTTTTTAAAACCATTACTTAAAATCCTCTTCATATCCATTGCATCAAGGGCCTTCTTAAATACTGGTGCAAATTGATTAAAATAATATCACTGTCTGAACAAAATTTGCTTAAATGTAATGACATGTGGGATATATGACCACCAATGTATAGTATGACAGGCCGTGCAAATACATTTGCAACATACTCATAAAAATTCTTTGACGTCATCTACCCATGTTCAGAAAATCCAAAAGTAAATTCAGAAGGAGAAAATTTTTTTGTCGGGTAATGATTTTCCTTTGAAAAGAACAAAAGTTGGAGCTAATTCTCCTTCTCGTTATTGCCTACAATATTCATTACATTTTTACAGCTTTTTGGACCGAGCACTGAACTTGGTTTTGGATTTCACGATATACCTGTAATCAAACAATAGTCTTATTAATAAAAACAGAGCAGTAAATACAAACAATAGTTACCCAAAACTGTCATACCCGACTCATCTGTATTGAATTTCCTGTTCGCTTCTATCTCCATCAATCCATTATCTTTCAAATAATTTTGAACTTTTTCAATCCACTTGCGTAGACTGGCTTCGCTTACTTTCACACTGCTTAAAGAAACATTTTCAGACATTCGCTTAGAAATCTCTGGATAAGGGGATGACGGATCTATAGCCTCCATCAAAAGCCGCTCGATCTCACGGCTTCGAATGGCGCTGTAGTCAGGTGTCGATTTCTACGATAAACGTACTTAAAACATAAATTATAAATTTTGCAGCTACATAGAGCTGTTGAAAGATACTTTCCCCCATAGCTATAACTAAAATTAAGGTAATTGTAATATTACTCTTGGCAGCAAATGTTTATTTTTTTAAAGAAATGTGAAATACGTTGCGTGTAGCATTACGGCAGATATAGATTCATTGAATTTGAGACGTATTTCACATTTCTTTAAAGAAATAAACATTTGCTGCCAAGAGTAATATTATAATTACCTTAAGTTTAGTTATAGCTATGGGGGAAAGTATCTTTCAACAGCTCTATGTAGCTGCAAAATTTATAATTTATGTTTTAAGTACGTTTATCGTAGAAATCGACACCTGACTACAGCGCCATTCGAAGCCGTGAGATCGAGCGGCTTTTGATGGAGGCTATAGCTCCGACATCCCCTTATAATCTGCCAGACATATTATTTGTAAAAGGTGTCATTTTCTTTAAATTATCACAAATATATTTAACACTTTCACACAGTTGAAGTTTTGTGACTGGAAAGCCTTTATTGCAGCATTCAAAAATCCAATTAACCAGATCTTGCTCTTCTTGAACATTTAAAGTTGTTGCAGGTCCAGGTTTTTTGTCAAGAGGACATACTCCCGTTTTCTTCGCTCTCAAAGTAGACTCTGGTATGTTGTACAATCTTGATACCTGTGCTAAAGACGATTTTCTTGGATTTAAATCTTGAAGAGCTAAATGCACAGATTCACTTTTGTAATTCAATCTGGTTTTCTTGGGTTTCATCTTTTGTTTCTTATTCTACTTTATTTCCTGCTTTTTCATTGTTATTTAATAAACTATATACTGGATACGTAGGTACGAACAAACACATACACGCATTTAGGTTATGTCGCATAAACCAAGCAGCAGCAATAATACCAACAACTAGCGAAAATTGTGTTGGTAATGTTGTTTTACAATTTTTAATATAAAATATATTTTTAAGCATTATTTAAATATTTGGTCTAATAAAATAATATATTGTTGAAGTTCGTATGACATTAACATTTAGTATATATTTAGAAATTAATAAATTAAAAGGGTTTCAGAATTTGGTATTTCATCGACTTATACTCGTACTTTATCGACTCGGTAAAATATCTGTTTTTTAACTAACCAGGAGGGGTTCCACCTTCCGGGAAACAGATTTTGTTGCAACTTTGAGAGCTGTTTTCTGGTACCCAAATATGAAAGAATTCATATGAAATTGAATCTCATAGGTTGTTTGACGAAAGTTATACGCAGTTAACGAAAAATTGTGAAAAAAATATGTGTAAGCTTAATCGCCAATTACTCGGAAAGAAATATACGCATATACTCAAACTTGAATCCATTAAAAAGTTGAGATCAAGCAGATATAGTTTAAAAAAAAGAAGCTCAAATATCTCAATTTGGACAAAAGTTATGGAAAAAGTAAGAATTAGATAAAATTTTGACGAAAATTTAGTATTAAAATTTGATAGACTTTTTAGGCAAATATTTCGCCTAATTATTATTTTTTCCATAAGTTTTGTCCAAATTCAGATATTTGAGCTTCTCTTTTTTAAACTATATCTACTTGATTTCAATTTTTTAATGGATTTAAGTTTGAGTATCTGCGTATATTTCTTTTCGAGTTATTGGCGATTAAGCTTAAACATATTTTTTTAACAATTTTTCGTTAACTGCGTATAACTTTTGTCAAACAGCCTATGAGGTTGAATTTCATATGAATTCTTTCATATTTGGGTACCAGAAAACAGCTCTCAAAGTTGCAACAAAAGCTGTTTCCCGGAAAGTGGAACCCCTCCTTGTAAGATTAATTAATTAAAATGTTCATTATATATAGAAATTTTATAGAAATAATTTACCTCAATGTGTAAATGAATTATACTTTTTTTCAACTATTTGTTTATTTCAAAGTTTAGATTTTAATATATTTATTAAATACCGCATTGATACCTACATGCGCAGTAATATCTACACTTACCTTATACAAGCAGTCGCGAACAGTCTCGAGAATAGAAAATCGCGGATCCTCGCGGAAATTTGGTCCTCTCCTATCACCTTTTATCCATACGTAACAATCATGCCTTCAACATGAAAAGGTACCACGAAGAAATACACAACTTGATTTACATCAATATTCGATAATGCAGACATGCGGTTTGGAGAAACTTTCTCCGTAATAGAAAGAATAAGAGACACTATAAAAGATTATTTGTAACTATTATGTTGATATATATATTTATCTGCGTTCATAAATGAATTCCATTGTACATTATTGTATTACATAATTTTTTGCAGTAAAATTTAATTTGCTTAGTATATGATTATTATATCTTGATGAAATATTTTTTGTTTATTATATTGTATATATTTCAAAGGCAAGTTATTCATATTCATTAAAAAAAATTTCGTTCAATATCATTTTTATAAATTGTTTATTGAATATCGATGTGGATTGATGAGTATAAGTATTATATAAGAAAATTAACTTAGAATGTTATAATATGTATAAATACACTCACAAAAATGATTTCTTAACGGGGTGCAATAGTCAATATTTATCCTCCCTACCTTATCGGCAATCGTGATTATTAGTAATAAATGTGTAAATAAAACAGTATGTGAAAAAATAAGAGAAGAGGCGCCTTCATTTATTGATAATATAACTGTGCGCCGAATTTCGGATGAAAATTATATTGCGTTTTTGAGAAAAGTCTTACCAAAAATGTGAACCTAACCTCAACAAGGTGAAAATATTTGATATTTTTGGTAAAACTTTTCTCGAAAACGCAATAATATTTTAATCTAAAATTCAGCATACAGTTAGATTGTCAATAAACGAAGGCGCCTCTTCTCTTATTTTTTCACACTCTGTTTTACTTTTTTATTAATTAATCATCAAAAATTAAGTATGGAACCCCCTTAATGCAAACGGAATTCATTTCAAATATGCGCCAAAAAGACATCCACATAAGGAGATGTGAGACTAAAAAATTGGAATCATTATTTATTTTTTAATTAATAATGGGTTGACTTTTTCCAAAAAAAATCTCTCTGTAACTCTCTTCTTTTTTCTTTCAATAGAACGTATGATTTTTTTTTAAATTTTTTATCACTAAATGTTCGAGATTTTTGTGCAGCAGCAAGAATCAATTTTTCACTTAATCATTACCGACAAAAAGTGGTTATTAATTTTCAATTAATTTAAAATTAATTATTTAAAAAAAATCTCTCTGTCAGCTTTTTCCATATTACTTAAGAAATTTTTCAGATATTTAGTTCCGTATTTACAGAAAATTTTTGGGTTATTAAAAGTAGATCCCTGTAATTTCATCTCCTTAATGTTAAATAAATCTTCTGTTATTAACATGAATTGTCTCTTACGTTAATTAGCTTTAGAATTATTTCGTAAAACAAGAAGCATAATCTTTTAAATTGTACAAGAGTCATTTAACTTCTAGCGGATTTCTTTTTGGGTGCACATTTGAGAAGAATTTCGCTTGCAGTAAGAAATCATCTTTGTTAGTGTAAATTATCATAATTTTAACTTTAAATTTTATTAGATTTATATTTATTAGATCATTATGTTCGTGAATAAATATACAATAAAACCTTAGTTTTTTCTAGTAAATTTGAACAATATTTAAGAAGATGTCAAACAAGTTGTGTCACCATTCGAATTATTTACCGACTAAAAGGTACCATGTTTAGAAATATTAATATTTCGTATTAAGATTTAATAGGGTGGCATATCCGGTAGTTTACCGATCGAGCAAAAAAAGAAAATTCACGGAAGATCTCATTTTCGGTGCAGACATTTTTTTCGATGTATTCTAGAACTTTGTAGACTATATAGTAGAATAGAATGACTTATTATTTAATTATCTATAGTGCAGTTCTGTATTCGGTTTTACATAAAATTTCATATTTTTTTAACTAAATATAATAATTATATTTTTCCACCGGGTATGCCACTCCCTTAAAGGGTTCGAAACATAACATTTATCCACCCTACCATACCGACTATGTATATTTATTATTAAACAAAGAATTTAATAATAAATTATAATATTTGAAAAAGAAGGAGAAGACATTTCTTTGTTTACAGACTATAAGCTTTTGTAACAAGTAATCTCGTTAATCGATATACTAGAGCTTAACTAAGATCACTATCCTCGAAGTTTCCTTTCGATTTGCATCATAGGTTGGGCTTTTTAATTTACCATCCTAATTAAAATCTAATTAAAATGTACTGTTCAATTAAAAAAAAATATATATACATACCTCCATCGAATAACGAGTACGTTAAATCGTTTAAAAAACGATCAAGTCGCACGTAACGACGAAATCCAAACAAGCTGTAAAATATCGTGAGTCGGATCACTTTGACCAATTTTTCATGGTATAAAAATTGAATAAGATTATACGTGCTCGAGCGGACACCGAGTTTAAAGAGTTACGAATATATAACGCAGCACGTGAATCCAAAAAGAAAGACCGAGGCGAGGCGACACGTACACAGGCACATAGAGACGATATATAGATCATAAATCATGCGGGGATACATTGGAAAGAGTAGTCAGCGAGTACACTGCAGTGTGCACGAGGGCATATAATGTGCGGCTCCTCTCTCCCCACTTATCGGCATATAATTACACAGTATCGTTCGCGGGGGTCTTTCTCTCTCTCTCCGGGTGCACAAGAAAAACCGTAAGGGGTGCCAGCACCTGCACAGCCGCATTTTTCATCCTTTGTCATTCTGCCTGTTTGGTAGGACAATGACGGTGCGTATAACTCGATTACCAAGCTTGACATTTCGCGATTTAGGAATTCGAAAGGGGATGTACTGTATGCTACGTAACTACTAACTCGGAGGGTGGTATATCTATTTCTCTCTCTCTCTCTCTCTCTCTCTCTATTTTTTTTCGATCTTTCGTTGTGATCGATAAGTGGTGGTTAGGGATTTTTTTCCTTTTTGGTTTGTCATGGTTTTTGAGTTAGGATATTTTAATATTTTTGGGAGGGTTGGCGTTTGTACGCGGTGATTTTCTTTTGTAGTGATAAGTAGTTCGTATAAGTATATAAGTGAATTTTGCAGAGTAATTTTTTTCAGGTTTGCGGTATATGTTTCTTCGAGGGTGTATCGACAAAAATATATAGTTAATTCAAGAATACATTTTTTTTGTTATTTCATTTTCTTGAGGATGAACATTATACATTTTCTAATGTTTCATATTGTAATTAGTGTTTAAAATACACATTTTACGTCTCTTGTTTATCATTTTTCTTACACAGAAAAAAAAATTTGTTTGAATCAAAAAATATATTTGTTTGAATTCAGTTTATTTGATTCAAATAAATATTTTTTTGATATAAATAAAATTTAATTGAAATAATAAAACTAATTATTTGTTTTCATGCACACAATTTTATTGATTTATTATTACTTAAATCAAATAAATTTTACTTGAATCATTAAAATATTTTTTCAATTTTATTTTATCGTTTATTTGAAATGAAAAAACCCATTTTTTCCCATGTTTTAAAAATACCCAATAAAATGGTAAACATAAATCAAGCAATTAATTTATTTAGTTCAATGAAAAAATTGCATTAATTTAAAAAATGGATTTAACTGAAAATATTCTTTCATATAAGTACATATTTCTTCAAAATGCTAGAATATTTGGTTAAATTTATTAAATAATTTTTTAATTTAACGAAATGAACTACATAAATTAATGTTTCTTTCACTTATTAAATTAATGCAAATATTAAATTAATTCAAGTAAATGTTTGTTCAAAAAAATTATATGGGTTGATAAAAAATTTTTGATTATACAAAATAATTATTTTGTTAAATTAAATAAATAATTTTTTTTCTCTTAATATTATTTTTATTTCAATTGAGAAGTTTGATTTTATAAAAGCAAAAAAGTAAATTATTTTAAAAGATGATATAACTTTACTTGAACAATTAAGTAACATTAAAAAAATAATTTTTCTCAATTAAATAAATATTTTTTAATGTGGATTTGCTAAAGTTAAAATTATATTTTATTGTTCCAATAAAATGTATACTTATTTTAACTAAATTAGGAATCTTTGTTTTAAAATAATAAATTTACTTAATTCAACTATATTTTTTTTAATTCAACACTCAATTTGAGTGAAATAAATAATTAAATATTTTAATTGTAAACAAATTTGTGTTTTTAATTTGGTATGTACTTATTACTTTAATTTTTGTAACTAAATGAATTGAAAATTATAAAACGCGTTCAGTTTTACGTTGCTGTAAAATAATATGTTATATTATAAAACCTATAATAATTCAGGGACCTACCTGCACCGACTCTCTAAACAGTACCCGTTATAATTGGTAATTAAAAAAAAAAGTTTTGATAAAATAAATTAATTTTAAAGAAATATTTTATTAAAACAAAGAAACATACGCTTATTGAAAGAAATAAATACTTTTTTGAAGCGATGTAATAATTTATTTGTATTAAATGCATTTTTATTAGAAAAAATAAAATTCATACGAAATAAAGTAATTTTAAAGAAATGTTTTATTGAAACAAAGAATTATTGGTTTATTGAATTAAATAAATTTTTTTTTTGAAACGATGGAATAATTTATTTGAATGTTCACTGGTTTTGGTAAAAATATTCCAATCAATTTTTGAAAAAAATAAAGTTATTAAAATAATTTTTTTTTGCTCTTTAAGTTAAATAAACCATTTACTTAAATAAGAGAGCTTTCGGCAACGACCGCTAGGGGGATCCAAGTTTCCCGCAAGCGGCCAAAAATTTTATCGGTTCATATAAAAGAAACTTTCAAAAGTATAAAATTAAATCGAGAAGCGAATTGAAAAAACGTTTTCTTGAATCAAGGAAATAATTTACTAAAATTCGCTGCACTATATTAAGGTAAGTAAGAAACATTAATTAAATACAGTTATAGAATCAAATACTCTTCGTTTCATCCAATTAAATAAACTATTTACTCAATTTCAGTGTTTCGGTCGTCGTATGAAAACTGGATTCAAGTAACAGATAATTTACATAAAAGATGAAGATGCGTTACATTAAGAAAACAAGTGCATTAGAACTACAAACTCAAGGATGCTCGATGTAATTAAATGTACATTGGATTCAATGGGCCATTGAACATAATCGAAGAAACGAAAATAGTATCAAAGGAAATAATAACTTTTTTTTATGTTAAATAAAAAATTATTTGATTTAAAAAAAGATTTTCTTGATTTAAATGTATAGTTCAATTAAATGAAATAAATGTTTCATTCAAATAAATAAATTTATTAATAAAATTTACAGAGCAGTAATTAGGAAAAGAAATATTAATTTTGTTTTAAATATATATTTACCTTGAAGCAAATAACACTATTATTAATATAATTACAAAATATTATGAAATTGAATAAATATTTTATTAGTATCAGATAAATGAAACTAATAGGATTAAATAAATATATTTTAAAACAATTAAATAATTTCTTTGTTTCTGACACATCAATTTATAAAACATTGAAATATTTTGTTCGATCGAAAAAAATTTTTGTTGGTTTAATAAAATTGTTTGGTTTAAGTGACTAAATATTTGTTACAAATAACTAATTATTTACTTGTGTGTTAATATAGCAGATTTTAATTCAATGAATAATTTGCTTGTTTAAAAGAAATATGTTGGTCAATACAACGCAATATTTATTTATTTTTAATATAGATTAATTTTGTTCAAATAAATATATTTTATTAATTTAACAAAACGGATTCTTCAAATATAGTGAAAGAAATAATTTACTTGATTCAAAAAAAATTTTTTTGAATTCAGTAAATTTTTTTTTCAGTGTAGGAATCAAGCAAATGTGTGTTTTTGGAAATCCTTTTCACCGGGTTCTTTGGAATATACTTGAATTTTTTTTAGTTATAACATACGATTTACAGTTTACACAAGTACACTTTTGGACTTAAAATATTACCGACCAAATATTCAATTTGAGTGATCGTAATGATTTTCTCTTTAAAAAAGTCAGTCCATCACTAGTCGAAAATTAATTAATCTTTTTAGTTAACATGCTAACAATTATATCTAATCCGAAACATTTAGTTTCTTTTTATATGCAATTTTTTTCCTAAAAACAATTTAAACTCGCATGTATACATGAAATAATAGTAAAAACGTAATGTGTTGAAACACTTTTTAAAACGACACTTGTTACCAATTAAACATTATTTTTCTTAAATTGTTTATCTTTTTATGTATACACAATTAAACACATCGATCGGTGCGACGAAGAAGGCAGACAAACGTGAAGGTATAAAAACGGGACAATTGCGTTTAATTTTTTTTTGAGAATATAAAGTCAGTAGTTCTGACTTGATTTTTTACCTATTCGGAAACTTGAGATCACATCTGCTAAACCGAGAGAAGGTCGAAAAAAAAACTATTATAATTTGAAATTATAAAGTGCTGACCGAAAACTTGGTATGCAAATTAATATATTTTTCAACAGTGAGTCAGTAAACTGGCACCTCCGTCATCGCGACATGTCGATATACATGGCTAAATATCTTTTCAGTATGAACCCAACCTAATTACGACTTACTTATACTATATTAAATTATAATATTACTTAATTTTAAAAGTGAATCTACTTTATTATTCATTTTTATATAAATAATTAAATACCGTAGAGTACCCAATTGTTGATCATAAACTAATTTCTGATTATAATCTAGTAGAAATTTTATTAATTGAAACTAGAAACTAGCTAGTAACTAGCGATTTATGGCCATAAATGGCTAGTTACTGGCTAGTTTCTAGTTTCACCTAGTCAAATTTCTACTAGGGTAGTATTGTATTATTTCAATAAAATAATAAGATTTACATAAATCTAATCGTTGCTGCATATAATTTAAAGGTTAAACAACTAATAATTGGTTAGTAGTCTTAACTAGGAATTGGTATACGTACCGAATATTTACTGATCAGAAATAGGTACTTCCTGCTTATTTTTCTTAGATTGTTACTCACTTTAAAAATGGCAGTTATTTTACTTTTTTTCTAGCATCTCTAAGAGGAAGTTTAATACTTATAATTTCTATATGGACCAAAATATATACAATTATTAGCCTTAATTAACATAAAATTATCCTATAAACGTACGGATTTGCCGTAACTGATCAACAACTAGGTGTGTGACGATATGGCTTAAAAAAAAAAGGTTAGCTGGTCTTTAACTAAAAAACAGGACCTTTCATAAACCCGAATTTGTCTTATTTTGTGTTAGCTATAAAGATTTCTTGATTTCGTCAATACTATAGGTAGAAATTCATATTTTCGTAAGTACAGTCAAGCAAATATTTCAAACACAATTTTCCAGTTAAAACACCAACACAAGGATTGACAAGACACATAGTAAACGAAAAAAGAAACCTATACTTCCTCGATTTAAAAACGCAGGTCCTTGTATATTTTGGATCCAGCATCTTTTGAAAACAAAGTTATAAAATTTAAAAACGAAATGGATCATTCACATCAATAGTCACATACATTTTAATGATAAATCGAGACACGATAATATATAACGATCAATAAAGTGAAATTTTATATTATTTGAATGAACGTATGTGTGTGTGTGTGTGTGTGTGTGTGTGTGTGTGTGGGTATATACGCGCGCGTCGAGTATATAAAATAATTGTTAACCGGATAAAATACCATCGAGGTTTATCGAAAAAATATCGTATCATCGGGAGCGTTAGACATTCCGCAATGCAACGTAAAAGTATAATAATAATATAAAACTAAAATTCACTTGTAAACCCGGGGTAAAAATAAGGAAAATATATAATATGAAAATGAACCGCAACGTTTTACAACGAGTAATATATATATATATACCTGTATACTGCACACACACATACGCGCAAAAAGAATATTCAAATACCGAAGGACGATGCGGAGTGCATGCATATGTATATATAGAGGTCTGTAAGGAATGATCGAACCGCGATATATAGTTAAAAGACGATCGATAACCAAGAATTAAATGGATCCCTTTAGGATCGCCTTGGACGCACGTGTTTTCTTCTCCCCTTGGTTAGTGAAATACTTTGCATCCCCCTTTAGACGGCATACCAGAATTTAATGCTCAACTAGCCGTATCATCGGGGGATTCTGTTTACGGGCATAAAGAAAGACGGAGAGGAAGAGAGACCGAAGCTTTTATTTGTCAAACAGACGTTCGCCGTCCTATCCTATATATATATACACATATATGCGAGGGGTACTGACGACTTTTACTCTCTCTCTCTCTCTCTCTCTTTCTCGCTCCGTCTCTTTGATGGAAATGATTGCGCCCTCGCGGATCGGATCTCTATAAACGCGAGTTTCACGCTTAAAGACACCCCGTGACGGTCTAATTCATTTTCAAGCTGTGTCATACTGATCCCTGATTTTCTTTACTTCCCTCTCTCTCTCTCTCTCTCCCTCTCGTCGAGAATCTTTAAGTTTATTTAGAATACGCGTTTACCCGCGAGTTTGCGTAAATTCATATAATTGTACGTGTTTACAATACATTCGACGATTCAACCCGCGTATATTAATTAGTATTTTCATCACTTTACACGTTTGTCGCAATGATAATTATTTTGGTGGTATTGGCACTATATATACCCACATTTGTGTAATTAATATATATACACGGATTTATAATACGCTAAATTTCAGATTAGGAATATATATTATATGCTATACAATCTCCACATATATATATTATATATGTAATTAAAAGATGAATGTTCTAAAATTAATTTAACTATTTCGATACGATAATATATATAACGACGACCGATTGAAATTTTTAATTCCATGTTACAAGTATATATATTTTATATAGGAAATGATATTATTCAATTAAAACATTTTCAATTTGTTAAGTTGCTGAATTGATTGTATACAATAATTAATTTTAACTGTTTATCGTATTGATGCAAAAGTTCAAGTTTAAACAAATACTAAATATACGAGTGAAGTCAATTATAGTATAAACTCGACGGGTGTATATGTGTGTATAAAATACACGGTAAAGAGCGGATAATGCATTGTATTAGAACATAATCGCACCTGCAACAATGACGACCCCAAATTTACGCCAAGATTATCTCAAGCCGATATTCATATCTACATTCAATATATAATCTGTATATACCTGTTGTACATCTATATATCTATATATCTATATGCGCGTATATATACAATCCTATTCTTCCGTATACGTGTTTACTAAGTGATTAATTTAGCTTTGTAACCGATAACTAACCACCTGGAGCATTTTTTTTTAATATTTCAAAATGTTGCGTATCTTTTTTTGTTTCTTTTTAGAACAAAGGTTTTTCTTTTAAGATATCGATACATAATACGTGATTTTTTGGTAATATAATATAATTTTTTATCGAACAAGCGTTATTTGTTCATTTATTATAATATTTATATTTATTTAATAAAGTCTTTTTTTTAAGGCACATTTTTCTTTGAAATTTTCAAAATTCATTTTTTTCCAAAAATTTGGTGGAGGAAAAAATTTGAAATAACATGTTCATGATGTTGGACACTGATTGTAAGTAAAAAAAATTTCATAGCTCTAGAGTTTTTCGTTCACGAGTGAACGATTTTTTTTTACGAAAAAACGACTTTTTTTTGTGATTCAATTGTTTATAACTATTTAAAATTAAAAGCAAAAGGCGGTACGGTATGTATATACCCCTGAAATGTTTAAAAAGGGATGAGATTAGTATAAAAATTAATATCGTTGTTATTTTTTTATTAACGATAGGTTTGCTTTTTTTTTTTTTAAATCTGTATCGCTATTGTATTTGTTTTAAGGAGATGTGCTAGTCAAATTACAAAGATCTACTTTTAAAAACGTACAATCTTTTTGCATTTATCGAACTAAAAATCTGGAAAAATTCATACATGACATTTTGAGTAATATAGAAGAAGTTGACAGAAAGATTTTTTTAAATAATTAAATAAAAATTAATAACCACTTTCTGTCAGTAATGATTCAGTGAAAATTTGATCCTTGCAATGAAAATCTGCATGAAAATCTCGATCATTTATTGATAAAAATAAATATTAAAAAAAATCAAACATACTATTTAAAGTAAGTCGAAGAGCGTAACAGAGAGATTTTCTGGAACATGTCAACGCATTGCTATAATTAAAAAATAAATATGGATTTCAATTTTTTCTACATCTATGTATACAAGTTTTTTCAATAATTTTTATACCTAATTATTATGAATTTGTACCTAATTAAAACTGCAAACCTTGATTCTTATATCCATTCGTCACCGATGAAAAATGTTTGTATATTATTTATTAATTAAAAACTAATTAATCCAAAGTAAGTATCGCTTTGTAAGTATTTTCTATATGCCATTGGGTATCAAGTTTATAGTTTTTTAGTTTTTCCATTTCATACATTTCATTTTCAATTTCAAAAAAAAAATCGATTAACAACTCAAATTTTTAATAAATTAATTTATATACATCAAAAATAATGAGCGCATTTGATATTAAGGAAGCAACGTATGTAATTGTACTTATAAGCAATATTAATAACGAAACCCGTATATAGACAGAAAATCTTTTTCGTTTTTTATTTTCGTCGCAGCGCAGAGTCGTGAATCCCGCGCAAGTCTCCCAACCGACAGAGTGAGTGAGTGAGTGAGAGAGAGAAAGAGAGAGAGATATCCCAAGCATCGCATCGGCATCCCACCTACAATACCCGCCCTCGTGGCCACCCCCGCAACCCCACTCGCGGAAACATCGCGCCATCATATTCCTCCCCTCGTCCTCTTTTCCCGCCTCTTCCCCTCTACCTCTTCCGAGGTGACTTTTCTTTAAGTTTTTGCCCCTGTTTTACTGTACATCCTCTTCCTCTTCCTCTCTCTCCCTCTCTTTTAACTTTTTTTCTCGCTTCGTCTTCTTCACTAATTTTTTGGTTTCGCGAACAAGTTGTTACAAGGGCCGAGCGATCAATTTTTTTTCTTCTTTTGGTTCGTGAAATAAAACAATGTATATAAAATAGAATTTATGTAAGTATAGATACACAGAATTTATGCGGAATATTTTTACTGTTTATTGGTTTGAAAAATAATTTGAGTCGATTTTTTTAAAAAAATTTGTATCCATAATTACGTTTTAATTTCGACTAAAAATGAGTACACTTTCTTATGTTAAAGAAGGGTTTTATTGATATTACTAGTTTTAGATTGATTGCGTCATTTATGCTATACAACTACATATATATTGCATAGTTTCAAAACAAACTTTATATTTTAAGTACGAACGGTTTAATTAAGTTTTATTAAGATTTTCTTCATTATACCTATTGTTAACTGTATAGATGCAGAATTTCCCTTTTCTCATTCATAATACCTTGCATATTTAATGAGAGTATGCTAGTAATGTGGAAAGAGCATTGTGATTATATATATACCACTGGTATTGCGCTCGGGAATTATTCTGGTAGCGACTTCCTTGGATTAAAAAATTAACTGTAATTGTCTGCGGAGAGAAGAAATTAATAGTAATTACCCATAGCTATAGATAGAAATTTAGCGGTTTTTAATGGTTATAGGTTAGGGACGATTGTTTCGTAGGTTATGTCATTTAAAAAAAAACGGATAAAAAGATTCCTTCATTTTTTATAATACGGATGTTCAGAATTTTTGTTTAGGTAAAATGAATTTCGTATAAAAAATTAGAATTATATTGACAATTTTGACTATATTGAATTTTCATTTATTCCAGACAATTTCTTTTTTTTCTTAATTTTGACTAGGTGTGTATAAGTACCGTATCATAACCGATTCCTGATCAGCACCCAATTGTCGATCATTTTTTCAATATTCATGAGGAAACTAATTTTTCAATAATAAAATATTTTGACAATATGTAGTAATGAATTAAGTTTAAAATTCAATATAGTATTTGCAATATAATTTAGAAAATATAATGTCAAATTTCATATGCGCTAAGGTCTGATCAAGAATTGGCCTTAACTGATTAGAAAATCGGTATGTTACGGTATGTAAGCACCAAAATTATTGTATTCAAAATATACATTTTATTATTATATTTATATATGTCATGAGAGTATTTTGTTTTTAATGAAATACGTCGATGCATTTGTAGAGAATCTTTTTATGGATACCGGCTTTAAATTTTTCTGATGGAATGTTCTCTATTTCTTTCCACATTTTCCGCGAATCCAGTAATTGATCGTTTTAGTTACACACAGTCGCGCTGAAAACGATTTTCAATTAGGTCTTTGATAAATCAGTTTTTTTTAGACCAAGGGTATTTTTTCATATAAATTGTTCGAAATCATTGTTTATCATTTTTATGACGTCTATAACCCTGGTATAGAATTTCATCATTTTTGAAAAATAAAACTTGAATTTTGAAAATACATAAAAAATTAAAACTGAACAAAATAAAAATTTGATTCTGATTTTGATAAAGTTTGATAATATTATAACCAATATAGATACTTTATTTACAAATTTTATCTGTGACAGCTGTATACAAATATACAACTGCCCTTTGATATTTCGACTTTTTAAAAATCCTAATTTATACTTGAAAAATCGTTTTAATTTCTATATATATAATCTGAATACTTTAAAAATTTAGATATTACACGATTTTATGCAAATCAATAGAAATATAAGAAATTTAGATTTAAAAAATTAAATATTTAACTTGTCTAATTTAAGAGCCAATTTTTTTTTACAAGTGTACTTGGATTAGAGCCTGTCCTGCTTTTCTTTTTCTCAGACCGATAAATCACTATTATACTCCCACTAATTTTCAATTATTCAATTAAAAAATTGTTATACATTCGTAATTTCTCGCAGTACTTTATTAGAGACGAAATGTAGTTTGAGTGATTTTCGATGTGTGACACGATCAGAAATTAATTGAATCACGGTTGATCGCTCGTCAAACACATAAATTCCGTTTTAATGAGGTGTTAATAGAAAAATCAATCAAATTGCACTATTTACTTTTTTTTAAATAAAATAATAACCCCTTTATGTATTATACACGAAAAACGTTAAATTTGACGTCAAATATTACAAAAATTACTACACTTTTAAATTGTGTGATCTCGTAGGTATGTTTCGACTATTATGCGAAGACATTATTTTGTCAAAGAACTGTGTCGTTATTCTTTTTTTTTTAATTTAAACTCTGTTAATATATGTTTTCTGAATTATTGTGATATTAAAGCATATCGCGTCGTACAGTTTATTTAATACATATAAAATTTCGTTATTATATTTCCTTCGTGAATATATAATAGGACATTTAAGATAAACATGCGTTTATAAATATTCCCGCGTAAAAAAAATTACATGTAATACACATATAAAAAACGTGTGTACGTCATGTTGATTAAAACATGTATCATGCATGTATCTTGTGACCGAATCCCATATTAGAAATGCATGTACATTCGTGTTTGGTTCGTGTGGGATTGATGTTTTATACATGTGATATCTGCCAAATGTATAACGAATATGAATATTATAAGCGTGTGGATACTTTCTTTTTTCTACCTCAACACTCATGTAGCTTATGTGTATAGATATTATAAATATTTAGTGTATCTGAGATGTTTATAGAGTGCACTCCATAAATATCTCAGGTACACTAAATATATTTACAATATCTACATGGAAGCTACACATAGGCGACACGTACAAAATGTAGAAATTTTCATAATGTACATGTAGGCTACATGTACCTGAATACATGTAGTGTACATGTTTATAACATGTGTGACACATGACATCATTTTTTCACGGGAATTAATAGATCGCTGCGTCTTTTGATCTCGTACACTGCAGCATTTTCTTGCACAGCCCCTACTTAAAAAATTCGCTCCTTCTCCGATTGCGCGTATCTGGAAAAAAGCAAAACACAAAGTATCGAAATATTTTTTTTTATACTTAAAAAAGTAAGAAAATGTGTAAGATATCAGAAAAGAATTTATGGCAGCAAGAAAATTTTCGATACAGAAAATTTAAGGTTAATAGGTTATCAGACCTATAACCAAGTCGTATTATTAAAACTGAAAGACTTTCATATTTTTAAAAACTTATCTGAGTAATCTGGTGTTGATCATCTTCATAATTTAGACCTGGTGCGATCACTCCGACGAAGATTTTATTAGCATCCGCAGCGGCAGCGCAAACAAATTCTCAAAGTCCGTCACACTGAAGTTGCATCGATGCGAAGTCAAACGTTAAACTAAAGATGCAAGGATATGTTTATGCAACTTCGCATCGATGCAACTTCAGTGTGACGGACTTTGAGAATTTGTTTGCGCTGCCGCTGCGGATGCTAATAAAATCTTCGTCGGAGTGATCGCACCAGGTCTAAATTATGAAGATGATCAACACCAGATTACTCAGATAAGTTTTTAAAAATATGAAAGTCTTTCAGTTTTAATAATACGACTTGGTTATAGGTCTGATAACCTATTAACCTTAAATTTTCTGTATCGAAAATTTTCTTGCTGCCATAAATTCTTTTCTGATATCTTACACATTTTCTTACTTTTTTAAGTATAAAAAAAAATATTTCGATACTTTGTGTTTTGCTTTTTTCCAGATACGCGCAATCGGAGAAGGAGCGAATTTTTTAAGTAGGGGCTGTGCAAGAAAATGCTGCAGTGTACGAGATCAAAAGACGCAGCGATCTATTAATTCCCGTGAAAAAATGATGTCATGTGTCACACATGTTATAAACATGTACACTACATGTATTCAGGTACATGTAGCCTACATGTACATTATGAAAATTTCTACATTTTGTACGTGTCGCCTATGTGTAGCTTCCATGTAGATATTGTAAATATATTTAGTGTACCTGAGATATTTATGGAGTGCACTCTATAAACATCTCAGATACACTAAATATTTATAATATCTACACATAAGCTGCATGAGTGTTGAGGTAGAAAAAAGAAAGTATCCACACGCTTATAATATACATATTTGTTATACATTTGGCAGATATCACATGTATAAAACATCAATCCCACACGAACCAAACACGAATGTACATGTATTTCTAATATGGGATTCGGTCACAAGATACATGCATGATACATGTTTTAATCAACATGTCGTACACACGTTTTTTATATGTGTATTACATGTAATTTTTTTTACGCGGGTTGTAAACGGTCTTATACAAGAATAATTTTATTTTATATTTTTAAGCAATAAAGGAAAATGTTTTTTTGAAAATTTTTTTTATTAAGTCCTAGTTTTTTAAATATTATTGACCTACCGTTTGTATTTACTTTTCAACTTAAAATAACTGATCAATTAACATTAAAATATAATAATTTTTATTTTTGAAAAGTCATTCCATCTGGCTTAAAAATATGTTTAAAATTATGTACACATACAAAGAATTTCTTAATCAAAATTACCGTGTTAATTGAAATGGTATACGAAGAGAGTTTTTTAATAAAATTGGCCGCAAGGAATAGGTAAACCTGGGACATGTAAGTTTTCTAGAAAAATTTGTACAATTTTTACCGTGTGACGGTATAAGTTTTAAGTTATCGATTATTCATTATAATAAAAATTTAAGTTTTTATCATGCTGATGTATTAATTATTTTGGTTTATCCACGTTATCAATATATAATGTTTATTCAAACTTATATTAAAATGCTTTAACGAAAACTTTTCTCTCCGTCAGCAGTAAATAAAATGAGCGCAATTCTTCTAATCATTTAAATTATTTAAAGATTGCTATAGGTACGGTTTTCCCAAGTGTACTCACGAAGATAAAAAGCATTCCTTATTTTATATTTTTATCTCAACAATTCAATCAATAGGTCGAAATTAAATTTAAACTGATCCATTTGGTTTTCAAAGCTCAATAAATAGGTTAATCGTGAAAAAAATTCAGATGTCACTAGGCTAACTATCCATAGGAAACGTGAGACAAATTGTTTGATCGGAGTTTTCAAAAATAGACACATTTGTCGCCAAAACTCTGTTTAAACGATTTAATCATTCCTTATATAAAATGAAATACGATTCCTCGTTAAGTACCATTGTCTCTAAATTACCAGTTTCTTTTGTTATTTAATCGTTGAACTATCGATCATTGTCAATTTACCTGCAGAAATTGAGAATGTTGATGCATGTATATAGATACCGTGTTGTTTGCCATTAATTATGGAATTATTGGCCAGTTTTTGGCTAGACACAACTGGTTTTTGACTATAAAAAACATTTTCGCGAGTCCTCCGATTTCTCCTAGGGCAAATGTAGAATAAAATAGCACAACACACAACGTATATCCATTGATCGATCAGTGAAATTACCTGAGAACCTTGTCATCGCTTCAATCCTTCGATCTGCAGTTACAAAACAATAACAAATAAGCATACGAACTGGCGCATCAAAGAAAAAGAAAAGGAAAAACACTCGGAACTCCAAATCACAAGCACCGATCATTCCATCTCGAAATATGATCTCCACCCGTATACGACGAAAAGTTAAACAGACACACAGAGAGTCAAAAAAATAAAATAAAAAAAAGGATAACTTGGATCAAGCTCTCGAAAGATCAGCGTTGCAACAAAAAAAAAGGGTAGGGAACGAGAGGTAAAAAAAAAGGAAAAAAAAAATTAACGAAGCATTCCTCCGGTGGTGGTGGTCGTCGCGGGAGAGTATTGATTCGAAGCGAGGTAGTTGAGTACCCCTGGGGTCACGCACGACGACCCCCGCCATTGTAGGGCGTAACCGAGACCAACCAATCGGGTGGGACGCGAACGTTTATACGCGTCCCGCCCCCTTTTTAAAGCTCGAAACTTCAGGATAGACTGGGACGAAAAAGGGGGTGAGTCCGCGTTCGGTCTCGGTAGGATACGGCACGGTTCTATACTGTCCCATCCGTCCTGTATACATATACGTGGATAATGTACAATTCGTGACGAAGGTTACCACTCAATCCGAGATCGGTTTTTAATATTTATTTTTTTTTTTTTTCTCACTCTCTCTCTCTCTCGATTACTCGCGTCTCGCGGGTGTTTGTTATTTATTTTCCTTGTACATCGGAACTCGTTCTGTGCGTCGCTCGCCAAAATGTTGGAGCATTACACGGCGATGCTGCAAAATACGTTGAATCCGGTTAACGAAATGGCGATGATCCCGGTGTTGTCGACTGGACCGTCTATTGGGTTTCATCAGGCCGGCGCCACGAACAATAACGTTGGTGGTGAGTAACATTCCCCGGAAGTGCGATGCGATTATGTTTAACAGTGTGTTACGTTTTGACGACCACCAAGTTCTCATCAGTTGTGTCTTGCCATCGATTTGTGCTAAATTATGTTATTTTTTCTTTTACGCGTTTCGAATTTACCAAGTGACGCGTCGTTCACGTGTCCCGGTTCAGATATTCGATATAATTATATGTCGGGATCTGAGGTTCTTTTACGTTGTACACTCTCCAAAATTATGTTGAGTTATTGGTATGAGGTATTACGAGATACGTATCGCGTGACGATACGGAAAGAAGTACAATTTTACGTATCGAGATTAATTTTATTGGCAAATTCTATACTATTGTCATGGTAAAAGAAGGAGAAATTTGGGTTTATTTTTATATACGCATAATAAAGTAATTTTTTAAGAAAGACAACTCCGTCCTCCGTTTGTCATTAAAATAGTAATATATATCTAATACTAATATTTGTTACTTACAATTAGAGCACATTTACTACGCGAGTAACAATTTTGAATCTGTCAAAATACGAGTATATGTGTATATATCACTTATCAACAAAATTACGATTATATAACGATTTCTTTTTTTATTTCAACCCTTTGACTCTCAGTGTGTTCCGAGCAATCTTTCTTAATTTATAATGGTTTATCAAAAATATTGCAATTGCGGCCAGTCTTTGAATTCGCGAGAAAAGTTTGTTAAGTATATATCTTTCAATGTACTAATTTTATATTAAAAAAAAAGAAGATAACGAAATTTACAAATTTAGTCTGTCTTGTTGAAAAATTTTGTTCGCGGATCAATGTGAATGTCACAGGGCTTAATTCAATACGTTGACTTACTATTCCGATTTACGATCACGAAAAATCTCATCTCTTCGATACAACGATCAAAAAATCATAAAAGTCAATATCGATAAAACATCTCCGACAGCGAGACGCGATATTAGCCAGATCGGTGTATTTTAAAAGTACGTCAAATACTCGAAATGGCCACCCGTTGATGCACCACATGCGCAACGCAGATGGCCGGTCTTTCTCTCTCTCTCTCTCTCTCTCTTTCTCTCTTCCTTTTTTTACTTACCTCTTATAAGCTTTCTTGACAACGATAGCCACTTTACGTATTGCAATATTGTTTTTACTGTTTGCTCTATATTCGAGTGTGCACGACTACTTTTTCATTTTGACGTATGTACCGACTTCGAGATTTCAACTTTGACAGGCATTGTCTTGTAGATACTTTTCTTTTTATTCTTTGAGAATTGTTTCCTCTAAATTTTATGAAATTGTAAATATCAATAACTAACAGTGATACTATTTTTTAATTATTTGATTGAGTGGTGTTAAATATATATTGTTGTTTATACATTGCAAGCGATACTTATTATTTATCAATAATAATTAAAAATTTCATAAAAACGTTTAATTAATTTAAATTATTATAATAATGCAATATTATAAATATAATTAAATATTTATGTTGATCCTTAATTATTAACAATGTTTACGTAAGAAAAAGAAGTTGATCGTTGGTCATTAGATTGGTAATAACTGTTTTATAGATTATAAAAAAATATTTTAAAACAATGGATAATTATTAACTAACGAAGTAGTTTCTATTTCTACTAGATATATGTACATATGTCAATTTATTTTTACAAATGGAAACTCAAAATCTAAAGTGCTCTGGTAGAACGATTTGTTAATATTTTGGGGTTTAAAAATGGATATTTTATAGGTTATATTAATTGGTTATATTCTACCAATTTTTAGTAAATCTCTATTTTATTCCTAATGAATTCGTTTTAATTTTTATTACGCATATACGATGTCGTATCACATATCGTGGATTATATCATTCAAAGTGTAATTGTAAAACAATCTCGAACGTCAAATAAACATTAAAATTGAAAATGACTATACTTATTAAACTGTCACAGAATAACAACTATTGCGCTATAATAAATGGTAAAAATTTAGAAAAAAAAATATATGGGAGATTCCATGTGAAGTGATCCAGTTAAAAAATAGAATTTTGTTTTAATGTATGGAATCAGTAAAAAACTACTTGAATAGAGTGTAGCTAAATTTTTAGTTCTAAATTTCAATTAGTACCAGAGCTGTAACCAATGAAAAAATCGAATTTTTTGAAAAAAATGACTTTTTGGCCATTTTTATCACTCAAAATCTAACAATTTTTTCTTATATACATTAAATTTAAAAAAGTTTATAAATTTCAAGAAGAATTTGTTGAAATATTTCATTTATATTAGTTTAACACATTGAATATAGTTATAATTAATAAAAACCTTTGTAGTAAAAAAAAGGGTTGTACGATCAAAAATATTTTATCCATCCAAGAATCTAATTCATCGATGATTAATTACCTTCAAAATGATGCAAAGTTTGAGTGCGGCAGAGCATTTCAGACAAAGTTATGGTGTTTTTAGGCAAATTTCTTAAAAAAAGAGAGCGAATGCATTTTATGAAAAAAACAGAGTAACCGTATACTTGCATACAAACAACATGGCACTATTATTCTTCAATAATTCTAAAATATACTATTTAATGTTAGTTACTGATACTTTTCAATCTCTAAGCTGCTTACAAACACAAAGCAGTAGGTATAAGCAGTTATACCTGTTATATAATTGGATTTATTGGAATTTTAATAAGTTTCAGGTATTTATGCAATTATATAACAGGTATAACTGCTTATACCTACTGCTTTGTGTTTGTAAGCAGCTTAGAGATTGAAAAGTATCAGTAACTAACATTAAATAGTATATTTTAGAATTATTGAAGAATAATAGTGCCATGTTGTTTGTATGCAAGTATACGGTTACTCTGTTTTTTTCATAAAATGCATTCGCTCTCTTTTTTTAAGAAATTTGCCTAAAAACACCATAACTTTGTCTGAAATGCTCTGCCGCACTCAAACTTTGCATCATTTTGAAGGTAATTAATCATCGATGAATTAGATTCTTGGATGGATAAAATATTTTTGATCGTACAACCCTTTTTTTTACTACAAAGGTTTTTATTAATTATAACTATATTCAATGTGTTAAACTAATATAAATGAAATATTTCAACAAATTCTTCTTGAAATTTATAAACTTTTTTAAATTTAATGTATATAAGAAAAAATTGTTAGATTTTGAGTTATTAAGTGATAAAAATGGCCAAAAAGTCATTTTTTTCAAAAAATTCGATTTTTTGATTGGTTATAGCTCTAGTACTAAATGAAATTTAGGTCTAAAAATTTAGCTACACTCTATTCAAGTAGTTTTTTACTGATTCCATACATTAAAACAAAATTCTATTTTTTAACTGGATCACTTCACATGGAATCTCCCATATATATATTAATTTTTGGTACAAATTTTTGAACTTGCTTACTTTATAATGGTTTAAATTTAAAGCACATTGCACTAAAGAGTACAGTAATTTTAGATAAATTAATTTAATCAAAGTGATTGTTTCCAACAATAATTCTACGTGGCAATGAAATGGTAATATCGAATCGACGCGTGTATCGAGAAGATGGGAGGAAATGCGATGATAAATATATATAGATCGGTGAAAAAAAAAAGAAAAAAATGACGTAAGGTATATATAAGGATTGTAAAATAAATATAAGAATATGTTCCAGAAGGAACGATCCTGGTGAAACAAGAGTCAATTCTAACGGAAGGTGTATGCGCCAACTGCGGACGCGGTATCGCCGACAAATACCTGCTGAGGGTGAACGAGCGCGATTACCACGAAAACTGCTTGATGTGCGCCGAGTGTTTAACACCCCTCTCCCAAAGGTGTTTCACCCGAGATTGCAAATTTTATTGCCGGGAGGATTACGAGAGAATATACTATTCGGGGAAGTGCATGAGATGCCAGCAAAAAATTCATCCGAACGAATACGTGATGAAATTGTCGAGTCAGGTGGTTAACGGGAAGAGGATCCGACCGATCTTCCACGTTGAGTGTTTCGTGTGTTGCATATGCAGCGAGCGGCTACAACGAGGCGCCCAGTACATCATCCGTCACGGCCAGCCGTTGTGCAAACGAGAATTTCAAAATGACATTTACAACATGCACAGTCCACAAGGTCTTTACACATTCTACACCCATTATGCATTTATATACCCTTATATTTACTTTTATCATTTTTGTTACATTTTATTTCGGTTCAACGTGTTGCCCATCGCGTACATATACATACACGATATACGACCCTTCGTCACGCGACATACGTAATATACATAAATATATATATATATATACGTTTAAACCGTCCGACTAAAATCAAGCTACTCCACTTGCACCGCTCTCTTTCCTTACTTCATCATTTTCTTCACTATATATGTGTATTTAAATCAGTCTGCGCGGCATTTGTTATTCAATACAAGATAGTATAACCAAAAATAAAATAGACGTTTTTTTACATATAATATATATATATATATGTATATGTATATTATACATGTGTATCTGTAACGTAACGTTGAGAACGAAAATTAGATAAACATATAACAGAGGAAGCGATTAAAGTTGATAATTTGAATTCGAATGTCCTGTAAATGAAAATAATGTTAGAAATAATGTTTGCAGTAGCGGCTAACGATTCCGGTGGATTAGATCAAAACCTCTCTAAGACGATGACTTCCCTCCACGTGGAAACGTTCCATACTATTTGCGCGAATAGTTACAGGTACGCCTTTGATTTAAAAAAAAAAAAAACATCCGGGTTAATAGCTAATCGTTCATGTCACTTCGGTTGAAATTTCATTCAAATGTAACATAATGTTTATCTTAAAAATCTAGTTTCATTCACATACATATATATAATTGAACGAGGGAAGATTAATCACGCGTACGCTTATATTTTCATTTGCATGATACTTATAATTATATATCTTTATTTTGATAATTGTATAATAATTTAAAATATGTCTGTAACGTTACGTATATATGTATGATATACATACGTATTAGGAATTCTATACGCACGGAGAGAAAGAAAAATTATCCAAATATAGATTTTGGATAAAATAATATGACGTTTTTCAAAATTCCTGTCTTTCGATCACCTGCAGAATGTTTACCATGTATATGTTGTATTAGTATATATATGTATATACTTTTTTTAGAAAACTTTTCTCTCCGTGTGATTATTATGTGGAAAGCGTAGTTATTGAGCCAAAAATAAATGATTACAACATGTTCGTTCGATTTTTGTGGGTGCAGACGAGGACTTGCTGGACGACAGTCGACCACGCGACGGGAGACGCGGACCGAAACGTCCACGGACGATCCTGACCTCGGTGCAGAGGCGCCAATTCAAAGCGTCGTTCGAGGTCTCACCGAAACCCTGCCGCAAAGTCAGGGAAGCTCTTGCCAAGGACACGGGGCTTAGCGTACGAGTCGTCCAAGTGTGGTTTCAAAATCAGAGGGCCAAAATGAAAAAGTTGCAGAGGAAAGCGAAAACGGAACCTGGATCGGACAAGGAGCCAAAGGAGGACAGGAAACCGGAAAGTCCGCACAGCGATCACAGTAAGTGCTGTTGCAACCATTTTTTCTGATACATTAAAAAAGAATATGTCCGTTGTCTAATGTACAAATGTAGAATTTTATCGATCTTCCCGAGTCAAATTATTTAAGGTGAAGGAGAGAAGAAAAAACTTAACACCACTTTGACGTTTCCTTGTTTACAATGAGGAAAACGAAACAAAAATTTAAATCGACTTTCGACGATTTTCTATTGTATACTGACTGCGATATTGATATTAGAATTCTGAAGAGGGTGGCACTAACCACCGAAAAGTAACTAAGAGAAAAAATGTGTGAAGTTGTTTCTTCTTACCTTCACCTTAACGGGGTACCATAGCAAATTTTATCTTCCGTACCTTACCCACCTCGAAAATCACATAAAATTAGTTATAATGATAAAAGAGCAGGAAGTCAATTTAGGTAAATCTAGGAGAACAATCCCCTTTCTATATTAATAATATATCTGTCTTTAAAATATAAAACAACTTTATTGACTAGTTTTCGAGAAAACCCTTACCAAAAATCTTGATATGCCTTTTAATTAGTCGAGCGTATAACCTTAAATTGCACGAAATTATCATAAATTTTGATAAGGGACTACTCGAAAGCCAATCGATATTTTTGCTTTAAATTTTGAACTGAGGTAGATTATTAATAAAGGAAGGGGAATGTTCTCCTAGATTTACCTAAATTATCGTCCTTTTTTAATTATACCTAATTTTATGTGACTTTTGAGGCTGGTAAGGTATAGGGAGGATAAAACTTCTATTTGGTACCCCCTTAAATAATTTGACTCGAGAAAATCGATAAAATTCTACAATACTACAAAAACAACCGAGTAATAAAATCAAATTACCAAAATGATTGTCCGTTATCCTTTACTTTCAGTCATTCGATAGTTTTTTTACTATCATGAAAAATCTAAGGATCTTAGGCGCGAGGAATTTAGATGTTCTATTGACTTTGATATACCGTTAACCGTAGACATTTTTAAACAAATTTTGTATTGTTAAACAAGTCACTTCACTTTTGTTTTGTACTTTTAATTTTAACATTGAAAATATATCTACATACCAATACAAGTTTTCGATATGTAGATTTATACAGTTCCAACATATTCCGTGGGAATTCTCTCCTTTCTTAACCATCCTCACTTATACGATCACGTTCATTTTATTATAAAATTATATTTTACATTGTAGGTCACTATATGAACACGATTACTTTGAGAGACGGCGAATCATCAAATTTCCCATCGGCAACGCAGCCATTAAATCCAAATAATCCTTATTCACCTGATGGTACGTATCTTCTTGTACAAGAAGAATAAATTTATATTTATAATAAATATTACTGTATTTTTAGTAATTCTCGAACTAACTTCAAATACGATATATTTGGTTATATTTATCCTATGAGGGGATGTTAAATTTGTTATGTTACCATCCGAGTTGTTTACCGACTGAGAAGTACTGTTTTAAAAAATAAATGTTTTACATTAAAATTTAAGAAAAATCACAAGATAATTTTGCCCCTTTTTGCTATGCAATTCACAATTATACTAACTTTCAAGATTAATAATGCAGTAGTTTATGAGATTGAGAGGATTTACACATTTTATTATATATTCACATTTAATTGTTATCGACCGAGTGAATTCGGAGGTTAAATGATGGAAAAAGTTATATTAAATAAATAAATGTCGTACATCATAGTCAAACCAAAATATCGCCCTTTGATATTGAGTGTCAACTTTGACATGAGCTATATTTTAAATGAAAATATTAATGGATTAAAAAATTAATCATGATAAGAAATTCGGCTTTCAAATCTATGATTGAAAGAAAAGTAAATGTAGATATTCAATTTTTTTTAATTAGTAAAGTATAGAACGTACTTGAATGAATGGCAATGAATTATAGTTTTCGATAATTTACCGCATTCATTTAATTAAAATGGTTTTTTCGACTTCATTGTCTCAGTCGGTAAAATTTTAATATTACATCCTACTAATACATTTTTAGATATAGGTACAAGATCCCTAGTAAAAAATCTAATAATTTCGTGGTTAACCAAAAACATTATTTGGATATATCATAGATATTTATTATAAAAAATGTTACAGTCATAACATCAGTTTTTGTTTACATATAAATTCTCCAATCGCTTCGAATCTTTATATATTGCATCATAACAGAAAGTCATGAGGGTCTGATGTTTGAAATTTTAAAGGAAAAATAAGTTTTGTAGTAATTGAATAAACAATTATTGGTCGGTAATTTTGAGTAATTTCAAAATAGTTGTTTACAGCCGATAATTACAAGGTCGAGAAATTCGACACCCCTTTAAATTAAAATTTTGTACATTTCTCTGGAACAAATTAAAACAATAATTTTGATCAAATAATTTTCCTCTTCAAATTGACAATTATAATAATTATTTATCTCGTAATTTTCAGATGCGTACCCAGGACATTCAGGAGAAAGTTATTGTAGTAGCGACATATCGATCGACGGTACAGAAGCAGCGTTTGAAATTGGCGACAGCGAAAGTGGGAACGTGACCGAAGGTACTCACCCGACAGGCTCTCATCACACAGGTGCTGGAACAACTGGTAATTCAGGAGCCGAAACTTCCTTAACTCAAGGCCTCTATTCGGCAATTCACAATCACAATCCGATCGATAAACTCTGCATGATGCAGACCAGTTACTTCAGTGCGGATCATCCTTAATTTTGCAATACATTTTTCATTTTTGTTATTTTCATTATTGTTATATCCAATTTTCTTTATTCTAGTCATTATACATCTTATAAATATAGAGAAAACAAAAACGTACGGTTCGCTGCTTTGCCGCGCGTCAAATATTATTATATTCGATAGTTCGCTAGAGGCTTCGTGATGAATATCTTTCGGAATTTTCTTTGTTGCGATATGTTCCTTTTATTTATGTATAATAATAATATTAATTTTACTGCTTTAACGACCGAGGAAAATGTTTATCTTTTTTATAAGCATAAGAGACAAAAATATTTCTACTTTATCGTAAGCTAGTATATAGCGTTGTTGCTCTTTTTATCATTTGCCTCAGTCGGTAAATCAATAAAATATCTTCATAATTCGTAGCTTACTTTTTTGTTTGTCTTCCACTGTAGGTAATCGAACCGTTAATTTTCAATCTCCTGAAAGATGTCTACACGTTCGTACTTTTAATTTTACATCTTATATATTTGTAAAAAATCAACGATAATTATTACGAATATTGCCAAAGTATTCGGAGTGATACGTTTTTAGTATTTTACGTTTTCGCATTTACGAATTACTTTTCAAAGTATCTCTCAGGTATAGGAAAATTTATTTTGTGAACTTGAGGATTCCGGACTCTTATTAGGATTACAAAGTAGAGTTGACGCTCAAATCAATAAAGTAATGAAACGAAAAAAAAATTGTTAAATTATTGAAAAATCGAAATGTAATCAAGTAATAAGTTGTAAAGCGGATTAAAATGGAATCCTCGAGTTTAAAAAAAGTGTAAAAAAACATCAAAGAAAGTGTTTAAAAAAATATAGCTTTATATATAGTAGACTAAAAAAAGTGCGTCTATAAAAAAATTGTAAGATCGAATTGATTCGTTTATTATTTATCCACAATTGTCATCGTCGATTCTATGAATTAAGCACATCGATATCATCATTATTGCATTAATATAATTGTCATTGTCAATAAAAAAAACGCGTCATCGTTAAATAGTTTCAAGAAGCAACATTGGTGAAAGAAAAGAAAAAAAAAGAGACATAAACATGCAGTTCAAATCTGTCGTTTAACGAAATGTAAAACGATTGCCTTGGCAGATGAATTTCGAAACAAGTAATTGCGAGTTCTCGCACTCGCATTCACAATTTATACAAACAACATAGAATAAAATAATTTGAATTCATTTATCAAAAAAAACGAAAAAGGGTATTTCTTGGTTTTTCTATTTGCAGCCTAACTATAAGTATTAACTAAGTATTATACAATTATGGAGGATATACATAAAAACGTAAGTGTAAGATGAACAAATATATATATATATATAAATAAATAATTTGTTAAAAAATTCTGAACATACAAATTATTGGATTCATTGGAGATAATCACTTGAAATGCAATACATTGGTTCCATCATTTTTATTAAGAGATCGGAGATTGGAGACAAAAAAGAACATTTTTCTAAGATAGTTCATGAGTTTGTCCATGCGAATTTTCGCCAAGTCAACGAGGATCGGTGTTTGAAAACACAATCGATTAAAAAGTAGGATTTAACAGTCGAACGCTAGTCAGTCCTATATGCTTGTGACATTATCAAAGCATAAATTTGTCCTCGTTCGTTTGCAAGTCTCGCGAGTTTATCCGATATTGCTATACTAATTAATATAGTACAAATATCCCATTGTACTTTCATTATTATTTCTCTTAGTTTTACATAGGTTTTAGGCAACTTCTTTAACGCTAGATTATTAAGGTATCTAGGATTAGTACGAGTTAAAAAGTCAAAAATCACTTTGCAATCGTAAGCATCGGATAAATTTTGTTTTCTTATCTGTCTTCTTTTTCTTTTGTCGAATCGTTATAGTATACAGTATTTCTAAAATTTCTAGGCATACAAACTTTCAATTCCTACCAGACAAAAGTCTCGAGGGTGAGGAGGGATAATAATTACAAAACTGTAAATGTATAAAAGTTCAGGCGATTAGACTCGAAATATTTTTATCCAAATTACACTGGGATTATTTAACTACGTCCTCGCATGATACACTTATAAATTCATAATCTCACGTTTTTGATACGAGTATTTTATTTTTAATACTTTATTTTCTATTTTCATTAAACAATTTTTCGATCTTAATTTTATCTAAGAACACAATTGCAATTCGTTAGAAAATTTTTCTCTTTACTTTGCACAATCGTTTGATTAAAAACATTCGATAAAAATTTTTGTCATCACGCCTATGAAAAACAATTGTTTAGATAAAAGCATTTTACTTAATGGAAGTTTAGAGAGTGTAAATAGATCATACGACGCACCACGTCACACTGTCTATAAGTTTAAAATAATAAATTATTAATCGAACGGTAATTATAATTAGCAAGTCATAAAAGAATAAATTGATTAGTTCATAAGATTAATTTAAATTAATCGAATCTAACCCAGTGAATCAACAGCAACCGTACTGAGTCCATTTTTAGTAATGACTGTTTTAAACTGTTCTGGTACTGGATACTCCGTCTGCAATAATATATCAAATATTACTAATGTGTTTATAATTATCAAAATATTTTAATTTAATAATTATTAACCAAGTAGTGAAAGTGTAATATTACACAATTATTAAGAAGCAGGAGAATTTGACTTTAATGAACAATCAGCATTATACTCACATAATCATTATTTGCTACGGGTACCATGACATTCATTTCACTAGACTTGCTTGTAATCAATTCAACATCCAATGTATCATTATTCAGAAACATTTGACATCCATCAGTCTTGTCAATTGAAATTGTTGGAACTTTACCAAGTACCTGGAAATAAAATATAGTTAAGAATACATTCAACAATTACAAAAGTCTTGAAGTTGTAGGCATATTAGTCATTAAAACTAAAATAAAAGAATATAGAATATGGCAGTTTCCATGTTTATGTTGAAAATGTCATATGTGTCAAAAATCATATCTAACAAATATACAGAAATTTATAAACAAAAATTTTTAAAAAGTCCCATTTTATCTTAGTTTATGATCAAAGCAATGAGTTGGATGTTTGGTATGTATTATTATTGTAGTCAAAACCAAAATTAATTAAATCTCTCGTATATAGTTTGATTTAATTTTAATATTTTCATTACTAAAGGAGGAAATATCAAGCCTGTTATGAGACTTTGTCAATATAATTGGTGGGACTGTATCGTCTCCTTAGTCGATTACATTTGGTTTGAAATTGTAACAGATGTTGCCGATTCCCTAGCAAATGAGACAATACTTTGGAAGGTTAGATTAAGATAACAAAAGTTTACATTAAATACATTTTGTACACTTTTTTTAAACAAGTTATCTTGGTCTTAATAGTTTTTAGCAACGCTATTGATTTGTGCAACAGTTCGTTATTTGATCCACTGGAAAATATTTTGGGCTAAAGAGATAAACAAACATAAAAAGAATTTGAAACAATGTAGTTGTAAAATTGAAGATTTAGAAGTAAAAGTTAATATGCTTTCCTATAAAGCACAATATGGTATTTGGCCAACGACTAGTTTAAAAAATAAAAGTCCAGAGAATTTTTTGAGAAATAAGAAGTCTGCTCTTCTCGAATTGAACAAAAAGAATCACTTTGAAAAACTTTTAAAACGGTAACTTTTAAATTTTTCAGAAATATTGAAGAAAAATTAATATAATTTTTCTAAAAAATTTAAATTGTTGTAATTTATATTTTAGGAAAAGAATTGAGGATACTGAAAGTAAAAAGCTTTTGGAAACCCGAATAGACAAAGCAAAAATATTAAACACTAATTTCTCAATGACAAACTTAAGGAAAAAGTTAGTTGCAGATGAGAATTTAAAATTATATAGAAGTTCTTCAGACAATAGTTTAATCTATAGTTCTAAAAGAATCAAATTGAATTCCAAGGTAAAACTTTAAATATAATATATAAAATGTATAAATTAAAAATTATTATAAATTATTAATTTCATTTTAGCAAAGAATTAAACAGAAAAGCCAACTTACAAACAGTTACTTAAAATTGTTTTCATTCTTTACATATGATAAATTACTCTCAAATAATTTCAACCCAAAATTTGAAGATCAATTTCATACTTTGACGGTCGATACGTGCAATGACTCTAATAAAAAATTATGCCAAATAAAAGATAAACTGAAAAGGCTTCAACTTATTTTATATCACTATAATTTAAAGTATTCTGAATTAATACATGTTCTTGAACATAATAAACAAAACGAATTGAAGGATGATACAAAATTAGATGATTTATCTCAAATTGAAGAATATAACAAAACTAATTTTACCGAGAAAAATACAGAAGATAATAAAAAATATGTTCATAAATTGGAAAATGATAAAAATATATGCGACATAGATTTCTTAAATGCATATTTGATGTACTGTAAAGTGTTTATAGATAATAACGTACCCACAGAATTTGCTGATACAAAGGCTACTGAAGATTGTAAGATGATAAAAGATGTATCAAAAATTAGTCAAAATGAAATTAAACCAGTAAAATCAAATAATACTTATTCTGTGGTAGAAATTAATATAAATGAAGAAGAAAATATAGAATATAATTCTGTAAGTGATTGTGTCGATAAAGATAAAGATGTTTGCTCTTTAGATATTAGAGTATCTGAAAATTTTAATTCAATGATGGATAGTGAAACGACCGATTGTGCTCCAATTATAATTACATCTGAAACATCTATAAATAGTGACATTGAAAACTCAACAAATTCATTATTTAAAGAAACAATACAGATTGATCATATTGAATCAAATATTGATGAAAATAAAAACAATGATCAGAATACAAATGAATCTAATAATTATTTAAATTGGAAAAATAATGAGTTGCATTTTGAATTAAATGTTCTCGATATGATTACTGAAGAGTCTAGTGAAGGTAGTAGTACTACATGTAAACAAAATAAAGATTCACAAGAAAAATTTGATAACGATATAAACAATTCTTTAACTGAAACAAAAGTTCAAAAAATTGAAATTATTACAGAAAATAATACAACTACATGTAGCAATGATAATAATTGCTCAACACAAGTGATAGAAAATTTTATTAATGTTGATGATAAAGAAGAGAATTCAGAAAATAAAGATAATAAATTTATTTTAAAAGTTAGTAATGTATTTGAAGAACAAACTTGTGATTCTAATAATCTAAAAATTAATTTGACTTCTTTATCACGTTCATTAAATAATATAAATGTTAAAAAAATAACTATTGATGAAAGAAGATGTAAATCAGCACAAGGACAGTTAGGCAGTTCAATCGACTTCAACAATTTATCACAAGCTTCACCTACAACTAATAAAATTGATAATTATCGCAGTGAATTTGTACTAACAAAGTTTGAGAAGAATAACACGACAGATGAAAACTGTTACATAACTAATAACATTATTAAAAATCAATCTTATATTATTAAAGATGATATGAGCTATTCACAATCTATTGACATAGATACAAATGAGAGTAGTTGTAAATTTACAGAATCTACAGTAGAAGAAATTAGTTATGACAATTTTTTAGAATTAATAGATGATACAAGCTTCCTTTCTACTGATTCTTCAACAGAAAATGAATCAATAACAGATACAAAGAATTTAGTTGAATATTGCAATAATCACAATGGGTTACATGTGGATGAAGCTCAATGCAATGTAGAAAACATTTCTTTATCATGTGGTGATAATACATTATACTCAGTAAATTCAAGCATGTTTTCAAGCATTCCACAAAAATCTAAATCTTCATTTAACGCAGTAGTAAAGCCTCAAACATCAACATTGGATTTTTCTACAAGTTTTAGAAGTCTTAAAAATACTTCTCCAATGATACGTAAGTACTCAAGTGCCGTTTCATTATCAAAATCATTGGTTAAATGTAGTTTTAAACGTAGAAGTAAACAATTACAAGCTAAAAGTTATTTAAATTTATCTTTGTATCAAAATTTTAATCATTCGCCAACTCATAGAAGATCAAAGTCTTCAAGATCACACATACTTCAAGAATTTTTAACTATGGATGAAAATAAAAATTTCCAAGTACAAAAAGAAAATTCATATGAATCATTAGATGCCTCAAGCAGATCATCTTTAAAATCTTGCATCTCTAAATTTTCAAACGAACAAGATATTAAATTAAGAAAAGACAATTCCTTTAAATCAATAATATTATCAGACAAATCTTCAAAACCACAAACACCAAATTCCTTTGAATGTAAATTTGAAAACGAAAATCGTAAATGTGATTTAGAAACGAAAATTTCAAATGAATCAATAAAATCGTCAAAATCATGTAATCCAGTGTTGAAAAATAGAAAAGATTCCGCAAAAACGTGTGATATTCAGTCAAGGACTCAAGTTATGAAGTTCCCAATTCTAACATTAACAAATGATTATGATAAATTAGATAGTGAAATTGAAGAATTTGCTAATATGTTTTTTCAGCAATGTAACATTTCTGAAGTAGATAATTTTGACCATAATAAGTGATCAACAATACTTTATTTAAATCTAGTAAATGAAAATAATCAATCAAATGACAATGAAAAGTAAAAAATTCACTATATTTAAATAAATAAGGTAATAATGTAGTCGAAAATAGTGACCAATTAATAATTTCTACCAATTTATTGGATGTTGAATTAATTTCTATATCAGATAATAAAAATTCGATCGCGCTAAACTCTTCAGATTAATTTTTATTTCAAATGAAAAATGTATCATCAACGATAAGCCACAGTGAAGAAAAAGTTGATTTTTCAAGTATAGCAACAAGTCCACCTAAAACACCTGACTGAAAATGAGATTAAAAAATATAAAGTTTTTAAAGAATTTCAAAGTGAAAAGTATATAATACTACCAGAAATAATAACAAATAATAACTACACAATAAATTAGTTATCAAGTTTAAAAAATAATTTAGCTGTAATTTTTTCAATTTCTATATTTTACATGTAAGATTTACATTTATTTTAAATAAATAGGATTATTCAAATTATAAATTACATTGAAAATATTTAATACTTATTAATAATAAAATTAAGAAAAATTTACTTCACAAATAAAAAAAGGTTGTAATAATGAGAAAGAATATAAAATTATAGAAGTAAACTTTGAAAATTGTCTATCAATTGAACTTCTCTATTGAATATTTTAAATAAATTTTTAATCTTCAAGTATATGAAACGAGAATTAGTGTAAATTATTAAAAAGTAAAGAAGTTTTTCACTTCTTTTTAAAAAGCTTTTTTAATGCATGAACTTACCTGCATCTGAACACTTTGACAGTTCACAAATTCAATGCTTGCAACAACTGAGTCAACGACCACTGCAGATTTACGACAAGAATCCATAACAACCGAATTAATTTTTCCTTTGATTACTAAAGAACTATCCTGGCATCTGAACATATAGACCACATTGTTCATTTCCACATTATCGATCACAAGATTCTTATTTCCCTTGTGATATTCCTATCAAAAAGAAATTACAATTTACTTCCTTTCTTTGTGTACATAAATTATATAATTATATAAAACAACAACATACCACTAGCCACTTCTTGCCATCACGTGTAAAGACTGGAGGTTTATCGATAGGTGCATTAGCTGGAAGTGTTGTCTTCATTGGTGACAAGTTATTACTTACTACTGGAGCTTTAAATGGTGCTGGTCCCGTTCTTAAATTAGTATTCTTATGTGTTTGCATATCTGAAGTGACTTTTTTTAAATCTGCAATATTTAATAATAATATATTTACTTGGATCGTACATTAACACACACACATATATATATTGTTTAAATGTAAAAGACAAAAATGATAAATATTTTCTATCAAACTATCGATGCAGTGAGGAAATGTAAATAATTATAGATATCTTATTTTGAGTTTGAAACAATTGACAAAATTTTCAACTACTTGTGTTTAACGTAAACAAACACTTCGGACTACTTGAATGCAAAATAATATGAAAGTGTGACAAAAAGAAAAGTGAATCCGAGTATAAATAAATTCAGGTAACAAAGTAATTGAAAGTTACAAAAAAAGTAATAATAATAATAATGGTCAAAATGCATTTATTTCATTTGTAATTTATATGGTAAATAACGTACAGGTATATACTGTCCTTTGTTCATTTGCTTTTTTTTTTCGTTTCTTTCGTTATTCTCTAGAGGAAAAGAATTCAAACACAAAAATTCTTCTAAAATTGTACATTCTACATTATTTCATAAATAACGTGTAAATACTTATCCTCCGCAATTGTCGACCACTCAAAAAAAAAGTTAAACATACCCGATATATATAATATATATATATAAAACATTCGTATAAAAAAAAAACGAAAATGAATAACGAAACATATATTATATATATATATATATATATATATGTATATGCGAAATAACAATATTTAAATGTATCATATGTATGTATATAATTATTTTGTATCTTTTTTTCGTGACAGTTCGTGAGTTTCGTTTGCACAAATTATTAATCCTGCAGCGTCGAGATAATCGTAAATAACATTATCTAAGATTTATTTTTTTTTTTGTCATGATCTATGATTCCACGGCTGCTTGCAACATGAAATGCTCTTTTTAAAATACATTTTTAAAAAGAATATATTCACGGTGGCTACTAAGACATTGTGTCAATGTTAAATAACCCTTACTTTTCGTGATGTTTTCGCCTTGATTGATTTCAGCGAACAGGGCGCTTCGATCGTCATTGATGACCGGTGCAGGATCCGCAATCGGCATCATACACGGTGGTGGTGGTGGTGGTATACCACCAGCTGGTACTGTACCAGTTTTTGCCCATACCAGGCCTGTCGTGTGATGCTGACGAACAAATTGTTGGAGATCCGTTAAAGTTTTCACCCAAGCTTTACACCACTCTACGTGCGTTTTGTCCCTGAAATTTTATAAATTATATCATTAACGATATTTCATTTTCCTTTTTCATTTATTGTATTTATTGCTCAACGGTCGATATGTCATTTAACAAAGAAAAACGTTAACAAGTGTATAATAGAGAGGATAAAAAATTAACTTGATATTAACTTTTTTGAATCGTGATGGCTAATTGACTCACAAGGAAAGGTCCTCACGTGTACTTAATTAACTTTATAAATTTTTCTATTTTGTATTTTATTTTTATTTTTCGAAATGAAATTTTGATCACGTAAATATTGTTGATTGCGAGTACTAAAAGAAATATAAGATATGCGTATTTTTTTTTTCTAAATGCTACATCGTTGATTCAAGGAGTAAAAATCCGTTTCGAAAACGGTTTTTCTTTTAATATCTCAAAAATTATTCGGAATTTTAAATGATACGTCTGCAGTATAAGAACAATTTAAATATCAAAAAGTTACAACCCCTACATTTTCAGAACTACGGTTCGCGCACAGTTTAAGACTGTTTTTTTCCATTGAAATCACGAATTCTTTTTACAATTTTTTACTAAAACTATTAAATTCATTGCTGTAAAAATAAATTTTTCATTTTCGTGATATCAGTATGATTGTTTACTCAGCCTAACTTAATATCATCAAAAGCAAAAACAGAAAAAAAAGAAGTTGTAACCCTTTGGTATTAAAATTGTGTCCATCAAATGAATTTTTTTTATAGTAAGTATAACTTTAGGTTGATGTAATTTGAAACTCCAAATAGTTATAATAAAACTACTATTGCAGTTGATTTTCGCCTTTTATAAACAATACGTATCTCGTATATTTTTTAATGTACTATATGCACGTAACAAATTGATCAAAATCGTCACGTAATGACTTTTCCTCGTAACTGATAAAACCATTCGGAATTAAAAGAAAAAAAAAATAAATGTAAAGATGTATCTATAAATAATTTATGAATGAAAACTGACTTTTCCTTCCAGTCTTTGAGAACGCGGTTGGTATAAAATTGTCCAGCGTCGTTCATCTCTTTGACGTACGGAGCAGGAGTAGGCGATACGGCGACCCATCCTAGCGCTGGTATACTCTCGCTTATGGCGGACAGGTGATTGAAAAAAGGTGATCCTCTATGCTTCTCACGGTATTCTTGGATCTCTTGTATATGCGTCGATGTTGGTCCGAGAAGCGATACTTGCTCCGATTGATTCGTTGGTGCTGGTCGCGACGCCGCCGTTTTCAAATACTGCAGTTGAATTCTGTTTCGATTTAATAGTTTTTTTTAGTAAAGAAAATTCAAACATCCCACATTAATAACATTATAAAGATGTACGGTGTGTGTCAATGTAACATGAACGAGTTTTGTTTGTTCAGTATATAGCATGTACACTCGATCGAACAAGCGTATAGATGAAATGTATATATATACATCGATGAATTCGTGAAATTTAATTTCGGAATAAAATGTCAGAGATCTGAACGTTTTGTTTTTCAGGTCAACGAATGTTTCTTTCGAATGGATGAATCGTTGTGTAGCATAGAAATCTCTGTCGATCCTGCAGGTCGGGTAATAATTTTTATTAGTTTTATGATGCGTATTGCGTGTGTATATATATATACGACCCGAGTTTCACAAATGTATATACATTTTTTTTGCGCCCAACTTTCTTTACCGTTTGAGACAATACGTGAAAAATAAAATTGTACTTATTAATAAACGGAATCTAAGACAATTAATAATTTTCATTTAATATATATATATAATGTATACAGTTTAATTTGAAATATATAATTAAATATTCTATTGGATTCTCCGAGTAAATTAATATTTAAACAAACGAAAGCGTAAAATACTAAAGCGCTATACACATTTAATTATCATTTATAATCAAGTTTCGCATTATAAATCAACGGTTTATTTTTAAATGTCTGCAATTAAGCGTGCAAATATATATACAAATGTAATTACGAATAATAATCGTATCGATTTCACGGTGTGCGAATATAATTTTTTCTTGTTTTAAGCAAAAAAAAAGAACATGTATTTTGGGAACATCATCGACGAAACAATTAGTATATTGATATAAATATAATATCCGTACATAAAATATTGAGCAATTATAAATTGCTAAGGGCGATTATCAGTTTAATTGGATTACACGATAAAGTGAGCTTTTTATAGCCAATAACATTTTATAAGTATACGAATCATACATTTTTTTTTCTTAGCGCGTTAAATTGATAAGAAAGTGATAAATAATATTGTAATAATAAAACGAAATATCAAAATTTTTTATAAGTGAGTATAAAGTAAAATTTTCGTAATATACAGACTTCTTTAAGTATATTGACCTACTCGAGACAAGGTTTAAAAATGTCTTTTTTACACGGAAAGATTTTCTCTAAAATGTATATCTAAATATAATATGATCTGGATAAAAATCATAGTACCATCACCGTCAAAGTTGTCAATATGATTCTTCATTTTTACAAGGTCCGTATGCAATAACTATTGTCCAAAGTAAACAAATTTTATTTTTGGCAAAGTACTTAAAAATGTTTGTAAACATATTTTTGTATTAACAATTTTTTATGCTATTATTATTTACCCAGATAAAAACTAATAATATTTTTTATTATCGTTTCTATACATCGCGATTCTCGTCATGCTGCACCTTCATATTGTAAATACAAACAAATACAAAAAATACAGATTGAAAAAAAACACATTATTCCACAAATTACATTAATTATATTGTATTAAAAATTTACTGTTAGATCAACAAAAACATACTTACATGTTTGAACTATAAACAGTTATTCATCTATCATAGAGTTTTATTTAAATATTTTAACATGGATATTGCTTCTATTTGTTTATTTAATTTTACACGAGAATTGTAAAAAGCGATAGTATACATATATATTATAAAGTAATTTGCCATAAAGGAAAATCTATATTTATATAATATTATTCACATTTATGGCGGTGAATTTCCGGGCAAAAAAATTACGTATATAAACAAACGTATATGTCACCGTCTGATCCATAACGTTGGGGTAATATTAACGAATATTTTCTTAGAGTAATTTAAATGAACTTACTGGAAGGCTTTGTCGACGAGTTTCGAGTGAGCAGCAACATCACCCCCAATTTTTTGACTGAGAGCGAGGTACTCCTGGACCGGACCGGCCAAGATGTCTTCGTAACCGGCGACCGACATACTTTTAACGACCTCGACTACCGAAGCTCCGGATACCGTTGACTCGCGCGAGCTCGAGGAAGACTGCGAGCTTTCCGATGGTGGTAATTCTTCGGTCAGGGAGAGAGAACGCTCGGGTGACGGTGATTTCGTTTGCACAGCGATCTCTTGAGTCTGTACGGTTGGCTGTGGCACCGACACTTGCTCCAGACGCTTCGTTACGTTTTCAAGCCGGTTTACCAGCTCCTCGAGGTGCTCCTCACGATCGTCGTGCTCGCAACCTGGTGGTAAACCAACGATAACCAAAACGAAATTTTTAGAAAACTTTATACTACTTCATACGTCAGTTGGAGTATATATATAATTAACTCATATTTTATATATATAAAACGCACACACACTTTACGGTCTTCTGGGCTTGGAGAAAGTGTTGCCATTTATTAATGCAATTCATAATTACTCAGCGAGTAATATGTGGTTTATTAATAAAAACTACTGTGTAATTTAATAACGTATAGAGGATATAATGGGTTCATCAAAATTTTGACCATATTTAAAAATAAATATTATTAATTTTAAAAAAACTGAATTTACTTAAAAAATTTTATATTGTAAATATTAATAATATTTGTTACTTGTGTATTAATATTTGGTATAAAATAATAGTTATTCTTAATGAATCATTCTCACAGAGTACATCATATTTCTACTAAATTATGTCAATTTTCGAATTTGATTGTCCGTTTATCGTCGATCTAATAATTCTTCCGAAATGTAAAAACGTTGTACACAATCACACACACACACACACACCGTACGAATAATCGCGTGGTTAGATCATTAACAAAATTTCATAAGAGTCAAGAAAACGTTACGAAAATTTGGAATCAAAGCCAAGGTATTATAAATATAGAGCACAATATAAATAAGTCGACGCTTAGCCCGCTATACATGTATATAGATATATAAATACATATATACGTATAGTGGGATTCAAACATCTCGTCATGCGAAAAATTAGCTGTTTCTCCTATTCGAAATTAAAATATTGACTTAAAATCTTTTAACCCATCGACTTCCTGTTTACATCTGCGAATATAAATCACATTACAATTGATAATAATATTTACGAATAATTTTTTTTATTTGGAGAATAAACAACACTTTTTAGGTTTTTTAACTCGACTACTATTGTGAACGTTATAATGAAATTGTAATTGAGGTAAAAAATGTCTAATCAAAATAAAAGTTTCTGTTCGATGTAAGAAGTTTCAAACTATAAAGTTAATATAACGAACGTATAGAAAAATAATCGTAGTATTCTTCGGTTAACGGGGTATCATAGTCAATATTTATCCTCCCTACCTTATCGGCAATCGCGATTATCGGTAATAAATTTGTAAATAAAAGAGTATGTGACAAAATAAGAGAAAATGCGCCTTCGTTTGTAAATAATCTAATTATGTGCTGAATTTGAAATTGAAATATTATTGCGTTTTCGAGAAAAGTCTTACCAAAAATGTGAACCTAACCTCAACGAGGTGAAAAGATTTGATATTTGTTGGTAAGACCAGAGGTTTCTCGAAAACGCAATAATATTTTAATCTAAAAATCAGCACACAGTTAGATTATCGATAAACGAAGGCGCCTCTTTTCTTATTTTTTCACATACCGTTTTACTTTTTTATTAATTAATCATCAAAAATTGAGTATGGAACCCCCTTAATCTAATTTAATGAAATAATTAAAAACATATTTCATTAAATAGTTCTAAAGAACATTTAGTTGAAACTAAAAAATATTTTGTATAATTTCAACTATTTTATCATTGACGCAATTAACATTTTCCCGTTATTAATAAATATTTATTAGTTTTAAACAAATTGTTTTATTAGGACTACTCAGTGGAGTATCCATTCGAAACAATAAAATTCAATAAAATATATTATTAAATGTACCGAATGTTTTTGCAGATAAGTTGTTAAAACGCAAAAATGAAGAAAAATGACCTATTATAATAAATAATTTTTAGTTTCGAACAATTATTATTTTTAAAAGTATTCAAACAAGTCAATTGATAATACTTAATAACTTAATTCCATTGAAATATTAATTCAATTCAATTAATTTATTAGATTCAATTTAATAAAAGTGACTTATTAAATTCACTAAATTTCTTTTCAGCGTATGTACAAGTATCGTAAAAACGCACAAATAAGGTAAAACGTTAAACAATAGAAAAAAAAAAATTTAAAATTCTTGAATTAGTATTTCCTTATCTCCACTTGATAATGTTTCAACGTATCTACATATATATATATCGCTATACAGTATCACACGTTCGAAAATTGAAGAAGAAGAAGAAGAAGGAGAAGACGAAGGCACGGTTGGGTGGGAAGACAAGCCGACAACTCAAGTATAGGATATACCGTAGAGCGTGTAACTCAGGAAAGTGAAAAGAGAGCACTCTATTATTAGAGAACGTGCGTGGGTGAAAATTTGCGGGGCGGAATAAAAGATTCACAAGTTGGTACTTGTATATACTTTTTTTTTTAATAACCACGCAACTAAGAGAGACATGTTGATTCAGCATATATATATACATGTATTAATTATGACATTAAATTTCATTGGAAGTTTAATTAGAGGTATACCGAATTACTCGAGTTGATCGTTACTTTTAATTTCTTGTATACCGCAACGTGAAGATGATTAATTTATTCAAACGACACACGCGTCTACACGTAGGTTGACGATATATATATGAATAAAAACGTGATGTTTGATTCTTAAATAAAACGAAAATACAATAATATAAAATTGATATTTCGATATAACGTAAGTGCAGGGAATAAAAGTATATATATATATATATATATATATATATATATATATATATAGGTTATATCGGAATGTGAATTTTTATCAAACCTTTTACGAGTTTCCTCATCCATTCCGGACGCACGTATATACGTTTGTTTTTTTTCTTTTCGTTTTCAATAACGTAATTGTGTGTAAGAAAATTCACTGGGAAAACGATTCTCTCGTGCTTAAGAACTTGTCTTGAAAGGGCTATACACCGAGCGTAATCGATTATTTTTAAAAGAGCTCCCTTTTCAAACAGTCTTCTTCTTCACCATAGAGTTTAAAATTTCTTAAAATTACAATATATTTCGTTAGTTAATTTTTTTTGGTATTGTAGATGTTACTGCATATTTACATTTATTGTATTTCATTAAACCGAGCTTCTATATTAATGGCCTATAAAAAAGAATAATATCGCTTTCTCTTATTATACGATGTGTACAGACGTACGTATTAAATTCTGCTATTCTAAAGAGATATTGTTTGCTTAAACAACCATAAAAAGGATAAGGGTACAATGTATTTTAAATGTTTATTGCGTTTCGTTGCATTTCAAATGTTTCAATGAAAATATTTACGACTAGATTAGCGTGCAGTCAGTGAAAAACGCAAACGTTGCATAATTTGTATACGTATATAAATTTGTGTAAATTCTTAAATATTCACTAATTCACTAAAAAAAGGAGGTATGCGCTAATTGTGAATTTTGGAAAAGGGCGTTCACCTTAGTAGAACGTGTGTAAAGGTAACGTATCTACATATATATATATCGCTATACAGTATCACACGTTCGAAAATTGAAGAAGAAGAAGAAGAAGGAGAAGACGAAGGCACGGTTGGGTGGGAAGACAAGCCGACAACTCAAGTATAGGATATACCGTAGAGCGTGTAACTCAGGAAAGTGAAAAGAGAGCACTCTATTATTAGAGAACGTGCGTGGGTGAAAATTTGCGGGGCGGAATAAAAGATTCACAAGTTGGTACTTGTATATACTTTTTTTTTTTAATAACCACGCAACTAAGAGAGACATGTTGATTCAGCATATATATATACATGTATTAATTATGACATTAAATTTCATTGGAAGTTTAATTAGAGATATACCGAATTACTCGAGTTGATCGTTACTTTTAATTTCTTGTATACCGCAACGTGAAGATGATTAATTTATTCAAACGACACACGCGTCTACACGTAGGTTGACGATATATATATGAATAAAAACGTGATGTTTGATTCTTAAATAAAACGAAAATACAATAATATAAAATTGATATTTCGATATAACGTAAGTGCAGGGAATAAAAGTATATATATATATATATATATATATATATATATATATAGGTTATATCGGAATGTGAATTTTTATCAAACCTTTTACGAGTTTCCTCATCCATTCCGGACGCACGTATATACGTTTGTTTTTTTTCTTTTCGTTTTCAATAACGTAATTGTGTGTAAGAAAATTCACTGGGAAAACGATTCTCTCGTGCTTAAGAACTTGTCTTGAAAGGGCTATACACCGAGCGTAATCGATTATTTTTAAAAGAGCTCCCTTTTCAAACAGTCTTCTTCTTCACCATAGAGTTTAAAATTTCTTAAAATTACAATATATTTCGTTAGTTAATTTTTTTTTGGTATTGTAGATGTTACTGCATATTTACATTTATTGTATTTCATTAAACCGAGCTTCTATATTAATGGCCTATAAAAAAGAATAATATCGCTTTCTCTTATTATACGATGTGTACAGACGTACGTATTAAATTCTGCTATTCTAAAGAGATATTGTTTGCTTAAAAACAATAAAAAGGATAAGGGTACAATGTATTTTAAAATGTTTATTGCGTTTCGTTGCATTTCAAATGTTTCAATGAAAATATTTACGACTAGATTAGCGTGCAGTCATTGAAAAACGCAAACGTTGCATAATTTGTATACGTATATAAATTTGTGTAAATTATTAAATATTCACTAATTCACTAAAAAAAGGAGGTATGCGCTAATTGTGAATTTTGGAAAAAGGGCGTTCACCTTAGTAGAACGTGTGTAAAGGTTTTTTTTTATTCACGGAGAGAAAAAAAATAACAATGATTATACTATAGACGACTATAGTAATTCAGAAACGATGAAACAATTTTTGACTCACTACTTGTAATTCATAGGATTGAATACTGTAATATCAAGTAACGAGTACTTTTTTTCTTTCTTTTTGCATCATGATTTCCAATTACCTGACGTGTATATTAATCACTCCTAAGCAGGATTGTAATCATTGATATTTTTTTCTCTCCGACTATATATAACCTCAAAAAATTCTTATAATTCTACTAAGGCAAATGATCTGATATACCGATATTTTAATAAAATCGATACAGTCTATCTTCGCCGTATGACAAAGAGCTTGTATTGCTCTCGCTTGTAAAACGTAAATTTTCCTGAAGAGGGTCATAAATAAATAGATGGCCGAAACGTTGAAAATAAAAATTATTGGACGGATATACCAGTAGTTTCAATTATTTAAAATAATTATTACTTCGTCATAAGAAGCAATTACTAATAATAAAAATTGATACAGGTTACGATTTTCTCGTGTTATGGGTAGATCGATTCGTCTAAAATTTTGAAAGGTAATTTGATATATACGTAAATGCGATTAAAAAACGTTTCAAAAACGATTGTATATAAAACATTAACAAAACTTTAATCATAATGTTAGTCATAATCAAATATGTTACATATTTTCATTATTTTTAAAATTTTAGGCATTCAACGTTTTGGCCCTCTTTCATTTCTTCTACATTTAATTAGCTTTTAAAGTTTCATATACGAAACGGTTGAACATTTTACGAGAAAAGTTTGACGTATACGTTTTTATCATAATATCGATAAAACGGATCAACTAAGTGTCACAATTTTCCAATATTTTCCAAGATGTGATCAACTATCGAAAAAACGTGAAATAAATAAAAAATACGAGTTCAAGTGCGACGTGGATTACGCCGTACAGACACATCCATTTTCTAGAATTCTACAATTAACGGTATGCAGCACATATAGTCTAAAGAAAAAAAAAATTAATTAGCCTTACGTTACGGAACAAAAACGGTTCCGTACAACTCACGGAAATATATATACATATTTATAAAAGGTCTGCGAAAATCTTTTATACTGTAACAACTTTACAACTTATTTTAAAAGGTTCAGTTGCACTGCTGAAATATAAAAAAGTAAAAGAAAAAATCTTACAGTAACTTAAGATTTATTGATAAAATATATGTGTAAACTTCCAATTAATAAAGCGTATAGATATAAAAACGACAAGGAAATGTAAGATCTAACCAGGATGCACCAAAGGTCCTAGAGGATCAAAGCTGACGCGGTGTTCGGCAGCGCTACGAGCTGCTTGAAGCAAATCCGAGAAGAATCTACGGCGTCTTAAAGCAAGTTCATCGCGTGCTACTGGTGTTGCAGGTGGTTCTTGCATACCTCCAAAAACTTCGGAACCATTGCTTTCCTGCTCGTCTTCTTCTTGCGACAACCATCGAGGTACCGGTGGAACTGTCGAACACATTGTTTTTATTTTCTTTGACACTAAGTCTTATGGACGAACGTCAATAAACATTTTGAGTTTATACGTATACGAATTAAATATCGAAATAAATGGCAATAATTATTAACAATTACGTAAAAATAAAATTTGCGTACGTGCTTTTGTATAGGATTTAACTTTGTAAATAATTCCATGGATTAAATATAAAAAAAATTTCAAAAATATTAGACAAAAATTTTAAATTTAGTTTTATAAAAGTGTCAGTTTTGTTTAAAAATTCCAATTTGTAAGAGTAAAGTATCGAAATATCCCTTCGATGGGCATTATCTTTCAGAAAAGTATTTATTTATTTCAATGCGCTTAACCTATAGTATTTTAATATTAAAATACATTTATTAATTTTATTATACAATATACTATTTGAATTTTTTTAATGGTGATTAAAAAATTAATTATTATTGTCAAAATTAACAAATAAAAGCGTTTTTTTTAATATTTTCGTTATCACCTGCCCCAAATGAACTTTTCAGAAAAATATTTCCCATTTTTCAGAAAGATTAGCCCATTGATATTCGGATGCTTAGCTATAACAAATACTATTTTTTTCACGAAATTTTAATAATAATTGTCATTTAATTCAATTTTTCAATTTTCTTAATAAACAAAATTTTCGTCAGATTTATTTCAGTTTGCATATACACGTATATTATGTATAAATACAAATAACTAAAATAAAAAAAAACACGTATTTATTATTTTTGAAATTTAATACCTTTGAGTCTAAAAGACCTGTGGGACTAAACTTCGCGTTCTGCGTTTCAATTTTCTACTAAAGTTAAAACTTCCGGTAGTCTCATTACTACATACAATTAGTATTAGTACTAACAATGTAACTTCTCATTAATATGTATTACTATTTTTTTTACAAATTATTATTAAATAGAACTTTACATTTATCATACATCTTACAGATTTTAATATACTAGGAAATTCATTCTAGAGATGCAGTTTAATAGGTGACACGGAACTAGGACGCTCTCTCGTACATGTTAGTTATATATCTACCGTGATATGTCAAAATATTGGTGTAGTACAAACTTTGAGTTGATATTAATTAAAGAGATTTTAATATACTTTGAATTGAAAGACAAAAAGTTTGTCGCGTTATTGTTTCGAACGATCAAAAAAGAAAAATTGATATTGTTGAGCTCCGATTGCGTTTCATTTAACATCGTTGTAAAAATGTATATTTTCATCGGGAACGACAGAATCAACCGATATTGTTTTATCGAAATTATAAATAAAATCTATGTGTCTCGTATCGATGTAAATTTTACATACATTGTTAACGAAGACTCGATAAAATTCGAAATTTTTTAAATAAACAAATTCGTTAAAATATACATTGTTCGTTTAAATTAACAAATGAACGTATATCTATCCGAGAATAATAAGTATATCGCTAAAAGTTTCGTGTACATATATATATATATTTATGCGGTAATATTTCGAGTGTGCAAAAGAAAACAGAAATTATGCTGAAATTGATTCCCTTATTCTTGAAGGAAATTGGAGATGTAGATACAAGGATATAGAATACTCCAAGTTCTATTTTGCTTGATATACTCTATTGTTACATCGGTTGAGTTCCGAGTGGATCTTGTCACTGATATTGAATAAGAGAGCCAGAAATATATATCTATATACACAAGCACTTTCGCTTCGGATAGTTTCATCTTATAAATATTTCAAAACGTGTACTTTAATATTTTTATTTTCAAATACATAATTAATCTAATTAAGAACAATTTTAATGCATTTACAAACTTTCATAATTATTCTTAATATTTCGATGTGTACATATATATATATATATATTCTTATCAAAAGTTAAGTGAGTTAAGAAGTAGTCTCAATGTGATATTTTACGCTCTAACGAAGATGAAATGGAACAAACCTCTGAGAAAACTGAGTTTCCTTACCGAGTTCCCGTGAAAACTTGAAGATTTTTAAATTTTCGTACTTTTGCGTCCCGAGTATAAGGTAAAGTACCCAAATGCGGGACAAAATTTAAATGGGCCTCGGTTGAAACAGAGTTTTTAAAGCCATTACTGCAAAATACAGACGCATGTCCCGTCGAAACGCGAGTTCGGTATTAAATTTACTTAATTATGCAGATAAAATGGCATTTATTAAGTTTTTTATTAAAAATATCTAAGTTCGAAAAATAGTGCACGGGGAGCTAAAGTTGGACAGCCATAAGCGAAGGTGGACCCTTTCGCGGGACAGAAAAATGCACGTAATGTTGGACAGATAAAAAGTTACGTGTCCAACATTAGCGTAATGAGAAGTGAAGGTGCAGGTAAAGATGGACAGACCCTTGCTCGCCCGAGCCTAACCTCCAAAAATTAAAACATTAATTTTTCGGTATTTATAACTATATTGAGTGCACTTAATGTTTATTTCAACTTATTTAAGTATGAATTATTAGTATCAACTGTTATTTCTATCACATTTCTTAATTTATGGAATAGCTACGTCTGTCCCAACATTAAGGTCCAGTTTTGAGTTTGTCCCACTATTGGGTACTTTACCTTAATTACAATTGTGTAAGAAAATATTTAAAAGTTTCGTGAATTAATTACAAAGGGAATTAGCGCCTCTTGTCAAAGTTGTTGTCCAACGCAAATATTTACACAAGGAGGGTTGTCTACATCTTTCAATTGAAATTGTTTGAATACATTTCGTTTCGATCTACCGATTAATATTTCATCACGGAACTGTATTATTAATGCAGTGTAAATTTTTATTTATTTATTTAACCATTATAAACTTTTATTAATAATTTATATACTTTCTATTTAGTAAAATTAAAAACTAGATAATTACAAGTGATAAGTTATTAAAGGAAATATAATATAATTATACAAATGTAAAAAAATTAATTTTTAAACATTTAACATTTTTTTTTATAATGAAAAACATTTTATAATAATGATAAAAAAAATTGTTTTTTTTATTTACTATTAGTAAAATTAAATGGATTTAAGGTTATTGCGAAGTGACGAGAAAAAAAACATAACAAGATAAGAAATCTAACAGTTAGAGATTTTAAAAACCGCTTAAGTGAACTAATAGAACGGATTGAACTAATTCGAATGTGTAGTAGGTTCCAAGAGTTTTTATCCATTTTCACGATGAATAAAACTCAATATTTGATGAAAAAGTAACTTCGAATTGCATTACAAATACTTTAATGCATATATACAAAAATACAATGTTTAATACAAACAACTACAATTAACCATTCATATATTTTAGAAAGATTCACAATTAAGCAAACTTTTACACGTTGTACAATTTAAGAAAAATATTAAATATTACTTCTCCATCCCGATGGGGTAAGAGAAACTAAAACCAATTACACTCCGACATTAAATGATCGATCGTTGTATACATAAACTATAAATTTATTTATTAAGAACAATCACTATTTTATAATCACGGTATATTTCTTAATATATTATTAAACCCATACATTCGTTTCGTAAATAAACAATATTTTAAGTAACCGTATCGGTACGAAGCGAGTTTTAATAAATTTAAACTGACATTTATCGCGAGGGTATTTACTATCCATTAGATACGACAACCTCGAGTATTAATATATTAAAAATATAATAGACGGATTTAAATAAAAATCGTTGTAACTTTAAATTCCTATATAATACAGATTTTAACGACCATTAAGTTTTCGTATATATATAGATTTACAACCGTTTTGACCGTATAATGGAATAAATAACAATTCTCACGAGGTCGATTCCATTTCTACCAAATGGGCATTACGCATACACATATATATATATGTACGTGCAATGATTACACCTCGAATGATTCATCAATGATTTTATATTTATGCGCAGCCTATAACGTAATCGTACACGATCTTTGCTAGAAAATTCGATGAAAATTCTTTATAAAAAAAATACTAATTTTCTTTATAGATTTTTCTTCAATAACTTTTGAGAGATGCGCAAAACCGAAGTGAAATATGCATTGTATGAAATATGTATATATATTTATCTACAACGCTACATCAGGAATATTTTATTTACCGCTTCACCTTTATTTCTTATCCAAATGTACAATTCTCAAACGAAAACAGTATATATACAAATGTTTATCTTTTTTCTTAGGTGACGCGCGATTGAAAATTCACGAATGAAAAAGAAAAGATATAAATGGATATTCTATAAATATATAAAAGTATATCGTGAATTAGTGGTACGTATGTCAATTAAGAGTAATTTTTAACTCGCGAACGAATCTAATCACTTTAATTTGATAGTGGTACTACACGGATTCGTCTCTCTCGGAAGGTATATTGTCATCGCATTCGTTACCGTGAATTAATAAGGATCCCAGTGTATATATTCGCGTTTTCACCCTTCATTCACGATTGATCTTTACAATTCCGAACGATTATTCAGTAACTTAATAATCACGTTTGAATCTTTCATTTGAATAATTTATACTAAGTATTGGTCTTTTTATGATTTAACGAGTATAACGAATTTCGAGTACATACATATATATATACTGAGTTATTAAAAAATCTTTTAAGAAAAGTACAAAATGTCGATAAATGTGAAAACGTTAGTTAATGTTTAATTCATGCTCATGTTTAGTTTATATTAATTAATTTTCGTTAAAAAAAAACATTTGGAGAATTATACCGTAATTAATCACCAAAATTTCGTTTTTAACGTTTATATGTATATCTATTATACACCCACGTTTTTTTATATTTAATCGATATAGTGTCAGTATATTTCACGAGCATTCTTCATGCTGGAAATGCGTCTATTTGGAATATATGTATATATGGACCATTTTAGGCCAACTGGATCAAAATTTTAAAATGCATCAATTTTTTGGTACAGTCTGGAAATGTTATCCAGAAAACAGAAACAAATTTTCAGATGCTAAAAATAATTTGTTTAAAAGTTATTCTAACCTCAGAAAGTGAGTTACTTCATGTTTTTTTCAACACCAGCTGGGTTTACCGCTATTTAACTCAAAATCTATCCACTTTTACTATAGAACATTATGTGTAACATTGGTTGCTGGCTTTCTTTAGAATTTATCCATTCGGGTTAAGATTATTAATTTCAATGTCGATAACTTATAAATTACAAGTCAACATTGAAGTCAACATTGCACATTAAATTCCATTTAAATTTTCAATAATTTTTTGATACTTTTATAGAATATCATAACTTTTAACAGGCTTATGCCATTATAAAGGTATTGTTCAAGTTTTTTTTTAGACTTTTGCATAAAAAATTCGATTGTGGTGTGGTCGCCTTGTTTTAAACATGAATGTTGACTTGTACTTTAAAGTCATCGACATTAAGAATAAAAATTCTAACCCGAAAAGATAAATTCTAGAGTAAACCAGCAACGAATATTAAATATAATTTTATATAGTAAAAGTTGATAGATTTATAGATACACGGCTATAAAGTCAGCTATTGTTGAAAATCACGTGAAAAACTCACTTTTTGAGGTTAGAATAACTTTTAAACAAATTATTTTTAGCACCGAAAAATTTGTTTCTGGATAACATTTCTAGACTGTACCAAAAATTTGATGCATTCTAAAATTTTGATCCAACCAGTTAACGTGAAATGGTCCATATATATAGTTGCGTCGCGAAGAAATAAATAAATTCGTCAGCGAAAGTATCGAATTGAGCTTGCAAAATTTTAACGAACAATCGTTACATCGAAAAGTACAATTTGGGCAAATGATTGATCGTACGTGTTATTTGTAGGTATATGCAACTGCTTCATACAATATTTTTTGAAGGTAAAAGAAAATAATCGGATCACTCGACTTTTTCACGCTTATGTAAGTATATACAAACTCAGCATTTTTATGTCTCGTGCACACTCGTCGAAAAGGGAGAGAAAAAAATGTTGCTCTTTTTCGTCGTCATCAAGTTCTATTTATACTTAAGCTATTTACTATTAACTACTCCTTTTTCCTTCCGTAGACACCGTATTACTTCCCGTTAAATAAATAAAAGACAATTCAATTTCCCCCGAGTGGTCTGACGCAAAATGAAATAAATATGTCAAAGGATTGTACAACGGTGTTATAAAAGTTTGTATAGAAAAATCTCATTATCCTCCCAAGTATAATCCTTGGGGGTTGAATCAATTTTAATCTTAGGAGAAGAAAAAGATAAAAGAAGCAATGATTAGTCGGAATAAAGGAAGAGATGAGAGTACCTGGTCGTGGTGGTATTTCCTTAATTTCCGGATCGTTGGCAAGGCTTATAGCTTCGAAAACGGAATCGTCAGCGTCATCGACATCGTCGATGGTTCGTTCGATGTAACTCGTCTTGTTGGTCAAACACGCGACGAGTTTGGCAGTCCTCTGCTCGTCACTACTGCTCTTCGATTCGGCTTCCGTTTCGTTTCCCGTATCGCTCGCCGACGAAGGTGGGCTGGGTAAGCTTTTGCTTCCAGGTGACGAAGGCTTCGAGTCCTCGAAATTACTGGGTAGCAAATTTTCGGGTGGCGGTGGTGGTGTCGTCTCCTCGTCCCAAGGTGGTACTGGAGGTCCTTTCCTAGGTGTTTCGTCAACGTCGAAATCGATCGGTGGTGGTGTCGGGAAATCTAATTCCGCGCTAAGTTTTTCCGAATCTTCGACCTCCTCCGGTGGGGGAATGTTGAGGAGATCACCGTTTACGGCGTCAAACGTTGGTACTTCTTCTTCTTCTTCTTCTAGTTCAACTTCTTGTGGGTGTTGTTGTTGTTGTTTTTGTTGCTCTTCTTTCTCCTCTGGGTAGGTAAGTTCAATGATTTCTAATTGCTCTTCCTCCTTCGTTGTCACGATTTCCTCGAAACCGTCGATTTGACGAATCTCAGTCTTTTTGATTTCATCGACGATCTCGACGAACGGGGCTGGGGTACTTTCATCTTGTTCGTCACTTTCGGGCGGTGGCAGTTGCGATCCGTTGCTCGTAATACTCGTGTCAATAATCTCCTTGAGCTCTTGATCGTTGTCCGCTTCTTCCTCGTTGATAAGTTCTTCGATGATCATCTCCTCGATTTTCAATCCGTCTCTCTTGATATCGTCGACTATCTCGTACTCGCCCTCGTCGTCGCTCTCGACCTTGTCGGGGCTCGCCGCCTCTTCCGCCTCTTCCGCCTCCTCCGCCTCCTTCTCGATATTCTCCAAAATTTTCTCTTCAATCTCCTCGACGAGCACCTCCTCCTTTATTTTCTCGAGTTTCTCCCGGCGGATCTCTTGGACGATGATGACCGCGTTGTTCAGGATCTCGACGACGTCCTCGCGAATGGCATCGCGGTCGACGTCCCGCACGTCCCCGTTCACCTCGACCACCACCTGAGCTGGCTCAGGAGTTTGGCACTTGAATTTTTGGGCGAGCTCCTCCTCGATCGCTCGTTCCTCCTCGTCTTCTTCCTCCGAGCTCGAATCATCGTCCACCTCTGGACTTTCCGAGTCGTCTTCCTCGTCCTCTTGACTCGTGCGTCTCGATGCTTTCCCGTGACACACGCAACACTTGAACATCGTTTCTACCGTAATAACTCAAATAACGTCAAATATTCATATATCTATATCTATATATATATTTATATCTCTTTCTCTCTTTCCGCTTTATATTCATATATTTATATGTATATATATATATATCTATATCTATATAGAGAATATCTATTTATCTATCTACCTTGATTATATTAGTACCTTACTTCCTTTCTTTCCTCCTCTCATATAATACTTTATTATCGAACTGTATAAATACATACGCGTTCGCATGTGTGCGTGTATATATATACTTTGGCGATACTTTGTAAAGTTGCGTGTCGTCGTGTAAACTAGCAGTCGAGATTCTTAGTAACCATAAAATCTTGTTAGAAAAAACGAAGGTGTTAACGAGAGAAACTTTCACTATATAAGTATAACAAAATTGACGATCAAATTAGCAGATGCACGTTAACAGCATCTTCCTAGGCCGTAAACAACGCGAATAAATGCACTCTCTTTTCTCTATCTATCTCCTCTCCCTCCCTCTGTATAGGTGTGTGGTACATATATATATGTATGTATATGTATATCTAATTTTTCCTGATTTTCTCTGTCTCTCGGCCTATCAACGATCGATAAGACGAGAGGTCGAGTTATCCTGGTGGTGGTGGTGGTGGTGATGATGGTGGTGATGGAGGTGGTGAGGGTGGACGACCAACTCGTCGTCCTGATCTCGCGACATGCTCAAAACTTGGCTGATCCCATCTAGCTAGCTCGGCGTCTCTTGGTGGGTTTCCCGGGGGCGCCACGCCTCTCGCGACGGGGATGCTGTGCGCGCCACCGCCGGCCGGTCAACTCTGCGACTGCGTTTGCGTCTGCGTTATTCGACCTCCAGAGATTTTCATCCCCCTACCACCAATTGAATTTCAACCCGCCACTTTTTTCTTCATCCTCTCTCGTGTATATATATATATATATACCTATACCACTTTTTCACCTGTTCATCCTTTCTTTTCCTTTTTTTTATTTCTTTTTCTTTCCACGCGCGGGAGCCAGATGGTTATTAATTTGGGTATACTTCACGGTTGACAAATGTGATGATGATTTTCTTGTGGTGACAGGGAGATTCCTGTACAAAATTTTACGGGGGACGTGTTATGTATATATACTTACCTGTGAATCCTGTGATACATATGTATAGACGATGCATTAATAATTAATTAATCCATCTTAGGTTCGACTGTAGTATTCACGCAATAAATGACATACGCTCAATAATTCGGGCGAATGGGACACGCGGTATCTTCGTATAACTATGAACAGAATGCGATACGTTCGATTGAACGAGATGCCGATATGATAGATTCTTATCGTACCTATAAGTATACACTTTAGTTTCTGATCGTTGTTAATTTATTTATATACTTACTTATCAAAATTTAATAATTCTTTACCACAGTTATATTATATAAAATTTATTGTGATGTATCCTATATACATTGAATTTTTATGCAACGTTTGCCTTTTTTTTTTAACCATAACTGCACTGAATTAGTATAAATTTCTTTGATTATCGTTAGAAATATATGGAGATTAATGTTTTACAAAACATATTATTTTAAAATATTTTAATGTAATTGGGGTTCTAAGTCACTTAAAACTAATCTGGACAATAACTTGGATATTTGCTAATGTACTGTATAGTTGAAAATATTCATCTCGTAGATCATGTATAAGTCCTTTTTCCTATCAATTATTTAAAAAATGGATAATTTATTCCTAACCAAAACGTTTCAAATATTCAATCACATTTCTTTTTTGCTTAATTTGAAACATTTACACATTATTCATATATATTGTAAGAACCAAAGTAATTATCGTGATAAATGTTTAGGTAATTAAATCAGGTAACTTTTACGAAATCAGATAATTCTTAGCTAACGAATTAGTTAGTATAAAGTTATACTTTTTACCTAAAAACTAGCTTGTTTTCGGCTAAAAATTATGTTTAATTGTTTTCTTACAAAAATGAATAAATTCATTTACTTCATTCAAATAATTTAAAGTTTTTTTTAACAAAATTTTATTGATAAATAACTTTTTATAATAGATTATACATACATATAAATAAATAATTTCTTCTACTTGCCAGTTCTGACTCTTTTTTAGGTTATGTTCGCTTTAAATAAAGGAGTTTGAAAACTCGTTTGTTAGTAAACATCAATATTTTATTACAAAAAAAATTATGTTTAATTATTACAAATAGTATTTTTAAAAATATTTCCACACCTTACATTTTCATTTTTACGTTATTTTGACAATTATTCTACGATTTTAGGAAACAATTAGCTAAACATAAGCTAATTATTTAACTACTGAAATTACATAATTTTTAGCTAATTTTCGATTAAATTTATTTAACATTTAGTTAACTATTAGCTATTTGAATTATCTAATTTTTTATCATCTCAACTAAAATTTTTAATTAATTTTCTACTAAGAAATATAACTCTTATTTAATTCTTTTTATCTCGTCGGTACTTACAGCATTTTTTTCGTGTTTAATACAGATAAATGAAAATGCACAAAACCAAGTTATTTAATTTTTTATTATATTTTCGTCGTGTCATTTTACCACGAACGATATTTGCATGACACAGTATAAGAAAATTGAAAAAAATGAAAAAGAAAGGAAATCCCCTAAGGGGAACAAACGTAAGATGAAAGACACAGGCATATATGATAAAAGTTTCGAGATATATATATAGTTATGGTTGTGTGTACATGGCAGGTGGTATGAAACTTGATATTTTGTTCAAAACTTTTTTTGCTGTACAAACTTATATACATGTCTATTATTCTTTTTATTTCATTTGTAAAATAGTGTTTCTTCAACTGTTATACTTACCTTGTGAATAATATATATATACATTTATAAAATTTTGTTGTAATAAGAATATTTTACTCCTTGGACACTGTATTATGATATCCAGTTGAGTTCACTTGAATTATTCATTATATTAATGTACATGTGTGTAAAAAGTTTTACACACAATATTTTGAAAATATTATAATGCTGATGTGCAATTACTTTAAAACATTCTAATCTTGTGACATGTAAAATGTAATGTAAAATTGATGTAATATCAAAATCAAAATTTTAGTTGTTATAAAGTAATTGTATTTTTATAATTATGATAACCATAAAAAACTATACATAAGTTTTAATTATTTTTCCAAAATTGACTAATTTTTGACAATACGCTTTGATTTTAATAATTTAGTAACTATTTACAGAAGGGTGTAATATGCAGCAATTTTTAAATTTTTATACACATACGTCAAAATTATAAACAGTAAATTAACCATTATTTTATAACAGACATATAATTATTGCTGAACAATAAATTAAATATGATAAAATACTATAAAAATTATCTGTCTACAAAGATTATTTTATTTACATCAATATCGGAGTTAACACTTATATTAGTATCAATGTAACACTTAATTTTTATAACCAATGAATAAATATATTTTATAACTCTGTCAACGATTCCGAATGTGTTTGCCTGGATAATTTTGAATAATATACAAAACTTTGAAAGTTAATTCAGTTACAAAATGTACAATAAGGTTTAAAAAAGTATAATTTCTACAAAAATGAAAGATTAACATCAAAATTAGCTTGCTTCCTATTTGTCTAAATATAGATTATACATTTACATGGTTTCTTTTGTATCGTTTGATAATGTAATTCATGATAATTTAGTTGATAAATGCATTATTAATACAACTAAATTTTTATTTTGTGTATGTATTTAATACAAAAATTTGTGAATCCAAGACAAGTAAAAAAAGAAACATTCGATAACCTGAAACTGCAACAGTACACCCCCTATAATGCATAGAGTTAAAAATATATATGTAGTCACACACATGTACAGTATAGTCAAACCAAAAAAAAAAGTGTCTTTGGTCCATTTAAAATAAACTTTGTGTAAAAGAAAGAAAACCCATTATCAAAGTCGAATAATCACTTGTATAATCATCAATGTAAACAAAAATATAAAAACACACCACTAAATATAGAAAATAATAATATGTATGAATCATTCGCACAGAGTTCGATAAGGAATTCAGCTTAAAAAATCGATATAAAATGCCACGAAATCAGCGGCTTTGAAAACATATCGTGAAATCATCGACTCTCGCACAGCATACGCATTACGCCATACACACAGAAACACAGGTATCTCTCTCTATATATATATGTACATACACATATATATATTGACAAGGATAGTATGAAATATACGTCATCGACACAGGTGCCGAGTAAAAGAAACGGTATGAGTCAGAAAGTGCATTACAGCAAAAAGAAGAAAGAAAAACTTATGACTTTTCTTTAGCAATAAATATATATAGAGAAACCAATTCGGACGTCTCAGCTGAGCGTGCATAATAGGCTTTGCAAAACGGAGCAATGACCGCAACGATAAAAGTTAACTCGATTGTTCAAGAGTTTATGTACCTCGAAAAAACTAGTAAAATATATCACGGTGTACTTTTTGACACGGTCGATCGTGTTGCGGGAGAAAAACTTACCCTATCCTCGAGGATACGCCCGGACGACGATGCACTTAAATTGATCGAAGACGCCGGAATTGACAACGACTCGCGCGATACGGAACGACAGGACGCTGTGCCGATATACAACACCGATAGCTGCAGGGGCGTCTGCCGGATACGCGAACTGTATAGTAAAACGCAGTGCTATATACGGCTCCGGAAAGTTTGCGTTCGTAATCAATATTTTTATATGAGCAATATACAAATCGATTGCTCGTTAAAAATTGCAAAATATTGATACTTAACATTTTTTTGCTCGTGGCTTTGTTTTTGCACAATATGTAAAAATCACTTGGATACTGCACCCAATTTTTCACCCCTATTTTAAACGTAATAAAATAATTTTAGATAAATCCGAGCCCGACCTATTAGATTGCTCGTGATCTGCTCTCGACGTGCACCTGAAGTCTAAGTTTGTAAATTAAGTAATATTAGATAATAAAAAAATAAAATTATTTTGTTCACCTTTCCTTACACCAGTTTGTCGCGCATGCAGAAGCCAGAACGCATGCGTGAAAGTGGCACCGCGCGAATTTTTAAAATGTTTTTTCACTTGTGTGTGGCGCTTCTTATTTAAATCTTTTTTCCAATATAAAAAAAACACGTTTTAAACAATCTAGGCTAGCCTATTGTATTATGCTCGCTGTGCATCCATAGTGAAAAATTATAAAGAAATAATATACTAAAGTAATAAAACACTTTAGGTAATTGAATGAATAAACAATAATATTTCTTTACTTAGAAATCATAAACCCAAAGTATATTACTTTAGAAACTCCTTCATTAGAAAGATTTAATGCAAATTCATAGATTATTCTCCATTAAATTTACAATAATTATTTTATGAATTTTTCAAAGAATTAATTGTGAAGCGCTGCACCCAAGTGTATACAATTTTTAAATTTCGCGCGATGCCGCTTTTACGCATGCGCAACAAACGCGTACAAGGAACGGTGAACAAAAATTCATAATTCTATTTTTTTTTATTAATTTATATTAATTAATTTATGAATTTACGTTTCGTGCGCATGTCTAGTAGATCACGAGCAATCTAATGATCGGGCTATATTTATCTAAAATTACTTTATTACGTTTAAAATAAGTGTGGAAAATTGAATTGAGCAACGAGCAAAAAAATGTTGAATATTTTTTAGTTTTTGATGAGCATTACATTTATAAAAAGCTAATATAAAACGCAGCGCTATATAATACGATATACTTACCCGTGTCCGTGTCAAAGCGAGCGTCAAGCTAGCCAGTAACACTCTACTACGTGTATGACGACGTTTTTGCGCATGCGCTCGGTATAACTTCGACCGCGAAATTTTCGATTGTCGATTCATTTTTTTACGTGCTTCTTTTTTTTTGTTATATACGTTTTATTGGCTATTGATAATTAAGTTTAATTATACTTTGTATGTTATTGATGTGCTTTAACATTTTTTAATTTTACATATTTTACTTTCTTTCTTTCTTTTTTAATTAAAATACGATTCAATTTATATTATTGTATTGCTATTTTACAATTAAATCTTCATGTTTTGAATGTAATTGATTACATTAACAAAAATTACGACAAAGTACGTTAACATTGATTTTTAAAAATAAATTATGTGTATCACTGTATGTTACCGATTGTTAATATAATAATTTCGATTATTGCTTGTTTTTATAATTATAAATGTCTATGATCGCTAATTAAATATATTACAACAATGTGTGTTAATATTGATTACAATAAATGAAATATAACTGTACGCTGTCGATCGACATATTTATTGGAATTTTTTTAATTATACTCGATCGATAATGTAGGAATCTAAAATAATTACAAGGATTTTACGTATTTGCACGCCCAGACCCCTTTATCCAATCCTGACTTTACGTACCTTTATGAACATAATATAGTGTCCCGATTCCGGTCAAAAGTATTAGAAATTTTCTCGTTTACAGCTGTAATCAATTGATTTTGTGCCTAAATTATTGAACGTGACAATGACAACTATTCGAAACTGACGTAATTTTATTTGATTTTCAATTAAATTTGTTCATTATCAAATCCATTAATAATAATTAATTATTTGCACTGCTTTTTCTAGGAGAAATTTAATTGATAAGGTTAGATCTGTTATCTATATATATATCTGTGTGTATGAGGTGATCTGAACTATATAATATATAAATTGAATAAATAAGATAGAAGAGAAAAATGACCTCAAAATTCATATTTTTGGAATCTATGGATATATTGGGTACAATCCCTCAGTATCACGCATTCCTTCTGGTATTTTTTGTACTTTGGATAGTATGGTTTTTTGTTAAGAGGAGGTATCTATCGGAAGACGATTCGACTACCCAAGAACTTGAAAGAAAATTAGAACAATGGAGACCCGAGCCACTAATTTCAGAAACTCAAAAGGATCATCCTTCTTTGAGTCCTAAAAAAATCATGTCTCGTGCTGGTAAAAGGATAGTTATCGACAACAGAGATTGTTTGAATTTAGGTACACACAATTATTTAGGATTGACAGAAAATGACGAAATAGAGCAGAAAGCTATTGAAACTGTACATAAGTATGGAGTTGGTTCATGTGGACCCAGAGGTTTTTATGGAACTGTAGATGTACATTTGGAATTGGAAGAGCGACTAGCGCAATTTATGGAAATGGAAGAGGCTGTTGTTTATTCTTATGGATTTAGTGCAATTGCATCAGCAATTCCAGCTTATTGTAAGCGTAAAGATTTGGTTTTTGTTGATGAGAAAGTTAATTTTGCTATTCAGAAAGGACTTGATGCTTCTAGATCAAATATTAAGTACTTCAAGCACAATAATGTAGAAGATTTAGAAAAACTTTTAAAAGCACAAGCAGGTTTGAGTAAAAGAAATTCAAAAAACATTGAAGTAACTAGAAAGTTTTTGATTGTTGAAGGAATTTACATGAACACTGGTACTATATGTCCTTTGCCTGAATTAGTAGCATTGTGTAGGAAGTATAAGCTTCGTATTTTTGTTGATGAATCCATTTCGTTTGGAACCCTTGGAGCTACAGGCAGAGGGATCACCGAACATTTTAATGTTCCTAGACATGAAATTGATATGATAATGGGTAAATTAATAAAAAATATTTTTATATCTATTTTCAGACATTGATGATATTACAATTAAAAAATTTATTTAACAAATTTCAGGATCCTTAGAATGGGCTATTGGTTCAGTTGGTGGTTTCTGTGTCGGATCATCATTTGTTATAGAACATCAACGATTGTCAGGATTGGGATATTGTTTTTCTGCTTCTTTACCACCACTTTTAACATCAGCTGCTATTACATCACTAGATATTATGGAAAAGAAACCAGAGTTGTTTAAGAAACTCAAAGAGAATTGTTATAGTTTTGACAAGGGCCTTCAACAAACTCAATACTTTGAATGTATAAGCTCAGCAGAATCACCTGTTAAACATTTATGTTTGAAAAACAAGTTAAATAAGGATGAAGAAGAAAAAGTATTAAAGGAAATATCTGACAAATGCTTTAATAATAATTTAACTATTATAATTCCAGCATATTTGCACGCAGAAAGGGAGTATCCCCGTTCTAGCTTAAGAATATGTATTTCAGCTGCTTTGAATCAAAGCGATATAGATTTTGCACTAAACACATTAGAAAAATGTGCTTCAGAAACTTTGTCTATATAAAATTTATAACTTTACTATTATTAAAAATAAGAGTTTATATTAAATAAGTTAATAATTAAAATATTAAAAATTGTCTAAAAAACAGATATTGTGAAATGTAAATAAAATTTATTTATTTGATATATTATTTGAATGTTTAAAATTATTTACCGTTTAATGATAAAATTAATTATAGATATAGAGGTCACTTTAAAATCCTGTTGGTAATGCAGATTCTATCGTTACTTTCCCGGTACTTCCGGATTTCTCGTTCATTGCGTCCCTTTATTTCGCCGAGGTATGTTATGGATCTGACGTTTTTTTTTAAATTTTTGTATATTTATATATTTCAAATGTAAAAAATGTGTTTCGAATGACTTGTTAATTTATATGTTAACTTTTGCGTGTGCGGTACATAAATATAATTTAATACTATTATGAGTAATACTACAGAAAAACAAAACTAAATATATGTTTAAGGTTATGACGCCACGTGGCGTGGCTTTATAACATATATTTATAACTTGCCGACAGTTACATTTAAACATTAATAAGTTAAAAATTTAAATGATGATAAACTTTCTGTCTAAAGAATATCGATAAACCGTTCAGACGCTAGAAATAGCAGAACCCATCTGAACGCCGGTTTCATTGTTGAAAAATGCATTGAATGCAGTCTGATTAAAAATTTAAAAATAAATAACTCTTATATACAAAAATAATTATTCAATTAATAATGTATATAATTTTTTTCAGTCCTTAAATTTCCGTAAGGTATCCCTGCGCACTTCAAGATGGGTAGGGAGGACAAGGCATCCTGGAAAGCAGGTTTCTTCAACAAACTCATCGTAAGTATTACAAAGTTACAAAATGAAATAATGTTTCTTAATAAATAAATGATAGTTAATGAATTTCTTTTGTGTTATAGCAACTTTTAGATGACTATCCTAAGTGCTTTATTGTGGGCGCGGACAATGTCGGCTCAAAGCAGATGCAGCAAATCCGTATGTCTCTTCGAGGCACAGCTGTTGTTCTCATGGGTAAAAATACCATGATGAGAAAAGCTATTCGTGGACATGTAGAACGTAATGCAGCTTTGGAAAAGTTGTTACCACACATTCGTGGTAATGTCGGCTTTGTCTTCACTCGAGGCGATCTCGTTGAAGTCAGAGACAAACTTTTAGAGAACAAAGTCCGTGCTCCAGCTAGGGCAGGAGCTATTGCACCATTGAGCGTTATCATTCCTGCTCAAAACACAGGATTGGGTCCTGAAAAGACTTCTTTCTTCCAGGCTTTGAGTATCCCAACCAAGATTTCCAAGGGAACAATTGAAATCATTGTATGTATTATTTATTTTTAGGAACATATTTTTTATTTATTTTTTTTATTCAATTATACAATTTTAATGTATTATAATATTCTAAAATTTTTATTGATTTGTATGTATTATTTTTATTTCAGAACGATGTCCATATTTTAAAACCAGGAGACAAAGTAGGAGCTTCAGAAGCTACTCTTCTGAACATGTTGAACATCTCTCCATTCTCGTATGGTTTGATTGTGGAGCAAGTCTATGACTCTGGTACCATCTTCCATCCAGACATTTTAGACATCAAGCCAGAGGATCTCCGTGAGAAATTCATGGCTGGAGTTGCTAACTTGGCATCTGTTTGTTTGGCTATTGGCTATCCCACCGTTGCCAGTGCTCCACACAGCATTGCCAATGGATTCAAGAATCTGCTGGCTATTGCTGCTGTTACCGACATTGAATTCCCAGAGGCAACTACCATCAAGGAGTTCATCAAGGTAATATATTTATTTATTTACTTATTTAACCAGAAAAATTTACAATGATAAATTCTATTATGGCAAACATTGTTGCCCGTAGAGAGGTATACATTAACTTACTTAAATCTAAAACAACAAACTAATTAATTGTCAAGTAATATTTATTACAATGCAATATGCTGTTATAGTCTGAACTTAATAATGTATATCTAACACATACAAATTAAAGAAATACATTAAGCATTTCTTATAAATAAAAAGAATTGTTAAATTTTCGCTATTTAAAAACAAAAACAAAATAAAATAAATTCCTACGACACAAGGAAAGATTTTTGTCAAATAATCATTTATGTGCATAAGAAAAACTCAATTTAAATGATGAAAAAAATTCGCGTCCGAGAAGTCGGAGCACCAATCGGACGCTAGAAATAGCAGAACCCATCCGATTGCCGACTTCTTTGTTGAAAAACGCGTTTAACGCAGTCTGATATAATAATTATACAAAAAGATCTCGTATAAATATATATTTATACTTTACAATTAAATAAATTAAAAAAATATTCTCAACAGGACCCAAGCAAATTTGCTGCCGCTGCAGCCACCGCCGCTCCTGCTGCCGCCGCAGCTGAAAAAGCTGAAGACAAGAAAGAAGAAAAGAAAGAAGAATCAGAATCCGAGGATGAAGATATGGGCTTTGGTTTGTTTGACTAAATTTTCCATTGACAACACTGCCTGGATACAGATGTACATCAATATTTGCTACTGATGCTTTACGCTGACGTCCAATAAAGTACCAAGATTGACACAAAATAGACAAAAAAATATCTACTTATTTTTAATTAAATTCCAATGATATTCCTATATACATTTCCCTATAGAATTATGATAATAAGCAAATGGAATGCTTTATCTTATCATCTTACTCTCGGTTTGCAATACCGCGCTATATATAGATTGCGACAGGTAAATAAGTATACGATTATATATGAACAAAGTGAGAGAGAGAAAAAAAAAGAAATATTATAGTTGGTCGACGTAAAATAATATTTCTAACGAAACTTTTTTAAAACGAGAGAGAGAAAAGGAGAAAAAAGTCAATTCGTAAAACGAACGAACGCGGCCTTCTGTATAATATGCAAATTAGAGGGAAAGACTACAATTATTGTTGGCCGATCGTTACACGGCATAATTTTCCTGGAAGTCGTATAGGCTGAAAATCGTAAAAAAAGAAAAAAAAAATGATAAGTATACTTACTACGGAAGGGGAAACGAGAAAGGTCATTCGATAGAGACAGGATATAAGTTAAACGGCCTAGTACATATATTAAAAATTTGAAATGAAGAAAAATGAAAATATAAATTTAACATCGACGAAAAAAAATTTTCACGTGATACTTTTAAAGGAAAAAGGTTGCATCATGTATATGTAATAATATATACAAAGGTGAAGAGAAAATAATCGGAATCTAAAAAATTTACAATTCACCGATGTATATCTAATATATATATACTAATACTATACGGTTACATCCGTGCAACGGCAGTGTAGTAGTACCTACAAGTAGTCTGGCACGCGTAACATTTTGTGCCAGTCATCGGCGCCGTGCGCGTCCTGTCACACACATCTCGTTTAGTTTCTCTCTATATACATACTTATCTATCTCTCTCTCCTCCAGTCGACCGAATTCCTTATTCGTTATAACGTGTTTTTTTTTATACGCACGGTGCAATTTTATTTTTTTTTTAGTTAAAACAAAATGGGCCTACTGTCGGAGGGAAAACCGTTGGATTGGGAAGAAACTAAAACACTTGCTGATCACGTACGACAACACGGAGTCATACAATTTATTAACCTGTACAAAAGGCTTAGAGACCGACAGGGCGATGTACTTAAATGGGGAGACGAGGTTTGTACCCTTTTTTTTATTTCCCTTTTTTTTTGACGATTGAGTCATTTCGTTCATTGCATCAATTTGTGAAATTAAGTAAGTATAATGATGTGTCATAATCGTGGTGATTAGATTGTTGTAAATTACTTATTGGGTAACTTGTTTATTTGTTTATTTTCTTCTGAACTTTATTTTTTTCTTCTTTACGGCTTAGGAATTTTTATGATTGATTTAATTTAGATATTTGTAATTTTCCTTTATGCTTGAGTGGTTTATTTATTTCCAATCTCCTTTTTTTTGTTATATTATTTTGCAATTGTAAATTTTAGCAATCTTTTTGTTGAATTTAAATTTAGAATTGAAACTGAAGAAAAGTGTTTATTTTTTTAAGTTAAAAATCTATAACAGTGGTTCAGTATATAGGTTCTGTACATTTGATTGATTTGTTAAGTGTCTTTTATAATTAAGTCTATTTGAATATTATCATATTTTACAAGTTGAAATTGTGTAATGCATCACGCGTAATAAGAACACTCTTATCTATATCAGTACACGCGGTTTACTTATCAACTTATCTTGATATCATATTTTAAATTTCTTTAACCATCATTTGAATAAAAAATGTATCAGCTTTCTATCTATCTATACACTGTTCTGATTGTCTTAGAGATTAACAAAAACTTGTACAAGTTAGTACATATATAGAAATATTATATTTCTTATTATTAGCCTTGATATTTCTTGCTGCTTTTATAAGATATCTTTTTTTTCTTTTAGAATACTGTTAAATATCCTTGAGAATCTAAATATAACTTAATTATATTTCCATTTATTTTATTTAACATGTCTTTTGAGAGAAAAAAACTTGTCCTTTCAGGTAGAATATATATTAGTTAAATTTAATGATGTGGAAAAAACCGCAAAAGTTTTGCTGAAAGCAGAAAAGTATTTGTCAATATTACAAGAAAGTGAGCACAATGATCCAAAGTAAGTATCTCTTTTTTTCTAATTTTAATATGTTCAGGCTAGAACTGTTTTAGTTGAATATATCAAATATTTAATAGAAATATAATATTGAATAATATTTTTATTTTACATTTATGTGAATATATATGTATTCAAACTTTTTATTGAATTTTTTTGTAGTAATGTCAAGTTTCTCTGGCGTCCAGAATATGGAGGATACATGATTGAAGGCACACCGGGTAAACCTTATGGAGGACTATTAGCACATTTTAACGTTGTTGAGGCAAACATGCAAGCTAGAAGACAAGAAGTTAATAGATTACTAGAGCCTGGTGAAGTTATAATGTCTTTAACCAATTTTCCAAGGTCAGTTTCATCTATAAAATAGTGAAAGTATCATTATTTAAAAATTCTTTAAATTATCTTACAGATTAGGTGCTCCAGAATTTACTGATCCCCCTGCAGTTCCTACTCCTCGATCAGGAGCATCTAGAAGTTTATTTTTTCCTGATGAAGCAATATTTTCTGGCCATCCACGATTCAAGACATTAACAAGAAACATTAGATATCGTAGAGGGGAAAAAATTGCTATTAACTTACCAAGTAATAAGTGATATTTAATTATTCTGATACATTAATGATGTGTTTGATATTTAAATTTTAAAACATTTTTATTAAGTGAAACTATTTGCCGTGTCATGAAAATATTTTCAACTTTATAAAATGACTAGCAAATTTTAATTTGACGTTTATAAAAATGCAACTTACATTGCAGATTTCAAATTGATTATAACTTGCAAATTAATTTCTAGTTTACAAGGATGAAAATGTTCAATTACCGTTCAAAGAAAATCTTGCTGAGTTAGGAGATGATGGGTCAAGTCAAAAAGCTGCTAAAGAGGATCATGTATACATGGATGCAATGGGATTTGGTATGGGTTGTTGTTGTCTACAACTTACATTTCAAGCATGTAACATTGAAGAAGCAAGGACTTTGTACGATCAACTTACGCCACTTTGTCCAATAATGGTAATTATGTAGCATGGAATATTTATTTGTTATTATTAACGGGATATAAACCCATAATAACAGAAACCCTATTTATTATTTTTTTAACAAAAGAAAACTGTATTGAAAAAAAAACACTGTAACTATGTTGTGTTTGAAGATAATGTGTGAAATTTTTCAAATTTCTTTGATTTTTGTGATACTATGAAGCATTATTTTTTAGCTATATATTGCAGATTAAAAATGGTATTTGGATTTAAAATCATTAAAAATTAATTATTTCGTAAAACTCGTAAAAATTTTTGTGTAATTGTATATAGGTTTCTGCAATTTGGGTATCACATCCCCTTAAATGAAAAGTGCAAATGCTAAATTAGCATGTCTTTCATGCATGCCTTACAGAAAATATTTATTTCACGTTCGACAGCTGGCTCTTACTGCTGCCAGTCCATTTTATCGAGGCTACGTGACGGACGTTGACTGCCGCTGGAATGTAATTTCTTGTTCTGTTGACTGTCGAACTGAAGAAGAGCGCGGATTGAAACCACTCAATAAGAGCAAATTTAAAATCAGTAAATCAAGGTACGATTCCATCGATTCTTATCTAAGTGAACAAGGTGACAGGTACAACGACGTACCATTGACTTATGACGAAGATATTTATAAGCAACTCTTGGACAATGGAATTGATAAACTACTCGCACAGCACGTTGCTCATCTGTTTATTAGAGATACAGTCGCACTGTACTCGGAAAAAGTTCATCAAAACGATTTAGTTGATGCTGATCATTTTGAGGTAAATATATGTCATTATTAATATTTATTTATTATTTTATTGTACGCAATTAACCTGGTAAAATTATTAATTAAAATGTGTTTATTTTTAGAATATTCAATCAACAAATTGGCAAACTATGAGATTTAAACCCCCACCAACTAATTCTTCAATTGGTTGGAGAGTTGAATTTCGACCTTGTGAGGTGCAGATTACTGATTTTGAAAATGCGGCAATTGTTTGTTTTGTAGTACTTTTAACGCGTGTTATTCTAAGCTACAAACTTAATCTTTTAATACCCATCAGTAAGGTAGATGAAAATATGGCCAGAGCGCAAAAACGAGATGCTCTTAGATCAGAAAAGTTTTGGTTTAGAAAAGATATTACAAGTAATGTACAAAAAGGAGATATTAGAGATGAATATACTGAATATACAATTGATGAAATCGTAAATGGAAAAGTATGTTTTCATTTTTCAATTTTTTTCAAATTAAGTTGTAAAAATCGTTAATCGATTTTTTTTTACTTTATAGGAAGGTACATTTCCTGGATTGATTCCACTAGTTAACTCTTACCTTTCAAGTATGGATGCAGATGCTGATACTCATTGTACTATACAGAGATATATTAAACTGATTCAAAGACGAGCATCCGGTGAACTCCTCACAACTGCCAGTTGGTTAAGAAAAGAAGTTCTCACACATCCTGATTATAAGTGAGTATAGTTAATTATACGAAATTTAAATACATTTAGCAAGGAATTTATTTAATGAAATAACATATCTTTTAATAGAAAAGACTCGAGGATATCACAACGAATGAATTACGATTTACTTAAAAAGATTCACGACATCGAGACCAATAAAATTTCGTGTCCTGAATTACTTGGGCCTTGTATAGTTTCCAAAACTTCAGAAACAGTTCCAGCTGCAGTAAGAAAAGCTGAAAATTGTCCAATTCCGGATTGAATAGTGTAATTATATATATATATATATATTATAAGCCGAAAAATGTATTATTAATATTATATTGTTACATAATTTTATTGTATACATTATACATTACATATTTGTAATATACAAAAATACTGACCTACTCTTCTTGATGATAATGGCACTATGTGCTTCAGGGAAAGAAAAGTTTTATAATTGTAGTAAAAAAAAGACATTGGCATTTAAAAGCTGCTGTTGTGCTATTGTTGAAATATTCAATCTATTAAATAAATAAGTTTGTTGGTATTCTTTTTTAAAATGATTTACAAAAAATAAAAAAAGGTTTTATCAACCATTTGTCAAATTCTTATTCATTAAATATCTTTTACTTAGGTTCTCTATTAGTTCTGTAAGACACATAAGTATTCCATATAACAGCTACAGATTGTACAACTAAAACTTGATAGTGCAGAGGAACAAGATAAAAATTGACTAACTGTACCATTGGCCATAACTAAAAAAAATAACTTATTTAACAATATTGAATACTATATTAATATTAATTTGCTTTTAGACTATGCCTACCTTGTAATTATTAATTAATATATCTACATATTGATCTTCTAATTTTAATTTAATACTTTTAAGGTCATTTCCTTGCAGTGTACCAATTGCAGTTAATAACACTATTATAAATGTAGGTGCAAATAATAATTGATCACAGGCAACTTTTTTTAATACTACTGTAGTTCCTTTTGAACCAAAATATTTGTCTAATATTCCATACCAAGTTCTTGTAGCTGGACCCTTTATAGTGATAAAAGAAAAAAATTTAATTTTAATTCATAGTTTATTTCTGTTTTTTGTTAATAATAATTATTCTTATTTTTTATATTAATAACCAATACTTACAGCAATGCAGAATCCAATACCAAAAAATTGTGCTGTCCTAATAAAATCTAATTTTTGTACCGGCCTCTTTTCAATAACATTTTGTGCTATTTGATCCCCTAATGCCATCAAGGCACCTGCATATCAAAAATATTAAATATATTTTTTGCATCAAAAAGAATATTTAGAAAATCAATCAGCTTAAAAATATTTTATAACTTCAAAGAGATATACTTAGTTTCAAAACATTTTATGCCTTACAAAAATATAGTTTACAAAAATATCTTTTTTACGTTAAAAAAAGAGGGTCTAAAAATATTTTTTACGTTAAAAAATAAAGTCTAAAAATAGTTTTTTAACTTAAAAAATTTGAATAACAATACATACAGAAAATCAACGTGAGCTTACCTGCTTGTACTGCTTGCATTCCTAAAGGATACTTATTCAGTAAATTCTGGTAAATTCGAAATAATCGACTCATCGTGGTGTATACTTATATTTTACTTATCACCACGAGAAACATAAACAATAAATTTACACAATTTTTTTAGGTTACCTTTAAAATTACACTAAAATTCCCGTACTTGTTACGATCGTACGCGTTTAATAATTAAAATAACATAAAGGCTAATTAAAAATTTGAATATTTTCATTAATGTTGCAATTTAAAACTGTAAACTTTCATTTTTTACGTATCACCGCAACATTAATTCGTCGTTGATGTATGTGAAAGACATTTCCTGTGTGTCAAGTAGTGTGTAATTATATATTTCATTCTCAAATGCCGCTCACGTGGTATCAGCATGGTTTCCGGAAAGATTTCCTTTTTTCTTATTTTATGATAATTTCCGATCATGCGTTTCCAATGTCTGTTTAGACGATTATAGGCCTTAAAACGCATTACTTATAAACTTCTTATCGCGCATTGATAAAGCCGAGCGATAATAAAATATCACGTAGAGGGTATTACGTTTTAGAAATATCTTTGAAATAGTACGACAAAATTTTTCTATTATAGGTATATTTTAAAGTAGGTATAATTTTATATGTATACAATTTTAATATAATGCAAATACTAAAACACATACAATATATTGTTTAAGAAATTTTTGGAATAGTAACAAACTTTTTTATTACTTGTTAAAGTAGGTAAAATTGTATATATTTGAATGCACTTTTATTTTCATGGTAAAAAAGGAATATTCAGAGATATCATGTTTCAAAAGTTTATTTAAGAATACAAGTTTGTATATAACATTTAAAAAACATACTTTCGCAATTTTGATTTGTAAAAAGTGCAATTAATAGTGTAACAATAATTAAAAACACACTTCATTTATAGAATACAAATGCATTAAACTATAATTAAAATTTGAATAAATTAATGTATTTTGGAAAAACAATTGTTAATTTATTAAAAAAATATTATAGTCTCATTTAAATGTAAAATAGTATTCTTAGTTTCTTTGGACCCGTATACATTTTTACACATTTATGTAATGATTTAATGGCTTGAATGAATTTGTGTCGTTGTGAACAAATGTTTAGCATTTATAAATATTGATTAGGTACATTTTTTTGTAACAGTTTCTTTTGCAAATGCAATCTAAATCTAACGATATTACAATAGCTTGTCTGATTTGCAGGATACTATTATTAAATTATAGACATTACGAAGAGAGTAACAATTAACTGTGATAAGTCAAATATTCTTAACCACCTTGTGATCCAATCAAGCAAGTAAATTACTAATATCTATTTCATCAAGAAAATAGTGAGAAATATTGCTTTGTGTTTGAGATTGTTGGTCAGTAATCAATGGCCTTTGGACGAGTCTTGACATAAACATAAGCTACAATTAGTGCAAATATTGCAGCTACTGTTGGTAAAACTATAGTAAACACTCTCTGCTTATTTTCAAGAAATTCCTTTTTACGCTCTTTTTTCTGCTTATTTGTTTCTTTCGTTTTTCCTTTCAACTGACGCATCTCTAAAATTTTTCAAAAAGAAAAACAAAAATACCATTTAATATTGAAGTTGTAAGAACATCTGGATTATATCAATGTCGTGTATAACTTTCTATTATTACTAATAATTCCTTACTAACCTGAATAATATCAAGTAGGCCGGTATCAAAAATTAAAATCTAGCTTAATACTTGCTCCAACGATGTTGTATGTAATAATTGTTTAAATAGATTATGAGCGATTAAAAAAACGTTTTACACCTGTTAATTAAAGGAGTGCGGCGTATGCACGTAGCCAAAAAAAAAAAATATATACATATATATCTCGTTCGTTCCGTTGTAAACTGACGGTACGTTTTCGATTGGATGAACCGATGTTATGCCACGTTTCCAAACGAACGATTTAAGATGATTTTTCCATTTAATCTTGTACGCGCGTTATAACATCGTCAACACTCAACATCAATTGCATGCAGTCAAGTGTGTGTAAATCAAATGTCATTGTCAAACGTCAGTTGAAAAATGTCGAGCGGTCAGCTGATTCAAAGTAGAATTTACAAAAGATAAAAGATAAACGTCATAGCTCAGAATTACAACATGGACACGAGAAAATAATAAGGATAACAAGATGAGATATGGGTTGATGCATTGTGAAATATCGAGAATATTTTAACTTAGGTTATGCTTTCTGTTTGGTCGAAAGATTAAAAAAAAAATGTGACAGCTTGCCTATTCCACACAAGGTAAGACTTACATAATTCACGGTATTTGGGGAAACAGGCTTATTATGGTTTGGAAACGCGTGCCACGTGTGTCGACAATGTGTACATATATAAAATATATGGGTGATCAGATTTTTAAGAAACCTGCTGATATTTGATATTTTCGTTATTGAATATGGTTAGTTATTCGTATGGAATTTACCTTGACATTATAACCAAGTGTTACTGATAATAATTTGTTTTTATTTCTCGTATGTAAATATAGAGTGATATTTTTTTTATTTTGAGTGAATTATTTGAATTTTATGTTGTAGTTGCTAATTATTTACAGAAAATTCTTTTATTTTAATTATTTATTTTTTGTTAGATTAAATTTGTAATTAAACTAATTGAAAGAAACATTTGGATTTTAAGTTTACCTGTTATTAAAAATTTTCAGATAAATGTAAACAACAAAAATTACTATTATTAGAATGAATTGGAAAAAATCTGAAGATCATTTCATATGTCCGACGGTAGATGCTGCAAAATCTAGGGAACAAAATTCAGAGGAAATGAATCATGAGAGTGTCAATGTGACTACTCTCTTAAAATTAAATACAAACGATGCTCGAGAATTTCTTTGTGGATGGGGAGCTGCTGTGATTAATGTTACCGTAACTTATCCTGTAAATAAAGTCATTTTTCGTCAGGTAAATACATTTACATCAAAGTTATATCAAGTACTCTATTTAATTCATAATGCAGCTTATTAATCTGAAATAAATTGAATAAATAACATAGATTAAAAAAAATAAATAGTTTTTATGTCACTGTAACATTAAAATAAATTAAAATTGTGTCATAGATTTTGGAAGGTGTACCAGCTACAGCTGCTGTGCAGCAGTTATCGCAAGAAGGAATTAGACTGCTGTATAGAGGGATTATTCCGCCACTATGTCAAAAAACTTTATCTTTGAGTTTAATGTTTAGTTTATACGAAGGATGTAGGCAGAGGCTATACGTTTTAACAGAGCACAATACATTTGCCAAAGTTTTTGCAGCTAATTTTGCAGGAACATGCGAAGCAATTTTAATGCCTTTGGAAAGGGTTCAAACTTTATTACAAGACTGGAGATACCATGAGAAATTTAAAAATACTCCTCATGCGTTTAGCATTCTATTAAGAGAATACGGGGTTGCAGAATGTTATAGAGGATTAGTACCAGTTATCTATAGAAATGGATTATCGAATCTTATGTTTTTTACGCTTAGAGAACAATCTAAAATAATTTCAGGAAATGACAATTCATTGATAGCAAATTTCATAAGTGGTGCGTTAATAGGTGGATTTACAAGTACAGTTTTTTATCCAGTTAACGTTATAAAGGTTCACATGCAATCAAAAATTGGTGGAGATTTTGAGAAGCTTACAAAGTGCGTTCGAGAGCTTTACATAGCACGAGATCGAAGTATACGAAGTTTCTACAAGGGTGTGCATTTGAATTTCATGAGGTCGTTCATTAGTTGGGGGGTGATTAACGCTTCGTATGACTTCCTTAAAAAATTGTTATTTTAATGAAGAACATTCGTTTTTAGGTAATCAAATTGTGTAATTAGAATTTATTGAAAACGTTACAACTGAAATCATGATGTAATTATATAAATATTATATACTTTGTTGTACATAAATAACGAAATCTTACTCTTATAACGAAAGATCAAATATATTATTTATAATGACAATTACGTTATCAAATTTCCAATGTATGTATATGTAATAAAATATGACATTTTAATTTCTTAATTGACTTATATTACAAGTACTTTCAAATTATCTCTCTAATTGTTCCTATTACTTATACAACTTAAAATTTCTTTGTAAACATATTTCTTTTTCTAGAATTTCTTTGTAACTTTAGACTATTTAGAGAAATAATTGTTTTACCAGTTTTAAGTAAATTAGTAAGTTTAAGTGCTTGAAAGCAATTGTGATTTTTTTGTATAACATACTTTCAGAATTTAAATTGAACTTAAATGCTATATCACTTGACTAATGTATTATCTCATTCTTATCATATCATAACAAATAATTAAAATGATTAATACAAATGAAAATTGAAATCGCTTGGTGATTTATATTTAAGTTTAGATCGGTCTTTCCGGACTAAAAATCTAAATTTAAATTAGAGAAGGCTCGATTAAAATAATTTGATAAGTATTATTATATACACATTATAATTACTTAAAATATTGTTTAGAACGAAAAATATATAAAAGTTAATTTAGTGATAAGCATTGCTCCACATTGTCAGACATCATTAACTAACAAGCGGAAGAAGAACAAGTAGAGAAACAGAAAAAAAGTGGTACGATTCAATTGAGCGAGTGTACAGTCGAGTTATTATGTGCATACGTATACATCACACGTTCTCTACATTCGTACCCTCAATTTTGTGGTGTGTGGTACTATTATCGATTATTTTGCCCTACTGCTATATTTTATCGTTTTTTCTTCTTCTTTTTTACACATCTTACACACACCCACACACACAAACCGTAATAAACAACCTGAATATTTTATTATAAATTTGCTTAATAACCTTTTACATAAAAAAAATATGTATGCGCGTACCAATAATGAAGCTATTTCATTCTTATTATAAAATTGAATATTCATTGAAGTAAGCGCGTAATTGAACGTAGGATAAAGTTTTAATCAATTCGATTATTATACTTGTAAAATTTTTCAAAGGAAAACTTCTTTTTCTCTTTTCTTTGTAAAAGAAAATTTTTCTTGTAGTCTGGAAAATTTTCCCATCTACTGGAAAAGACAGGTGGATTTCTACCTGGATAGCTACCTGAATTTACGTGAATTTCGATGGATCGTACATTTGAAATTCCGATTAGTTTTTCTTTTGTAAAATAGAGCACTGTATAAACTGTACGTTTTATTATTTTTTACATTGAATTTTTTGTCCCAATTTACTTTATTTTTCCACGCAGATATTTTAATTTATTAAACAAGATACTTGTTGAGTATTTAAAAAAAATAACAATTTTTACAATAAAGTTTCTAAAAAGTATTTGATAGAGAATTGAAATTGTAAGTTACCTATTTATTATAGTAGTATTTCGATAGTCCATGTTTTTTTTCTCCGTGTTAAAGTTGTAGAACATATTTTAATATTAAAACACATTTACTTTTTTTATTATGCAAAACTAAATCATTTTATTATTTTTCAATAGATACGTTCGTTGTGCGCAGAATGTCATATTTTTATCACCGCAATGTGCGTGATACCTCAAAACAATATATATTGACTCAAAAATAAATATTTATACAACTTAGAACTCATATAAGTATAACGAGGCACGTCGATCCCAAATTGTATAGGAACCTACACGTTTCAACCCAAAAATTCTATTTAAAATATTGAATTAAAACTCTGAACAAAATTTGTGCGGGTAATTTAAAACGTGGCGATTGACATTTTCGAAATAAATATCACTTTTCTAATAATAATTGAATAAATAATTTTTGATCGGTAATTTTGAGTATAAAACGAAATTGATGTCAAATTAATTGGCAAGTAGTTTCTTTAAATTAACAAGTCGATCCTATCTGTAATATATTACTCGAATATATAGTATTATTTAATTGTTTAAAACAAAATGTTATAACACTTCTAAAAATATTATTCTTTTCTAATTAAAACACAGTTATAGCTAGTTATAGGTAGCTAAAAAAATTAATATATTCGTGTAATAAAAAAAAATTATTTATTAGTATATTATTCATAATCTTCTGTTTCAAATATTCCAACAATTTTTCTTCATTATAAGAAAATTGTGTACAATCAAATTTAATTTTTCATCAACTGACAGAAAATTTTAGATGGCATCAATTAAAAATATAAAAAATTATCTTTTTTGCTTTTCTTTAAATTTTTTAAAACCATTTTCTTTCAAAAATATGGTTAGATTCACATTAGACTACTTTATAAGTAAACAAAATTTTTATAAAAATTACATTTTTGATAATTGTTTTCTCAAAAACTAAATAATCTATGAAAGATTTTGAAAATTTTATAGCATATGATGATATTATCATGTTCTTTTTCCATGATTTTTTTTAACATACTTGATCAATTATTTTCAGAGATATAAGCAAAATCAAACATTTTGTACAAAAATATATAATGCGCTTAATAACTTATTTAGGTAATTTAGATATTTTGAGTTGAAAAACAATACAGATCAAATCCACCAAATAAACTATTGACCCAGAATTTCAAGTGGAGTAAATGCTTTTTTTATTCCTAAAAACGTTCCACATAAAAATTCCAATTTTTTCAAATTTTAATTTTTTAAATCAAAACTAATCGATATAATTAAGAGGAAGCAAAATAAAACCTTTATACGCTAATTATTGATTAATAAATCTGGAAATATTTGAGTATATTTAAAACACCTTAAGGGCCTAATGTAAAGAATTTTTTCAAAAATTAATTTATTTGTTTTTAAAAAAATATAAATAATGCCCATTTTCTGAGTCCGAGATGCTTTTAAATTATATAACATACGACCTATACGTGTGTATGTAATTGTGTTATAATAAAGTAACTTGACTAATATTGAATAGATCTGGCTAAAATGTATATCTATTTTGAAATTAGAGAAATCTGAGGTTCTATTTGCACCTATATACATTATGCACTTCACGAGTTATAAATCATTTTACAATTCCATCATAAATAATTTATGGACATTTAAAAAAAAAACTTTTCTTATTCGCGCGCAGTGAATTTAATCAAAACATCTTTGCTATTGAATTATTTGCGATTCGAGTAACATTTTTACAGATAAACGCACAAGAATAGTTAAACAATGAAAAATGTATTATATGTCTGAATAAAACAACATATTTCGAATATGAAATACATATATATTCGTCTTAAAATTACGAAACTTTTTTCGATTATACTTGCACTTTACGATAACAGAACAGTTTCTTTCAAAGATAAACAGGTACTCAGAAGTGTTGAATTTAAGTATATATATTATTTTCAATATTCTGTTAAAAACATTAAAAGGTAAATTTACTTGTAAAAGTTAATAATTTGAAATTAGTAAACTATTAGAAGATTTAGTACAACTTAAATATTATCTTTAAATTTTTATTATTTTTTTTTATTACAATAATGATCGTGTCTAAAGTGTAAATCATATATAGCTTTTATACATATAAAAATAACCTTTTTTATTTAAAATCATCATTAAGAAAGTAAACAAAATGACTTTACTATATATAACATAATATAATCAGGAGATCGATGTGTTTTTAATTTTAAAAATTATAAAATTTTAAAAATTTAGACATTTTATAATTTTTGCTTAATCAACCTCAAGTACCGAGTCAATGACAAAATAACTTTTGAGGAATATAGAAATACCATCAAAGGAATATATTAATATACTTTCATTTTTTAATTGATTTTTAATTAAAAAAAATTAAAAAAAAATTGAATAATAAATTTTGTTTATTGAATCAGTAAATAATATGTTTAAATATTATAAATATTACACATACACGCGATATTACAAAACCTTTTACAGAGCGAGATAATACAGTTATCTATATATCGTTGGGTTATGATTAATTACAAGAAACTAATTTTAATAGTTAACATTAAAATTAATAACTATTAATGAAATTTTACAAAAATTTAATACATGAAAATATCAATAACTTCAGTTATACGTTATATAAGATATTTAAAATACGTTTTAAAATTGAAATCAGGGATAATATTTTATGTCTATTTTATCTATTTATAAATACATCAGTTTTAAAAAATCCGCGCAAATTTTCAAAAGTTTTGATAATCACCGAAATTCACGTATACAGACCAAAATGGAAATTTTTGTACATCATTCGCGGATTCTACTAAACGCATTTTTTCTTCAAAAAGAGCGGATAATTAATTTCATTAAAAAAGAACATTTCACTTCGTATAACATCGGAAACGCTGCGCGCACAAAAAAAAGTCCTTTATAAAAATTATAATAACGAACGCGCGTGTGTATAAAAATTTGTAAAAAGCAAAAAAAAGAAGTGGAAAACGCGCGCATTGTAACAACGCGGATGTATATGCATTATATACGTATGAAACACATAAACGCGGCGTTAATTGCGTATTTTCTCCACTCCCTACATATATTCCGCATAATCTCGTTAAAGAAATGTTTATATAGTCGAGAGCGTTGTGCGTCCCACGCGTATATGTATACGTATGTAAAAAAGCCAAAAAAAGCCCATGAGTGTATATATATAAAAACGAATTAAAGCGTTCGATGAAAAGTGGAGGGGTTTAGTGTGTATAGTATCAGAGAGAGAGAGAGAGAGAGATACGCATGCGCGAGTAAGCGCAACATTCGAGTAGGGAGAGCGAGCAGACGATGATGAGCCGCTGGACGGTCGTCGTCAAAGTGCAGTAATCTTTTATTGCATGGATAAATACACATACGTAGGTAGATAGATCGGTAGACATGTAGGGTCTACACGTATGTATTTATATATGCATACGCGTGTGAACGTAGATAATCTGTGGTGCACTTTCTTCAATTCCGAAAGTGTCGTCGAGTGGGTTAGGTGTGTGGGTGACGAATATGTGCCCTGCACCGTCCTCGATAAGAAAAATGTCCGAGGATACTGCTTAGGACTAACTCGAATATACACCGAATTATGAGAGTCAATCCGATAAAGATGTGCACTCCGATCGAGGAGAAACTCGAGCAGAATCTCAAGGTACGGTACACGGTACACCTTATTTTCATTTCCTTCCTTCCACACGTACATACTTCTTCCTTTCTTTCTTTCTTTCTTTTTTTCTTTATCCATTTCACGTTTTACAACTGTTAGAGCGAGAACATATTTTTATCAATATCGACGAGTTTCGTTGTAGGTGAATAATATCGATTGTCTTTTAGTAAACCCGGGGTGGTTTCACCGAGGATAATGGACAAAAAAAAAGAAGAAGGGAAATTGTTACTGGTAAACGACGTGATAGATATAGGGTAAACAACCGCGAGATTATCGATTCGGACGGCAGGTGTACGAAATTTTAATATTTTATTGTGATTGTGATATTTCGTCAACGTGTGAGTGACATAAGTTACTTAATATAATCGGTGTTACCTCTTTTCTTTTCGTTTACGCGGTTTTCGATCTTTATTTGACTCGCCGCACGTAAAATATTCGGTAAAAGTTCGCTTGGACGTACGTACATATGTGCCTTAAAATAGGCGTGTGTGTGTGCGCGCGCGCGCGTGCGTGTATGTGGAAAGTATCGAAAAAGAAAAAGGTTTGTAAGTAAACATGTCTGTATACGGGGAAAAGGTGTATATATACATATATATATCGCGTTTTATACACATCGACATCGCAAGGTAAGAGGTAGGGGGAGGGAGGGGGGGGGAGGCGGCATTACTCGCGATCGAGCGCGCGTATATAGAGGTATACATATATGTATGTACATCCCCTCCTCTCCTTCTTACGCACCGCCGCCCGGGCAAAACTGGCTCCAGGAGTTTTCTCTCTCTCTCTCTCTCTCTCGGTACTCCCCTCTTATATCCCCCTCTTTCTCTCACTCACCGTGCTTTAACTCTATATACCTGCACTCCAGACAACTTGTCGCCCCGTTCGGTGTTTTGAGAAACTATGTACATGCAACGTCTTTCTTTATTCTATTTTTTTTCTTTTACCCCAATCCACTGAAGATCGATATACTCAACTTTGTTACCGGAACGTGTCTATATATATGCATGTGAATGTGTGTGTTTGTAAAGGGTTTCCCTTTTTCAGGTGTATATGTATATGTGGATCTACCATATATTGTTCTTTTTTGTTCTTGAACATGCGCGCAACGATATATATAGGGAAGAGAAGATAATATTATATATATATACACGTCTCTCTCTTTTTTTCTTTCGTTCCCTTCCCAGGGTATATAATATCGAGCGGTTTTACTCTAATTCTCGAGCGATAATCAGGTCTAATTGATCCGTCCACCGGAAAAGGAGCGGAGCTAATCCGTGTTGGATGAGTTCTTTGAACCTTGTACGTGTGTATGTATGTATATATATATATATATATATATGTGGTTACGCGCGAGCGCAAGATTATCGCTGCTGTGGAGGGGGAGGAGAAAAAGAGGATGCTATATTTATATTTTTGGCGTATATGCTGTATATATATACATACAATGTTTCTTTGGTTTGTTTTTCTTTCCTATATATATACCTACAAGGGGGAATTTTTTTTTGCAATTAGTTTATGCTCTAGTTGATCGCCGTTTATTTGGGTTACCTTCGATCTTTCGCTTTTTTTTTTATCGGGAATATTTTTTTTTTCGAGCGTTTTATTTCGACTGCGTGTTGCGCGAGCGGATCGTATCTATTATATTTCCGATTTTTAGTATTGGAAATTTTAAAGCTCGTATACGTATGTAATTGTTATTACTTACGGGACTTTTTTTTGCAAATCTGGGAATCGTGTTTAATTTGGGAACACGGTTGTTTGTTTATATTCATCGTTCGTCGTATTGTTTATTTATTCGATTAGTACGTTTTGCAGAATTGTATATGCACGTGTAATGCGCGTCAACGTTACGAAAATTATAACACACAAAGTGAAAAACATTGTATTAAAGATTATTGCATTGTATTTTTTGTTTTAGTAATGAAACGACTGCCGTATTGAGAAAAACTTAAAAGAATGGATTTAATTTATAATAAATACTATAGATGGATATTTTAGGAAAGATAATAAATTTTCGAGTAAATTTTTTTTGGATTTCGACAATCTGATTTTATTATTAAAGATCGTAGTTCTTTTTTTAATAACAATTAATTATGAAGATGCATGTAGCTTGGTAGGTTAAATTAAAAAAAAGAGACTTACACAATTTTTATATAATATTCGAAGTTACCAACGGGGTTAATATACGCGCGTTAATTTTTTTTTATTCGCACGGTTATAAGTCACGTGTGCACTAAAATTTTAAAACGCGGAGATATAAAATTGGATTGTTTTTATTTGATTTACTATCCTAGCTTTTAAGCTCCGAAGATTTTTTTATAATTCACCATTTGTGAAATATTTACAAACCGTTCAATTATTACACGTCGTTTACTATATATATATATATATACATATATAAGCACCGTTTATGTAGAAATATGGATTTGGTATAAATGCAATTTTTAATAAAATATACACCTGTATATACGATGTTGTAAAATTTTATATCAATCAAGATGCATAGATAATTTTTTATTTTATTTTATGTACACCTCCAATCAATGTTAAATTGATGCAATTGATACGTTTGAAATATGTACATGTTTGTAAACGATTTATTTTTTATTAATATTATACCTATATAAATGTTTTAATTAATTTAGTTTTGTGCAATATCTCGGTAACAACTGCACCAAGGCTGTACGATCGATTACGTTCGTATTAGATTATCCGGTTATTGGGATGCGCAGTTGTTGCCAATCGATTTTACACTTGCGCACTTGTTGTAAATCGATTGTTAACGACAAAAGTTTTATGGTTACCAAGTTAAGGGTCATATGACATCGCTATTTTTCTGCTCGATTTATTAACGACAAAAGAAAACAAAAATTCGAATGTCTAAAATTGTATATACCTTTTGTACCCGTTGACAATCGATTATTGATCGCACGAGCTACTCGCAATTTATAATAACGACCCAATACAAATCGATTACGGTACTTTATTATTTTTGTTATAACATTTTATTATTTAATTATAATCTACAATTATATTTATTTATATTCTATTGTAATTTTGCTAATAAGATTATAATTTTAACAAAAGGTGAGAACTGGTATGGTAGCGGTGAGCGATGGCAAAATTAAGCCAATACCAACGAGGCTTCATCTCACAATGGAGGTCCTTAAACTCCAACGAGAAGATTTGGAAGTAATGAATTTTAATTTACCTTTGTTTTGCAACAATCTATATACTAAATTTGATTCCATAATTTGTTTATTAATGTTTATGGCTTTTCTTTTAACAGACTGCTAATCACAACAAAATACCTGCGGATACTAAAGAAAGGATGGTACAAATTACGCGTCAGAAGGTTGGAGGTTTAGGTCTGAGTATAAAAGGTGGAGCGGAGCACAAATTACCTGTACTCATATCTAGAATTTACAAAGGTCAAGCTGCAGACCAATGCGGCCAACTCTTTGTAGGAGATGCTATAATTAAAGGTAACTCGATTATTCCACAAGTGTATTCAAACTTTCTAATTCGTTTAGACTTCATTTGAGACTTAAAGACTTGAGTTCAAACTGAAATTCAATAATCCAATATTGAGAAACCTGTTAGCTGTGAACTTTTGCTTTTCTATTTATGACAGTATTGGAACATATTTTGCTATAGCTTTACTTCTGTCCGTTATCTGTGACATAGTCTATTTCCTTTTCACTTGTCTCTGACACTTTAGCAATCGTATCGATGAAACGTTTTTCACTTTTAATGAAATTTTTTTTACAGTCAATGGAGAGTATATTACGGCGTGCAATCACGATGACGCTGTTAATATTCTTCGTAATGCTGGTGATATTGTAGTTTTAACTGTTAAGCATTATCGGGCAGCAAAACCATTTTTACAAAAAACAGGTTGGTGCAAGTTCCATTGTTAACACACAACAATTTTTAATAATTAAACTAATTGTTAATTAAGTTTTGACATTAGAAAAAGAAGAAAAATTAGATAATGCTAGTAATGGAGCTGCTGAAGATGGCTGGGTATCACCGAGTAAACTACTTCCAAGTAGTCCAAAAGCTAGTGGTCATAGCAGACAAGGTTCAAATGCTTCAACTAGTTCCCTTAAACAAAAAAAATGGGTTGATATTGTGACAGGTAAAAAATGCATTACTGTATCAAACTATTTAGTACTATAAAAAAATATTTATTATAATTTTTTTGATTTTAGTCCCCTTAATGATGGCATATGTAACAAGATACATTTTTGGAACTGACAAATTAAGGAGAAACGCATTTGAAGTTAGAGGTTTAAATGGAGCTAGAACTGGTGTTATACATTGCGACGATACTGCAATTCTTAGTCAATGGCTTAAATATATAGCTGATAATATTACTAGTTTGACATATTTACAGGTAAGGTTTTAAATATTTTTTGCGCATTTTATTTATATATACATTTGTTGATGGTTTTTTTTTAGATGAAATTGTACAATCGAAATTTTGGAGTTGGTGAAAGAATCGAGTACATGGGATGGGTAAATGAAGCTGTTAGTAACAGCAACCAATTGTGGCAAAGCTATAGACCCAGGTTCTTAGCTCTTAAGGGTCCAGATTTACTACTTTTTGAAACGCCTCCTGTAAGTAATAACTTTATTAAAATTATTTTATTGCATCTTTAAGTTATCTACTAGTCAATATGCATTATTAAATTCACTATTTATAAACAGCAAGAAAATATAGTAAAGTTATATATATATTAACTTTTAATTTATCCACAGTGCAACATAGGCGACTGGTCACGATGCGCACTTACTTTCAAAGTTTACCAAACGTTATTCCGTGTGATGCGTGAATCCGAAAATGTAGACGAAAGACAGCATTGCTTCCTAGTCCAGAGCCCTGGTAAACCACCTCGTTACCTGAGCGTTGAAACACGCCAAGAACTTCTGAGAATCGAGTCAGCTTGGCATACTGCCGTTTGCTCCGCTGTCACGCATCTCAAGGTAAGCGGACCAGCTGTTTAAAACGCATGGTTGTAGCGATTCCCTTCAAGAGGAGCTTTTATACTTTGTCATTAGCATTATTTGGAATTTCACTTGGCGTAACGCCAGGGACACTGTAAACACTCAACTTACGGCCTTGGCATACGAACTTGAATCTAACGTGCTGTTTTCATAATCAATGCAAAATAATTTTCTATTGTTAAACCAAGTTGCATTGAATTTTTTATTTAAATGAAGAATTGATTATTCGCATTATTATAATTCTTTTTAACTGTAAGTCTTATTTTTAATATACATACATAAATGTGGAATGTACAAATAATGGTTTCTATATTCGTTCCATTGAATTATTGTACACAAGTTTTCATTATTATCTATCATTTAATGTAAATAAGTTATTGTCAGTCAAATAACAAAGGACAATTGTTCTTACAGCTATGATTCTGTTTTTCTTTTATATGGATGTTTTTCATGCTTTTTTCTTTCGCTTTCTCTCTCTCTCTCTTTCTCTTCACTAAGTGTCACTGCACATATAAGATATAATTTATGAATACTTTAGTGCTTATTATAGAATATTCTTTAATTTTTAGTAAAATATATTGCGTTTTGCGAAAAAGCTCTCTAAAATGGTCTATTTTTAACGTTGTCGTATGAAACACACGTAGGTACAAATTCTTTAGTATTTTAAGTGTATCTAAAATGGAATCTTGATGTTTAATAGTTATTTGTATATTTCAGAGTAAAACTTTTCCTATAACGTTAAATGGGAAAGCCGCTGGTATAACGTTAGATTGGACTCAAGGTTTTACATTAACGTATGAAGGAACGACGGATCCCGTTTGGAGGTACAAATTTCATCAACTTCGTGGTTCCAGTGACGATGGGAAGAGTAAGCTGAAATTACATTTTCAAGAGCACGATAGTATTGCTATTGAAACAAAGGTATAAAGTCATTCTTTTTTTTCCTTTATAGTAATAAGCAGGGAGTTTAAATAAGAGAATGAAATTTTCAAAAAATAACTTCCAGTGCAATGTAATATAATGTAATTATAATAAAATGTTTGCGAATTCGTTTATCTATTATTAATCGATAGTTTAATTATTGCTGAAAAACAGATTTATTTACAATTAATAATATTCAAGTTTACATTATTATTAATATTACACGATTTTGTTTGCAGGAATTGGAATGTCCGCAACTACAGAATCTCTTGTTCTGCATTTACGCATTTATCACAGCGAGAGTCGCCGCGGTGGATCCGACATTTTTGCGATCGGCGACTCCGTAAAAAGGAAAAAAAAGCAAATTTCAAGACGTAAACGATAATTACGCACGACTGAGAAAGTTACATTAGCCCGCCATTACGATCCGTTGTTCCATTATTTTTTATTTTTCGTTTACGAAACAAAACGAGATTCGATTACGTACGTATGTAAAAGGAAAAACTAAACAAAAATTAGTGTGAATGGGAATTTTTGTGCGAAGCGTAATAATGAGATGATTTTTAAGTCTTAAGGTAAAAGAAAAAAAACAATACATTAACACAAATACTAGTCAAGAATCTCACGTAGGCTTTCACGCGCACGTACTATTGACTCGACCAAATGAACCCTCTGGATTTTCAATAGTCTAGTAATGTCCGCACAATGTCATACACTAAACAAAAGCATACGGTATTTTTCACTAAAAAATTTAGTAATATTATTACGATAATAATTGAAACTCTCTAGTAATTGTAACAAATAGTTGAGAAACTTTACTATATTGATTTATTGATATAATTGCTAAATTTATTTAGTATATAAAATAGTTATTTTCTCTTTGTGTTAGGATAACATTAAAAGAATCATGTTTTATTTGATTTCTTTTAGTTTCATAGCTGCATATTTATAGTCAATTTTACTTTTTACTATAAAATATCATCATGTCCACTATATTTTTTTAAATTTTACATTATCTGCGATTTATTTCTTATATAATTTTATATTTACGGATTAAGGGTGTGTATATATACGAATATTATATATATCTACGTATGGTTTTTCTACGTATTTGCTAAAGAAAACGTATGAATACTTAAAAATAGCATAACTCGGTCAAAAAAGAAATCGTACAGATTGCTGTTTTTCAAATCAAACTCAAGCAATGGTACTTTTCGATTATATAGATTTTGTAACAAAAAAAATCTTGTTAACTCAAATTAAATTTTCGATTAATAGAGACAAAGAAACGTGAAAATCTTTTAATGGAAATTATCCAAAAGAAAATAAAATTAAATACATTTTAAAAGAAAAAAATCGCGATATGCTGAGTATGACCAAATTTATGCTATTTTGAAAAAAGGGAAATTCTTTATAGAAATAACCACTCGTTTTCTTATAATTTGTGGTGAAACAACGCCAGTATTATTCAATTGTCAATAAACCGTGACGTCGTCACAGCTATAGCTCCATAGCAATAAAGACTAACTGTTAACGTAAAAAAAATAAAATTTTAACAACCATGGTGGTTTCATAAAAAATACTTAAGAAATTGTTATTAATGCGAATCATAAAGCAACTAGTTTTACAACTCTAAAAATTCATGTTTATTTTTGAATCTCGTATTAGTTCGTTGAGATAGCGAGCACATCATTTGTTAGTGCACAATCGTTCACTAAAACATTCTAAACCCTCGGTGATTTCAGATATCAATATAATAGCAATAATAAATGCGCAGTCAATTTTTCCATTTCTGCTATTATAAGCCTTTTTTCGTGCAAAAAGAAGTATACAAAACGTTCCTGAAATAAAGATTAAATTTTATCTCTTTTGTAAATAGATTTAAGCTGTTATAGATCCAAAATGACCGCTGGAGGGTTAACTGAAATATAAATATATATATATTTATAAAAATTTAACTTGAGTTATTAAAATTTTTTTGTTTTTTTAGGATTGTAAAGAAATTAGGTATAAGTGAAAATTAATACTATCTATTATTAGTTTACAACTATTCACATGCTTTATTCTTATAAATTAGAAAAGAGTATTTTTAAAATTTAATTTTCCTTTTGATTATACTCATAGAAAGTGCCTATATATACTCTATATTAGTAATTGTTGTAGTACTATTAAAATGTGTAACATAAATATATTTCCTTTTTCAAAGTATTTACGATTAGTTGAAAATTAGAAATATAAATGATTAAGATTTTTCATGGTACAAATTTAAGATTCTTCGATATTTAACTATTTCGATTCTGTATTGGTCTAGTCTGTACTGGAGTTTTTTTTAGATCCCACCATGGTTTTTACGAATACTCGATTTTAGATAGGGAAGGTTTGATTAGAAACTTTCCAATATGAAATTATATAAAAATTAAGCAAATATACCTAAAAAAATGCATAAAACTTGAGGACGGTATGATTATTATATAGAAAAATGTGTGAATCTGTGTGTACATGAAATCAAGGCTGAGTTAAATGCATTTAACATAGAAGGGGGAAGGTAGAAAATGGAAAATAGTCTGCAATTTCTTCCACGATCATTCACAATACATATAATAATTTAAAAATTACCGTTAACATTGAATTCATTAAATTAATTATATTATAATTGTTACCTAGATAAAGTGGTATTTAAATACCGATTATTAAATTTAAGATTGACAAGGAAAAATATCAATTTTTCAAATCTTGATATTTAAAATTTTCAAAGTACAACTTTATATTTGTATAAAACGACGAGAAAAGCGAATAATTCTGCACACGTGTTATTGTTAAAAATTTAATATTTGCAACAACGATAAAGAATAAGTATTAATAACAAATTAATATAATATATATAAATATACATATATAAAAATTAAAAATGATACCACAAAATCATTGCTTAATTATGAATTATAATTTATTGAAAAAAAAAACAACTAATGACAAATTTCAAATTATATTAAATATAATTTGTATTGCAATGTTAAAAGACCATTTTCAATTCTCTATGGTGTCAATTAAATAAAAGAAAAATTTATTTATCCAGCTTTGATTGGGGGTGTGTATAACTCGAAAGAAAAACGCGACGGTTGTAGAGTAAGCGAACGATCGAATTTTAATTATTATACAGATGGTAAAATAAAAAAGAAAAACCGGCATCATCTCGACCTGCACCTTTCTTCCATATATAAGGCACTAAATCACGTACACGAAAGCCTATGAGAAATAAAATAATCTATATGCAAAGAATAGTAAAGAACAAAAAAAAATTATACGTATATATAAATATATATGAAACACATGTTACGCATATCAAGCGACTATCGTCACACTCACACACATACTATAAATGCACATGGAAAATGAGAATTTATCAATTCGATACAATTGTTTTACTCGACAAAATTCATCGACTGTCATTATACATCCGTCATTTTTTTCAATAAAAAGCGTATATATACAATAATATATATGCATCAAATAGTCAATTTTGTATATATATTATATATATATTGCAAAAAGAATAAAATTGCATGATCCGTATTCCAGTAACCCAATAACCCAAGTAAACTAACATTAAATAAGTTATAGAAATATGCAAATTCTAATACGTGCGGAGGGCGCGCCTGACATAGAAAGTATAAACAATATACGAGTTATAGAAATGTTACGTGACTAAATGAACAGAAAAAACTAATAATACTAAAATACAATGCTTGGCTGTACGCACATTTAAAGAAAAAAAGAAAAAGGAAAGAATCGTTCACTTTGTAGTCCTTTGGACAATCCGTGTGAAGATAGTGTGAATTTAGTAAATATGAATAAAAAAATTTTATCATAACGAAAACGATGGTGATTTTGTCGATAATGCTGATTTTGTAGAATATTTTACATGTATTTGTTATTTTCTCGGTTATTTATTTTTTTACTTTTTGTTTATACGAGATTGGAATAGCGTTTGTATCCCCGAAGTGTACACTTTTGTTAATCATCGCAAATCAATTGATTTATAATAATATCACTTTTTTTTCTATGTTTTTTTACAAACGAAAATTTTATTGTACATCGGGCTTGAGTAAAATTTTATAAATCGATGTAATACTCATTATGTTGTTACGAACGAGATTATCAATGCTTTAATGAAGAAGAAAAAAAAATGAGCGACGCGTACATTATTATTATACATAGCGGCGAAACCTAAGCAGCGACGTCTTACGTTTCAAAATATAGTTTATCTGTTATAATGTCTATCTTCCCAATTGACAATATGTTTCAAAATATATTACTGTTAGACGTTCGTCAAGGCGTTTTTTTATTTCATGCGCTTGCATTTATTCATCCTTTTTGATTGTTCATTGTACTTTTTATTTAACCGCATGATCGTAATATTACCTTTGTTTTACTTTGCTTATCCCCTTTTACACGCTTTTTTCCTATACGACAGTCAATGTAGAAACGAATATTGTTTAATATATTAAACAAAAGGAAAAAATAACATTTATTGTAGAGATATATTTTATACACGTAGATATTAAATTTTCAAACGTAAGTCATTATTTGCCATTACCATTATACGTTCCATTTATAATGAGATAAGCGATTTCATAAAAAAAGAAAAAAAAATAATTACCGCTGCCGATACATTGGCACGTTGCTTCCTCGTATTTGTTATTGAAATTATATATACTCATTGTATAATTTTTAATAAATAATAATAATAATTTTCGTAAGTAAATTTTTTAATCATGAACAAGAGGTTTTTCTTTTTCCATTTCAATCCAATATGATTCGTTTGTGTTAATTTGGAATATTTGTGTACTGTCATTTTAAGAAACGAGAGAAAGGATTTTTACATTCAAATGTATTCCAGTGAAATTTGATTTGAAAAGTTGGTGTAGAAATTTCATTTTTATAGCTGTGACTTTAGAAAAATATTGTACAATTAATTAATTATTGTGGTATCTAACGGTGTGGAATTTATCAGTTACCAGTCGTGTAAAATGTGTGTTTAAGTACTTCATCAAATCCATTATTGTACGAAAAAGCCAAATGCCGAAGAACAATAAATACGTGTTTCTACAAATCGCACGTCAATGAAAATAAAAGACATCTTCAAAAAGTATATATTTTAAAATTTGCAGTTGGAATATATGTTTAAAATTGGTAGAAAGTAAAATTATTAAATTATTTAGTGATTCTATATTTGGATTGTATGCCACCCCCTTAAATTGCAAATTACAGTGATCTACCTTTAAAAACCTAAAAATTGAAGGAAAATGATGGATTTAAATCGTGGAAAAATTTTGTGTTATGAACAAATTCATCCAAAAAGTTAAAAGAGTAAAGCTTTTTAAAATAATAATTTTGAGTTAATTAACATTATATAATCACTCTCTGTTGGTAACGATCAGATCTGAAGTCTAGCTTGGTAGTTATTAAAAAGTTCAACCATCTTGAAATGAAAATTTGCTTTTCAAAACAAGAACAGTATTACGCATTACATTAAAAAATCAACTAATTGTTTGGCTTATTTGCTTTTATATCAATTATTTATTTTAAACCAATATGAATAGCTGATCAAACTTGTATTATCTTTTGGTGTTGATTATACAATTTTAGGCCCATAGTATAATTAGATTTTTTCTAACATTTTTCACTGTCGAAAGTCTTGTTTTTGCTTCAGATAATAAGAATTTGTGTTTGAATTCTTTATAATAGGATTCAATGAATTCAAACTAAAATTATTGAATTTAAAGGAGATTGTGGCAGGTATTAAATATATAAAAATAAATTCTATACCATATCATACAACATACCGTTATTAAAGTACTTATCATTATTTTAATAGCTGATGTATCAGAGAAGTTACAGTCAATTTTACAATTTCGTCTATTTTTGTTATCCTGCCCTGCATGCGAGGTATAAGATATGTATATCCACAGATATTTTTTAAAAATTACATATTTTGAATTCCTGAGTGTTGAAATGTCGGTAAAACATAAATTTAGTAAATTTTTTTTTACTATTCGTTTCGAGTCGAGTTTTTCGAATACTCGGTCGTTCCTACTCTATTGACATGAATTTTTTCAACCCATTTGACTAATTAATTTCAAAGAAAAATATTTATATTAATCAAATAATATTCTACTAATATTTATATCGAGCAATCAAAAATTTCATTAAAAAATATATAATATATAATGTTCAATTACTTCGATAATTGCAAATTATTTTAGTCGAAAATGACAACAAAGATCGTTTTTATAACGACTATACCTTTTTCCAAAATTTCAAGTGTATTGAAAGCTTATTTTACGTCGAAAAACGTTTTCCATAATAAAACTTAAATTTTTTATTAGAATTTTTCTTAATAACTCGAAAACTACTAGAGATAATTTGCAAAACCCAAATAAAGAGGGAAGATTTTTTTATTCTCTACAAAATAGTTCGTCTGGTCTGCAACTTTAAAAATATCCAAAAATACTTTTTCAAAAATCGAAGTTTGACTATAAAACAAAAGCGATTTTCACGGATCTAAAAACAAATTTTTTTCGCGAATTCGGAAACGGATTTACATATATTTTAACGTCAATTTTTTCACTTTAGGGTTTAGAGTGTAACGCGTAATGTCCTTCTGGTTGCTGATGTTTCGTATTTAACGGACAGTTTTATTTCACGTGCACCACCCTATAAGACTTTGAAACCTCAAACATATAGCAAAACAGGAATAAACATATTTATTTGTATTTCTGAACTAAAAGAAAATCAATTTCCCTAATAATTTTTGAATAAAAAGATATATAACACACTAAATAATTAGAATAGATGCAATGATTTTTACGAGACAAGTACACCAATCTCGATATCTTAAAAGTATTTAATTCCAGGTAAAAAGAAACATAAATTCAGTACAACCTCGGGTTTAAAGCTTTAAGTATACGGATTAAATATACGATATAGTCGCAAGCTCCAGGTAATTAACGCTTTATCATTTTCGTCCCGTGGCTTTTCTCTCTCTCTCTCTCTCTCACTCGGAGAGCTTAATTAAAAATCACGTGACTCCTTCATCGCGGATTAGCGCGAATAAGGTAAAAAGAAAAGAAAAAAAAAGTAGAATAAAGAAAAGAAATACGTTTCAGCTGGGAGAAAGATAAAGCAATTAATTTTTCTCGGATGTAATTTTTACTTGACTTTTCTCGCGATGCGTGACAATTGTTTTAGATAGTGAAATTTTATTCAATGTTCATACGGTACTCCGTGTATCGGCGTTACTTTTATTTTTTGCGTCGAACTTTAATTTTCTGCATAAATGAAATTTATTTAACGTCCAAGTTTATTAATCGTAAATTCAAGGAAAAGTTTATCAGCATTTGGTCTTATATATGTACATGTATATATGAAAGCCGAGTTTGCTTCGTATAAATTTAGTCTGTCGGGGAAGCATATTGCGTAGACCGAATTGTGCGTTTCTAGTCCAACGATGTTTGCCACACCCGGACGTTCAATATTCTGAAGTTTCGTATATACGCGGTGACGAAAGTTCACTTTAAACTTCATTCCCTCTCACTTTTACCGAGTTGTTTTTATCTTTCGTTTCGATTGAACGAATAGTTTCGTATAAAACTATCGAGTAAATAATTTTTGGAAAGTCATTTTTTATTTTTTTAATAGCAGCGATTGAGTATCTAGATGTTGGTTGAAACCATTTTTTAGAAATTGATTATTCACTTATTAGCAAATTTTTGGTGAATTTCCTGCTAGGAATTTGAAACTTTAAAAGAAAAATGTGTTCCTGTATATTGATTAATAATTATTGTAAACTCGTCACATATAAAAATTTAGTTAGCAAGTAAATAATTAATTTATAGTAAAGATCAGGTTGGCTTCATAAATATATTAATTTATACTTATATACACAAATATTTAAACATGTATTTTATACTTAAAATATAAAAAAGATAGCTCTGTCGGTAGTTTCTCGATTCACGGTCTCTACCTATTGACACAACCACCACAGGGGAATGTATTTTCAAGTATACTGCTTTTTTCTCAAACATCGAATATAACGACGATATTCCGTGATTTTTCGGTGCAGAAATTTTTTAGGGTGTTCTTATTGTATTGACCTGAAACTTTGTAGAATTACTTATTATTCCATTATCTAGTGCAGTTCTGTATTCGGATTTTGCATTAAATTGCATATTTTTTAAAATTGATCTAATAATTATCTTTATTCGCTCGGTCGGTAACTTAATGAGTATGCCACCTCTTTTAGGGGGTACCAAAGTCAGTTTTTATCTTGTCTACCTTATCAACCGAGCTAAAAAAAGAATGTTGTTTCGAATATTGCAATTCTGGTAAATTTCCTTCTAACGCCATTTTTTAACACAACATTATCTTTATTTGAAATTTCACACGAAAATTGACTCTTTGTCTGATTTCCATGTTGCAACTCTGGCAAATTTCTTTCCAATGCCATAGATAAATAATATACAAAGGAAGGACAATGACGTTTTTATTTTGCGCAATTTGCTTTATTTATTTAACCAGAATAATTTTTTCATCTCTATTGACTTGGTCGGTAAATATTGAGTATCTATACCATTCCCTTAAAGATTTTATTTTTTTCAGTGTAAGAAATATTTTTGATAAGGATTCATCTTCGGTGTATAGGATTGTATTGATACCTATGCAGTTACTCCATTAAACATAATAAACAATTATAATTTTTAATTCTCTATTGCAGCACGTTTGACTTTTATCGTCTACATATACAGACTTTTATAAAAAACAAATAACAAAGGTTATAAAACGTCGTCGAAATAAAAGAAAGTTGTGGCAATAAATTAATAAAAGTGTAAGAGAAAAATTGATACTGAGCTCCGATCAGTTTTCCAATAATTTTTAAACTGACGAGAAGAACTGTAAAAGACTCGTCGAACTTTTAAGTCCAGATGATTTACGTCCGTGTGTTTCCGGTCGTATATATATAGAATAAGAAAATAGAATCGATAAGTTATAGATATATATAAATATCATGTTAAAATTAATAAATTAATCCCTTTGAATTTTGTTTTTATGATTGCATTTGCATGAATTGACTGCCAGTTTTCAAAATTTTCCACTATACAATTTTCATATTATAACAGAACAATAACAATTTGTATTAATTTTTATCATTTTATGTCACTTGTAAAGTGTTTTCGTGATATGTGAAAAAAGTACAAATATTTGAATATGCATTGCTTAATCGATTCTACTCAAAACTTTCTTACTGAATTAATAATATTTTACCAAGAAATATTTATTTCTACCTTTTTTATTCGAGGTACGAATTGTTTATTGGGATTATATACATAAATTATAGAGATTATATATCAAATATCACATTAATCTGATGCTGGCATTTTTAAAGTAAAAACAACTAATCAATAAGAAAATCCTAGATTTGTTATTCTAGGTTTTCAAACTAATTGCAAGTCAAAACACGGCTTTTAAGTTAGTCAATTTGATCACTGTAATATTACCAACGTAAAATTTTTTCTCAATCACAGTACAATCCATACGGTTATCTAAATTTTGATGTGAACCGTAATCAATACGCTATTTTGTATGATATGTACGCCAATTTCTAAAATTCTTACTATGGTAAAAATCAGGAACCGACTTTGAAAAAATTATATTACCTCAATTACATGCCATTGATCGTTATCGATTGCTCTAAGCAGAATTAATCGTTAAAGAACGCTTCAGTAAATGTTACTATTCGTTAACTATTCGAGTCAAGAAACAAGTTTCCAGCTGGAACTTCAGCATACTGTTTTATTTTAGTAAAGTATATGTGATACACTTGATACGTTCGTAGTCAACCTTTATATACGTGCACACTATTACAAAATCGTAAAACCGCAGTTTCCGGTATGTCCGGGTGTGAAAGAAAAGAGGAAAGCGAGGAGGAAAGCCAATTGAATATCGAGAAGTTGTACATGAGCAAACAGTGCATTCCACTCTTAAACCTTACCCACACAGATGTGTATATATATATATATGTCTATGTGTGTGTGTATAAAACTGGGTGAATCAAACAGATTCTTGCAATCTTGGCATTCCAAGGAGCATCACGTTTTCTCATCCAGAGTGCCCTTTTTTTTCTCCCCGTAGTCCTGAGAAAATTGCGATCCAGATGAAACCTCTATATATACTTGGCTAGAAGCGACTACTCTTTGACTTTTAGTTTCGATAATGGGAAAACACGTAACATCCGTGTATACGTCGTTTATTTCAATTCGAATTCCAGTTAGTTTTTTATTGCGTTTTCCAAACTGTAGGTGTATAGTTACTTTTATCGTTATTTTTTCTTTCCGTATATACTACAAAAAAGTAAGTGTAAAATTAGATGCTAGACTGGGTAAATCGACAACTTTAACACCATTACGAAAAGTGTAAATTTTAGGCAGTAATTTTAGTAATACACATATATATTTTTATCTATTGCTTATTGCTAAATTGCTTTCTAATATAGTAGCAGACAATAGTAAAAAAATGAAAGTAGTGGATGTAACACAAAAGAAAATACAACAAAATATAAACATACGAATGTCTCATGGTGATCTTAATTACATTGGTTGTAATAAAACAATCTCTTATTTTGACAGAGGAATACAGGGTAAAAAATTTTGTATATCCATTAAAGCAATAATCCTTCGTATAAAGACATAGTAGCTATAGATGAAATAGTTTTTATCTCAAAATATCAATGTTATTCAACTAAACAACAAAAAGAAATATGTTTCCTCGTTATAGAGTTACTTGTGCGATAGTTCTTACTTGCCCGGCAAGTCTAAGCAGCATTGAAATAATTATTTTTGCTGTAGGAATAAAAATGCGACAACTGAAAGTAATACTGCAGCGAGACAAATAAATAAATAAATACAAAATAATTAAACGAGTACATCGTGAAATGTATAAAATGTATGCAAAATATTTTTAAGCTCGAAACTTGAAAAGGGACTATAAATCGATTGTAATATTTACATAATAAAGAAAAATTTTGTATAATTTTATTTATTTATTTTTTTTTTATTTTTATTATTTTAACGTCGCTCTTTTTATGCTCCCAAACCGGTGCTAATTAGCGACGGAGGTCATACGATGTCTTGGTGAAGAAAGCACTTGTTGAAAACACATTCCCCAGTGGTGGTTGTATCAATCGGCCGGGTCCGGGAATCGAACCTGGGACCTCCAGATTACGAGCCCGACGCCCTACCGACCGAACCATCGCAGGCCTCGTATTTTATTTATTTTATTTAATAATTTTTTAATTAAATTCAGATAATGTGATAATAATGTAGAATTTGGAGTGCAGCAGGAATCAAACATAGGTACTTATAGAACGTTTTTTGGAACGTTTTCAACCAAAAGGTAGCCAATGTGTTCCTATAATTACTAACAAAAAAATAGTTTCACTCAACTTCAAAATCCTCTATTGCTACTAGGATTCTTTGAATTAGTTATGTCTATTTTATTGTCAAAATCCTACCTGTACCAGTCAAAGAAGTTCTTCTTTTTTTTTTTTGAATTTTCCCAAGTTTTTCACGACAAAGTTCAAAGAAAACGTAAACTTCCTCTGTGGGTCATTTGTTCGACTAACACGATTTACACGCGATATCCGATCAATAAAGAAAGACATAGTAGCTATAGATGAAATAGTTTTTATCTCAAATATCAATGTTATTCAACTAAACAACAAAAAGAAATGTTTCCTCGTTATAGAGTTACTTGTGCGATAGTTCTTACTTGCCCGGCAAGTCTAAGCAGCATTGAAATAATTATTTTTGCTGTAGGAATAAAAATGCGACAACTGAAAGTAATACTGCAGCGAGACAAATAAATAAATAAATACAAAATAATTAAATAATTAATATTTTTATCGGTCTTTTTAGGGTATAAAATCGTGTGGAATAGTTTTCATTTCAGTCCCTGATGAGGAGCAGCAGCGAGCTCGAAACGTCGGACAGCATATTTGGGGTTAGTAGATTTTTGGTGGAGGGGGGCAGTCAGATTGCTTTATTAATAATTTGTTTTTATTTTCAGTTAGTGTTTTTATTTTTATTTTTATTTTTATTATTTTTATAGATTCTTCGGGGTGATTATAAGTAGGGCAATCTGACTGCCCATATAATTGACTGTAAGATCGACCGATAAAATATTAATTAATTTTTAATAAGTAATATTTTATTAACAAAATAATTAAACGAGTATATCGTGAAATGTGTCAAATATATGCAAAATATTTTTAAGCTCGAAACTTAAAAAGGGACTATAAATCGATTGTAATATTTACGTAATAAAGAAAAATTTGTTTAATTTTATCTATTTTATTTAATAATTTTTAAATTAATCATAATGTCAAAAGTGTGAAGTTGTTAATTTACACATTCTAAGGTCGATTTTTGCATTAGGATTTGGAGTGCAGCAGGAATCAACATACTTATACAACGTTTTTGGATCAAAGCTGGCTATTCAACCAAAAGGTAGCCATAATATGTTCCTAATTGGTAACCAAAAAAAATTTCACTCAATTGCAAAATCCTCCATTTCTACTAGGATTCTTTGAATTAGTTATGTCTATTTTATTGTCAAAACCCTACCAGTAACAACCAAAGAAAAATTGATATCTTCTTAAGTTTTCACGACAAAGTTCAAAGAAAACGTAAACTTCCTCTGTGGGTCATTTGTTCGACTAACACGATTTACACGCGATATCCGATCAATAAAGAAAATATTTTCAGGGTATATTCACGGATATCTCAAGATTCTTTATAAATTTGTTGCCCGTAGAAAATTTTATTTTCCACCTAGCAACTACATAATTTAATATTTGTTAAAAAGAATTTTAGAAAATGAATTATTTGCATTCTGATTTATTATCTTAATGGTTACTATTTCATATTTTATAAATAAAACTATAAATACAAATATTTTATCGCGTAAACGCGTCAAAGAAATAAAACGATATATATACGTTACACCTTCAAAATTTTGTATTTTAAGGATGATCAAATACCGCCAGAGTTATTCTATTTCGTTCGTCCTTGTATTTTCCCTCGAATATTTCATTTATACCGACATTTTATTCGCAATGTACGTATTCGTTTGCGTATACACAGTAGACGACTGCAAACTTTGCGTATTGCAAATATATATATATATATATATATATATATATATATATATATAGAATCGCGAGTAACAACGTTTGTATTTGAAATTTGTGCAATATATAACAATATATACTCAATAAAAGTGACCATTTACTACAGTAAAATATATTCAATTGACTCAACATTTATTTCAAATTTTAATATCCACTATACAGCTCTAAGTGTTGGAGCAATATTTATCCAGTATCTAGAATATTTGGAAACTATTATATATAAATATATTGGTTAAAAGTAATTACTAAATGTAATGTTGCTGACCAAACGCTAAATAAATAATAATAGAAATAAATTGAATGATAACTGCTCTTCAATATGTAACCTAAGGAACTCCTATAAGTTCCAGTAACGTTGAATACGAATTTCTTAATTAGCTAAACAATATTTATCCAATAGCACCTTAACATTTAATTATTAACCCTTAACTTCCACACTTCATTTTGTATCCCACCGTAAGAAAATTGTATTATGAAACAGCTATTGACTTTTTTAATTAAAAAACATTCATTTTATTAGAAAAAAGGATATTTAGTATTAAAAAATTTTTTTTAATTTCTTTTGATACAAGTTTTAATTTAACTTGTTATTATATACTCTAGTGTGGCAAAAAAAAAACACTTGTAAGTAACTTAATAATGATAATAATGTTGATGTGTAAAATAGTGTCGACAATATATATTAATACAAAGGTTTAGCCTTACGAGGATGGAGGAAATCCATCGAGATACGTCGCCAATTAATAAAAAATATTTGGTTTGTTCATCGCAACATCGAATGGATAAATTTAATGTTAAAAATTATTATTTCTTCTACGTCCATGTTCGTATCGATGTACGCAGCGTTTCTCTTTCTCATTTTAAAAACGTACGCGCGTGCATATATAGAAAAAAAAGAAATAGTTTAAGGGAGCGTAATTCAATTTACCTTGGGGTACTGCGCGAAAAACGAGTAAATTACATTTATTTTAGTTATATATATCGAGCGAGGAGGCGCGTGAGAAATGGCATGTAACATGGCTTAAGGGTCATAGTTGATCCTGAGCGCTTTACCTCGTACATATATGGTATATGGGTATTCAAGCTCAAACTAATCATAAGTATCTTTACTCACGAGCTCTAAATGCTATCTTATGCCACGTCACGTGGCTATCCATGAAAATCGTAATTTTCTTCCATTAATATCAACGATTCTTATTATACAGAAATCGATTATATCTTGTATTATTTATTCTTTTATGTTGCGTTTACCATTTTCCTCTTTTTTTTTTCTCGCTGTTTCATTCTCCCGTGAATTATGCATTTTCGTGCAAATGTTCTTATACCTACGTTGTTTGCAATATCAATTTTATATATAAATAATTTTGGTGGAAAATATAAACTAATCAAAAGTATATCTGGATTTTTAACCTGTAATTGGAAGTAATATTTGGCTATTGTTAACGAATGCTTGGTCAAAATTCAGAAATATATATAAATTTTCCATCTTGGTATTATTTACGTCTGTATTGTAAAATAATATTAAGGTTTGTGAATTAAAGGTACTGAATTTTATTTCACGATATGGATTGAGCTCAGGAAATAACATGGATGTAGTTACAAGATTTTTATTACCTAAATTATTGTTGACTTTACTGTACGTAATTAAATAATTAGAAATTTTGCTCTAAATAATTAGTAAACAACTTGTATAAGCAAAACCTTATTGACAAGTTCTCAGATGGCCCAAATTGTCAGATCGCAAATAACATTGTGGGTACAGTATACACACCAGACATACCATTGAGAGTATTTATTGTTAACAAGACAGTGAATTGTCGACACTGGTCGAGATAAGTTTATATACTTTTCGAGACGGTATAAGTGAAACTTTTAGTATATTATAATATTGCATGTAGAGTAAAGGATACATTGTTTTATATACGTTTACACGTTTCATTTTTCATAATTCAATATTCCACTAGGAAAATAAATTTTTAAAGCTGTGTGTGAGCTATAAAGAAAAATCATTTTGGTGTAGCAGAAAATAACAAAAATTCTGTTTAACCAAACTAATAAATTTTTATTTTTTAATTAGAAGCATGGTGTGAAATTATAAAAAAAAGATTGGTCATAATCTAACGAGCCACATTAAGATTGTATTTCAAAAGAATTATCGATTCAATGTTTGTTGAATAAAAATTGGGTACATGATTCTTGTATAGGTAAAAAGAGACAATTTGTTATTTGCATATTACCTTTAAAAAAACTGCTGACATACATTGGCTCATACCGTGTAGCTTCCTCAAAATGAATGAATCGCTCCAATATATAATATTTTATTCTAATATGAAATTTTTTATTCATAATTATATCATCTTTACCTAGCGTTGAAAATGGAAACTATTAACCACTGGAAACTATTAACATTTCTAAATTGACGTTTTTTTCTATTTTCAATTTTTGATGAGTGCGTTTTCTGTCAAGAACTAATTATAAAAAATTGATTATTAAGTAAATATAGAATACAATGTAGTAAATTTTTAGAAGATTTCAAAACCAGGAATTTTTTGTCATAAGGAAGTAAAAATTGAAAATAAAGAGTTTTCCAATTACATTCTCAAATTTGTCCACCTGCTTCATATGTTATTGTTAAAAAAGTATGTTTTATCGCAAAATAAAATTTTACAAAAATAATCCTTTTGTATTATATTTTTTTGCACAAGAAACACTCGATGAAATTGTTCGAAATATTTACAGAAAATAACTTCTATAATATTCTATTACTACGATTTTCTTCCACGATTTTGACCGATTAGTTTCACAGATATAAGCCATCAAAAACATTAAAAATATATAATGTTTAATTATTTCGATAATTGCAAATTAATTTAGTTTAAAATGATACAAAGATCGTGGTTATCATAAAAAATACTTTTTCCAAAAATTGCAAGTAGATTGAAAGCTTTTTAAGCCCAATAGAGTTTGACGTAGAAAACGACATTTTTTCGGTTTTTATTTTTTTTATCAAATACTAGTGGATAGAATTACTTGAAATTTTTACAGCATATAGTCACTTTCATGTTCTACCATCATGACTTTCTCAGCGCACATTGGACATATTAGTTTCAGAGTTATGACAAATTAAAAATGGAAACTAATTTTAGAGTTATTTTGAGATACCTAAATAAAGAGCAAAGATTTTTTATTCTCAACTAATGATGACAGCTTACCGTATGTTCTCTACTTACATCGTAATTGAAGCAAATTGTCAAAAGTAACAAAGTAGAACTCTGTATTTATTAATAAATCTTAAAAATTTTTTTTAAATATTCCTCAAATATACCTTACTATAATAAGATATTCAATAACACTATTACAGATTTCCGTTTCATTATTATCAATGCGTAAAAATAAAATCAAATTTAAAAATAACCTATTTTCCAGCATGCACTTTTTAAATTAAATAAATATATCACGTTCTTTAAATGTATCCACATGAGCTTAAAGTAAAATGTTAATCATTATATACTATACCCTCAAAATATGTAAAATGCAAATAAGTAATTTTGAATAAAGACCTGTTTATTAAACTAATTTTCAGGATTATAGATTATCAATTATCTAGCGGTTTTTATAGATAGTTCAATTAACTAATCACGACCAGTTTATTATTTGAAAGTGTTTAAAATTCAACTATTTGTTTATCAATCGAACCTTTCAACCTTTAAACCATTGGTCAAGATCTTCATATTTGGATCACCTGCATCCTAATTATTTTCTTACATTTCTACGAGAGAAACAAACATCATTTTAAATTAATTTGAGGTATTATTATTATTAAGTTACTCAGTTGGCACCCTCCTATTTGACTAGGTTATGCCAGGCACTTGGGTATTCCCTTTGCGCCCTGTTTTCCATTTCCCATCTTTAGCCCCCCGAAGTGTATAGCAATATTGCCACACCTGGGTGAGCCTTCTTATGGGTCCTTGGTTTTTTCAATCGGGCACCGCCCAGAGACCCTGCCAAACAGCAAGTATTCTCTGGACATCCCAGCTGGGTATATCTCCTGAATCAATTAGAAATTCACCTGTGAGGCGCCATCTTCTTGTCATGATTCTGGGGCATTCACATAAGATGTGTAGAGGTGTTTCGTTTGCCTCCTTGCACATTCGGCATAATGGATCTGTTTCCAGTCCCATTTTATACCTATGGTATCGCAAATCTCCATGTCCAGTAAGTATGTCCATTAGCTTGCGAGCTGTCTTTCTGCTAAGTTTCCTAAGCCCTTCTTCCCAGTGTCCGCTTATTGCGTTTCCGAGTGCGGCTTTAGCTTGTCTGCATCCTGCAGTTTTTACCCAAGCCCTTTGGTGTTCCTTCACCAGCCATTCCTTTAATAATTCTATGAGGTGGCTATGTGGCATCTTCACCATCATGCTTGGTTCCGCATGTTTTCCATTTGTACCTATCTTTGCTAGGTCATCGGCTATCTCGTTACCACGTATACCTACATGACTTGGTATCCATGTTAGCGTTAGCCGCTTATTCAACTCTGCCAGTCTATTTAGTGTCTTATGACATTCCCAAATTAGTCTGGACTTAGTGGTGTGACCATTCAGACTCTGTAACACAGTTCTGCTGTCCGAGTAAATGTATATCTCTTCGTCTTTGCAATTCTCCTGTGCCGCTTTAGCACATTGCAGGATTGCAAATGTTTCCGCTTGGGAAATGGTATTGTGTTCCTTTAAGGAATATATCCTACCCTTCCCATTTTTTCTGCAGTATACCCCTGCTCCGACTCCCTGGATATTCTTGGACCCATCAGTATACCAGAGTTCTTTGCCCTCCGGCACCCTAACACGTCCTTGACTCCAGTCATCTTTGCTAGGCAGACTGACTCTGTATCTCTTATCGAATAGGAACTCAGTGCTGCATCTATCAGTTCCCTCGTATAAGTTCTCTCTTAGATTTCGCGGGAGCGTACTTAGGAGTAGGGATGCGCGATATTCTGAAAAATATCGATACTACGTATCGATATGTATTGATTGCCTAAATATCGATACGTACAATACATTGACTTTAAAATATCGATATTGCTTGTATCGATATTCGATATTGCTGAAAATAAAAATTAAAACCTTAAAATCGAATTGCTTTTTATACAATAATTAAATAATCTAAAAACAAACATGTGTAACTATGATTTAATTCTCATTATATTTTCGTTTAATTATAATTATTTAACAATAATAAATTATAAAATTTATGATCTTATTTATTCTCATTATATTTTTATTTAATTATAATTATTTAACAATATTTTATATATCGTAATCACTCTCCCTGGTATTAATCTTGATAACTTATATGCGATCTGACGGAGGCAAAGGAAAAAAAATCTTAAAAAGACAGATTTTTTTTCCTTTGCCTCTGTCAGAACGCGTATAAGTTTTCAAGACTATTTAACAATAATAAAATATAAAACTGATAAAATATCTATAAATTATTAAATTTATAATCTTAAAGATGCCAATCTTCTTTAGGTAAGGACGCTAAAAATAAAAGTTGGTGCAAATGTTTAGGGCTCAAGCGACTTCTATCTTGTGTTATGATTCTTCCGGCCTTAGAAAATAATCTCTCGGAAGGTACTGAAGTAGCCACAATGACCATATACCGTTTGGCTAATGTAGATAAAGGACTTGAATTTTTACTCCAATATTCGATAGGATTTTCGCCCATTGGAATTATAGGCTGATTTAAATAATATTTTAAATCGTCACATAACTGTTCTTCATTTTCTTTGCTGCAAGCGAGTTTGTCGTTGAAATGTATTTTTTCAAATCTGGGGTCCAATAGTGTCGCGATAGCTATTAATGATATACTCTCTATCTTTTCAAATCGTTTTGTGAATTGATCAATTAATGCTTGCTTCAAATGTCTACCATTTTCACTTTTAGTTGGACACATCTGTAACTTTTTTTGTAAAATGCTCAGTACAGCAATAATCACACTAGATGTTACATACGATTCTCCACATATTATCTTAGTTGCTTCTTCGAAAGGCTTTAGTAAGTCAACAAATTCCTTTATAGTTTGTAATTCTAAAGCTGTTAACATGGCTGGCGCTTTTGGAAATTTGTAAAGTGTAAGAGTGATTGGTTCTGAATTTAAAATAAATCTTTCCAACATGTAAAACGTTGAGTTCCAACGTGTGTCAACACTTTGAATTAGTTTTAATACCTTGTGTAATCGTAGTTCATCCGCAGCGGCAACTGACTGTTTACAAAATGTTACAATGGACTTAACCTTTTTTACTAAAGGACTGACAAGATCATCTTCTTCGATAATGCGTGAAGGAACCAAATTCAGAGTATGAGCAAAACAGGGAAGATATTTTTCAGTACCAAAATTATCAATGATTGCCTTTTTAATGTTGGCAGCATTATCTGAAATTACTGCTACTACATTTTCAGTTTTTATACGCCAATTTTCCAACATTTCTTTGATCCACATTTGTATGTTTTCAGACGTGTGTTTTTGATCCAATTCTTTCACACCAATTGTCACTGCTTTGTTAACGTTATTAAAAATGTAATGTGCTGTAAATCCTAGGTAGCTTTTGTTATTCAAAGTGTCCGTCCATATATCTGTAGTCAATGATAATGCATCAACTTCGTGCAACTGTGCTTTCGTTAATTCAGCTAAATATTCATATTTCTCTTCTACTAGTTTCGTTACTAATTTTCTAGATGGAGGTTTATAAAACGGATTTAGAGCTTTAACAAATTCTAAAAATCCCTCCTTTTCTACCATTCGGAAAGGCAAATTGTCTTTAGTCAACATATAAACTAATTTCCCATTTGTTTCAGTAGCTTTTGATCCCTCTGCAAATATTATACAAGTATTAGATTTTATTATGAACATCGTTACTAGACTGCGCATTTTTAAATTTGTATAAATATAATAAATAAAACTAAGTTCTTAAGCGAATGTAAATTGACGTTAAAAAATTTTAAATACATTTTCTCAAAATAAAAATATAAAATTTTTAAAACATGAATATTATCTGATATATTATTTTTTAATAATACTAATTAATACTAACTCTGATACAAAATTTGTTTTGTAAAACTATCATCCACTCTGGCTTGTTTTGGTTTTATTGTCGTGACATGATTTTTGCTTTCAAGTGTAAAATCCATTCGCACAGCTTCTACTTCTACGTTAGATGATTCTGAAGATTGTTGACTGGCTGATGACGATTCAAGTTTGATTTTGTTATTAGATGTGTCTTCTTCTTCCTGTGTCATCTTATTAAAAAAGAAATACAAAATAAGTTTCATATGATGCACACGCAGACAGTTTTTTTTCAATAAAACCAATCAAACTTACAGTAGCTTTTCGTTTTTTATTTTTCGTGACGGACAAATTTATGTTCATATTGTGAGATCGTTGTAGATGTAAATACAAATTTGTAGTATTACCAGAGGCTTTGACTTCTTTTGAGCAAATTTTACATCTACTGCACTCATGGCTAAGTTGCGTAAAATATTTCCAAACCTCACTAATCTTGGGCACTATAAAATATAATTGAATGTTATAAGGTTTAAAAATGATATTAAAAAATAAGTTTAGGATTGGGTTAGATAAAATAATGCCTACTATTTTGAGAGGATAACACATTCGCCAACACACAAACACATTCGCCAATACTCAACCAACACTGTGAAAATAACATTAGTCGTAATTAAAATTAAAAAATGTTATTGGGATTTAAATATAAAGAAAGATCCAAGCAACACACTTTATGCATTTAGTATATATTAAATTTTACCTGACTTTAGACTTGAGAATTGATTATGAGGTTACAATATAATCAAATTGACCTCGGATCGTTGCTTGTTGATGGGTTGAAATATTAAGTCGTCAAAGTGCTTTAGATCCTTATTTGAGAACAATTATAAAAAAAATATTATTTAATTAAATATTAAAACAAGCACTTTTATATTCATTAATATAACTGGACACTTTAATACTAAAAATGAAAACTGTATTTCTATAAATATTTATACTTACTATTTTTAATTATAGTTAATATTACTAATCTTCCTAATCCGTATCAGACCAGTCAGAGTAGCTGCTGTTCAACAAGACAGTGTCTGGTAAACTTTCATCAGATGTATCTAATTTTATAAGCCAATCAAATATTTTGTTTAAAATACTTTTTGTAACTGATAAATTACGTAATACTTTAACTTCGATTTTAGATTTATATAATTCGTTATGTCTTTGTTGGATTTTTAAAAAAAGCGTTTCTAACGTTTTGGAACTCGATAGTAAAATAGATTTAAAATCATCTAAATCTTCTGCAAAGAAGTGGGTTTCATCAATTAATCTGGACATTAATCTATGTAATACAGAATTTTGTTCATCTAAATAATGGTCTAAATTGCATATTATACTGCAAATCTGTAAAAAGTATGGATTATTGTAAAGGTATAAACATAGTAAGAACTTAATTGTAGGTTATGTGCAAAGAGAAGAGTACCGGCACGCGGTGCGAGCTACACTAGACTCATCTATAAAAAATCAAACAGTTCGGTTGTACTTACTTGCAACATTGAGTTGTAATTTGTAGTTGTGTTGATTTTTGGACCTAGAGACAACAAAAAGTCGTGCGGTCGTTTCTTACACCTCGTTGATTATCTTGCTCAGGTATTACACTCGCTTCTACTCGGTTGCCTGGCGCTTAAAATCTGCGAGTGCCAAATTGCAAATTCACCGTCAAGTCCAAGTATTCAATATATTTCACAGTAATTGCACGTTCAATTATTGGAATTCGAAATTTCAAGCTCAACCGTCTCTTGATCAAGACAAACTAAAAGATATTTCACCACTAGTCGAATCCTCATTTGATTTAACATAGCAACTTGGCGCTAGTGTGCCCTTACCAAGGCGAATATACATCGTATACATCGGTTCATCGATACGTGCTCAGCGCCACCAACCGTCCAGTTACTAATTTCTTAAAGAGCGCATGTGTTTAAAATTTAACATGTTTGAAGGCATGGCGTTCAGGATTTTATCAAAAATTCATGCTTTTGTTTAGAAAAAAATATTAAAAATGACTATTTTCAGAGTCCAATATTCCCTTAAATCAGATAATCGATTAAGTTAACAAATCTTAAAAGTAGGATAGCAACTAGCAGTGTATCGGCAAACTGATATTTTCTTGGCTATATCGATACACCAATGTATTACTATGTAATATATCGATACAAAATATCGATACTGACCGTTCGATACTTCGATATTTGTATGTATCGATACAGTATCGCCCATCCCTACTTAGGAGTCCCCTGTCCGCCCGTCGATCTAAGAGATTTCTAACTCTTAAGTATCCTTTTATGGCTTCTGACTTAAGAGTGAGCTGAAAGGGCTCAATATTCGTTATGACCCCCATAGCTTGTACTGGCGTGGTTCTTAGAGAATTGGTGATACAGCGCAGGACCAATCCTCGTACCCTTTCCAGCATTTGGTTCGCAGTTTTCAAACCTGCTCGCTTCCACCAAATCACTGCCGAATACGTGAGTTTTGGTTTCAGAATTGCTGTGTAAATCCACATCATGGTTTCTGGTTTAAGACCCCAGTTCAAGTGCAGAGCTCTACGTGTTTGCCATAGTACTCTTATAACTTTATTACACTGATTCTCAAGGTGCTCTTTCCAGTTTAACTTACTGTCAAGAATGACACCTAGATATTTAGCTTTTTCTTTTATTTCTAGCCGTTTTCCTCCATATTCGAGGTGTTTTATGCTTGTTTTCCACTTATATTTACGTGTAAACACCATAACTTCCATTTTTTCCGGGTTAACCGATAGTCCACCTCCTTGGCACCACTTATATACCTTATTCAAGGCATTTTGCATGATGTCAAATAGTGTTTCTAAAAATGGTCCTCTAACTATTATTGCTAGATCATCTGCATATCCTACAACCTCACATCCCGTGTTGGTTAGTAGGCATAATAGTGTGTTCATTACAAGATTCCAGAGGGATGGGGAAATAACCCCCTCCTGTGGGCATCCCGTGTTCACCCAGCCAGTTACCTTGGTGTTACCCTTGGTCATTACCAGCTTTCTGTTTGATAACATGAGTTCGACCCAGTCAGTAACTGGCTGAGCTATTCCATGTCTCCTCATTGCCTCCTTGATTACTCTTTTGGAGGTATGGTTGAAAGCTCCTTCTATGTCTAAAAAGACCACTAGAGCGAAGCCTCCGTTTTCAATTTGTTCTTCAATCAGGTTCACTATTTTGCACAGAGCAGTCTCAGTAGAGTGTCCTGCTCTGTACGCATACTGATCCCTATGAAGTGGTCGTTCTTTTAAAGGTTTATCTTTAATATGTCTATCTATGAGCCTTTCCATTGTCTTCAGCATAAACGATGTAAGACTTATAGGTCGGAAGTCTTTAGGAGAAGTATAGCTCCCCTTACCTGCTTTCGGAATGAACGTCACTCTCGTCCCCTTCCAACTTTCTGGAATATGGCATAATTCCAGACTTGCCCTAATAAGTCTGGTCATTGGACGGATAATGCACTCCCCCGCCCTTTGTAATAGTGCGGGGTAAATACCATCCAGTCCTGGTGACTTATATGGCCCAAAAGATCCGATGGCCCACCTGACTTTGTCATCTGAGGCAATTTCGGTCCCCAGCACACTGCATGATCCGGTTTGGATCACCGCATGCTGGTTTCCCGTTCCGTAGTCGTTTGACTCATGAACTTCTATCGCCCCTTCCCCTTCTTTCGAGAAATCCGGGTAGAAGGATTCGATCAGGCGGTACAACGTTTCTTCGTCCGTCATGGTGTATTTCCCATTTGGCAGTTTAAGTGCTCCCAATATAGCTTCCGGATTTTTTGACAAGATCTTGTCCAACCGGGCTGCCTGTGAGCCGTTTTCTATGTCGCTGCAAAAGTTGGCCCATGATTCTGCTTGTGCCTTCCTAATTGCTGCTCGATAGCTGTCTCTTTTACTTGCGTAATGATTCCACTCGTCTGCTGTACCTTTTTTTTGGGCCAGCTTATAGGTTCTCCTTACTTGTTTCTTGAGACACTCTAGGTTCTCGTTCCACCAGTAGGTTTTATCTCGCTTACCCACCAATGTTGGTCTACAGTTGTTCTCAAAAGCTGAGATAATTCCTTTATTTAGTTTATCAGCAGCTTCTTCAAGCTCCTTCCAGTTTCTTATATGTTCTGGAAAATTTGCTAGTGAGCTGCTTATTTCTTCCTTGTAGGTTATCCAATTTGTCTTCTTCGGTTTCCTGGTCCATGTTCTAGGATTTGTACCAGGTCCCACTAACTCAAAAACAATTTTGGCATGATCAGATAGTGTCGGTTCATCAGATACCCTCCACCTCTTGATCCTATTTGTAATTTCTCCAGTACATAACGTGATGTCCAATACCTCTGCTCTAAGTTTATTACAGAATGTTGGCGTTGTACCAGTGTTTAGAATATCTAGTTTGGTTGTGGCTAGATATTCTACCAGTTCCTCTCCTCTCCTATTGATGTCTGTGCTCCCCCACAGTATGTGATGTGAGTTAGCGTCACAGCCTATTAGGAGCGGTAAGTTTTTACTCTCACAAAATGTAATTAACCTTTTAACTTCCGTGGGTGGATTTACCTCTCCATCATATGGAAAGTACGCTGAGGCAATGACTATGTTTCCAATGCCTTCCGATTCCGTCCTCACCGCTGTCAGGTCTCTTGTACAGAAATCCATCAGCGGGGTTACATTTACTCCCTTAGTGATGATACACGTTCTGGGCGTCTCAGCTTGCATGTCCCTGTAACAAACAAGCCCCCTTTAACCCTTAAACCCTTGATTGTTCCTCTCACCGTCCATGGTTCTTGGACCAGTGACAGGCCTGTGTGCATCTCTGCCAAACCCTTACGCAATAGTGCAGAAGAGTCTTTGCAGTGATGCAAGTTGATTTGTGAGATTTGCAGCGCCTTGAAGGTCATTATTTCGATCTTCCCGGCACTGCTGCCTCTTTATCAGACTCCGCTACCGCCGGCGCGTGTACTTTGAAAGTGACACGCTCCAGTGAGTAGAAGGGTCTGCAATCTAGAGCCTGAAGGGCTCTAGCTTGGGACTCCGGCATCTGCACCAGAAGAAAGTTGTCCTTCGCTGCAGCACCGTCGATAGCCCCCTTGTCGCATTTTACGACCCGCCATGTTGCGGTATTTAGCGTCGGATTGTACCGCATCAGCCTCTGAAGAACCAGCTCCGTGGGTTTCGGTGCTCCCGGTATCCACGCGCTGGCCTTCACCAGCCTCTGCAGCACCTCCGTTCCGCTGACTGTCAGAGCAGGACCCCGCCAAGATTTTAGTCCGGGCACGATCCCACTCAGCCAATCCGCGGACCGTTGATCCTCTGCTATTATCACAAACACTCCCCCCTGCAGAAGGACGCAACAAACTTTGGCAGCTGCTCAGGAGGAAGGACATCTGTCTCCTCCTCCAGAGCATTCCTGAAGTCTTCAAACTAACTTGAGGTAAGTGCATTATCTCTTATTTGCATTGCGCATTTCTGATGTAATTAAATAATTTTCGGCACTTAAGGGGACAAGTAATTCAGGTGGATTAAAAAAATTTCAGCCTATTCGATGAAATGGTTCCTGAGATATTCTGAAAAATCAGAGTATACGCGGAGTTTCATAATTAATTAAAATAGTTATGTAATATATATAAAAACTAGCCAAAAAATTTTAAACAAAAGCTAATAATAGTATAATGTGTTTAAAAAATTAAGAAATGTTTTCAATTGTTATAAAAAATATATTATTAATTGTTAATATATATTGAATAGCTTTTTTTCAATTTTAACCCAGGTTCGTCTGCTTAATTTATATAAAAAGTATAGAGTTGTTATATACACGTGTATCCCTTTTAAAAGGACCAAATATTTTAAATGAAATTGTCGAACGTAAGGATTATACATCAATCAAATGAATTAAACCTTTATCAAGCCATGTATATAATACGATAATCTGTAAAATAGACGAATCGGTGAGAAAAAAGAGGGGGGGGGGATGTGTATGTATATAGCGCATGACAAATACGTTTGGATTAGTCTCGGTGATCTCATGGGACGAAGATGCGCACTCGGTCAATTTTCTGATTGTTTTCCGATAACCAAGCGTATAGGTGTATATATATATACATACATACATAGAAAAAAGCGGGAAATAACGATCAACCAATTATCTTAATTCTAACTCCCGGTAAAACCGTCAATTATCGGTGAAAAGTAAATTACCTTTCCTCTGTGATCGATATTCCAATTGTACTTTTCGAAAAATATTTTTGAGCAATCACGCGCGGCTCTGATTATCGTTCCTACACCTTGCATTTGCATGAATTCGTAAGTGACATTTTTCAATGATAAAGATTTTAACGAACGTTAATTTCGTAGTAATGTATAAATTTAAATGCAAGGCAGTTTTCGGGAAATTTCGAGTGAACGTTGAAAATTATACATCGTTCTCCTCGAGAACGCACTTAGTCTATCACTTTGACGTATTAAACCTTATACGTCTGTTCTAATGTCTCCACCGTTTCAAGTGAATTTGACATATCTTATTACATCGACTTTAATTATCATTTTCTTTCTTTCTTTCTTTCTTTCTTAACGACGTGTCGTTTATGATCGCCAAGTCATGTATTTGCGATTTAAAAACTCGGACATTTTCGTGGAATGTAATTTGTGATCGATTTCGACTCTCGTTTAATTCGATTCGAACATATGTATGTATATATGTATACGTATATACTATATATACGGGTTTATAATCAAGTACTCGGTACGTTGCTGAAATCAGTTTCCTCATTTCAGTAAACCGATTCGAATGAATTCGAGAACCCTTTAATTTTACTTAGCGTTTCTAACGACTCTCCTGTGCAGTATGTGTGTGTGTGTGTCTATATGTATGGGGTATTCCACGTGAAGTGGTCCGATCAAAATTTTAAAATGCACCAAATTTTGGGTATACACTGCAAATGTTTTTTAGAATACAGAAAAAAATTTTTAGGTACTGGAATTTATTTGCTCAAAAGTTATTCTAACCTCAAAAAGTGAATTTTTGACACCACCTGGGTTCACCGCTATTCAACTCAAAATTTATCAACTTTTACTATAGAACATTATATGTAATATTCGTTGCTAATTATGTCTAGAATTTATTCTTCTGGGTTAGAATTTCTAATCTCAAGCTTTTTTTTAGACTTTTGAATAAAAAAATCAATTGTGGCGTACTCACACTTTTTTCAAGTTGAATATTGACATGTAGTTTATGTAACATTGACCTTGACATTAGATATTCTAACCCAAAAGGATAAATTTTAGACATAATTAGCAACGAATGTTACATATAATGTTCTATAGTAAAAGTTGATAGATTTTGAGTTAAATAGTGGTAAACCTAGCTAGTGTTAAAAAAAACTAGAAAAAATTCGCTTTTTGAGGTTAGAATAACTTTTGAGCAAATAAATTCCAGTACCTAAAAATTTTTTTCTGTATTCTAAAAAACATTTGCAGTGTATACCCAAAATTTGGTGCATTTTAAAATTTTGATCGAACCACTTCACATGGAATACCCCATATATATACATATATATATCGATGTAATTGAGAGTTAATCGAGTGCTTTTAATTTTCTTCTTAGTGTACGAGGATTATCATGTCATTAAATTCGTTCGAGTGAAAAAGTCACTCTCGAAAAGCTTTCGTCAAAGGTGTAATCGAAAATGATAATTATGGTTATGTAACTTTATTACAATGAAAACCTCATTCGATATATACCAATTGTCTAATGTTTTCTTTGTAAAAAACTCATTTTACCCTCGGAAAAAATTTTGAAAGAAGAAGCAAGTATGCCGAATGTAATTTTATATATATAACTGTAGGAACAAAACGATTAAAGTGTGTTCTAAAAAAATTAAGAATAATAAAAATGGTGCTCGAAATATTATTAAAATTAAAATTTCTTTGCATATAAAAAAATCTATGATAAGTTATAAGTCGTGTTAAAGTACTCTTACTGTATTATTATTTAAAAAATTCGATTCATACGTATACAATCAATAATATTAGATTGTACAACTTTTAGCATTCAAATTTAGTTGTAATTGTACATCTGCCATTAACGCATAGTTGAAATGAAAACATCATTAAAAATTTATGATCACAGACCATTACCTACCCATTATTGGCCACCTCCTCGATTCTTGATCATTTTTATATTTGAATTACCAACAAAATTTGATTAGGGTGGGGTTCAATTTGTCGAAGGCTCATTCAAAATATGTGCATTTTTTCGAATTTTACAAGTTAGAAATGCTCTTTTATTATTTAGAATCAAGAGAAACAGAAAGATCATTATTACGAAAGTAATGCATTCTTCAGTTTTTACATATTTGTTCTGACAATTCGTACTTTAAAGTGCAGATAAATAACTTTTATAATATTTGTCTAATAACATCTTAATAACAGACAAAAATGTAGAACATAATTTATCTATTATTTCGAATTTGAAATATTCCACCTAATACAAAATAACTGACGATTTTATTACTTTCGAAATAATGATCATTCTATTTTTTTGCTGGTTCGAAAAAACCAAAGATCTATTCTAATTTTTAAAGTTTGAAATATCGCACATACTTAAGTGGCGCGGCGATGTCCGTGACAATATTTAATCTTTGAAAAAGATAATCAACATGTCACATATTAAACGTAATTAGTAATCAGAAATTGGTCTTAAGTGATCGAGAATGTGATGATGTCAAAAATAAAACTGAAAAATTTAATTGGGTAATGTTTGAAAGATTGAATTTTTTTTTTTTAAATTTATGTGGTATGGCCAACAAAAAAAAATTTTTTTTTTTTTTAAATTTATGTGGTATGGCCAACATATTGGTAATAGTTTATGAAAAGTAAGATAGTAACTATTGCCAATATATAGCGAACATTAGGGCGTATGCTTTTTGGCGATATATTCGCAATGCATTGCCAATGGTCGCGGCAATATATTGGCAATATGTTTGCAATAACTATTGCCCATTTCTCTGCAATATAGTGGCAATAGTTTATATTTCTACGCGGGTGATACCAGAAAGTATTAATTAGAAACAAATACAATTTTTAATTAACATTTTAAAAAAATTTTGGAAAACCGAAATGGAAAAAATACTGATTCATATAAAATCAAAACTTTAATTAAAAACATTGCAGAAAATGTTAAAAGTAACCAAACAAATATTACTATATTATATTATGTTTATAGGACATACGCAATTAACTCACCAATACTTAAAAAAATAACGCAATTAATGTCCACATTGTAAAACTTAAATAGCATATAATAAAGCACCTGTATATAAAATTCCAATATTACGAAAAAACGCAAAGATTTAAAAAAAAAACAATTTTAAGGGTATATCAAATGAGGCCTCCGATGGTTCGTATTCTGGAGGTCCCAGGTTCGATTCCCGGCACCGGCCGATTGATACAACCACCACTGGCGAATGTATTTTCCCCAAGTGCTTTCTTCACCAAGACATCGTATGACCTCCCTCGCTGATTAGCACCGATTTGGAAGCATAAAAAGAGCGACTTAAAATAATAAAAAAGGGTATATCAAATACAAGTATTAATCTGAAAAAGTCGTTGAATTTCTAAAATTGATAAATTTCAAGAAAATGTAAATTAATGAAAATAAAATGTACACATAAGTATATATCAACCTAAGATAATAAAGTAAATTTGTATATGTAGTTCGATAATAACAAGCATTTAATTATGTAAATATACCTAAATGGAGGTAATGCCATATATACAGCTTATACGACTCGAACTTATAAATGAAAACAAAAAAAAATGTTAATTCTCAGCCCCCTTTATAGTACCCACGTACTAACCATGGTCTTTCATTTATTTTGACAACGTTAAACGTGATTCAATATTTCGGAATTAAATCGAAATTTGTGTTCTTGTGAAAGTAATCCCGAATTAATGATCACCTGGTCAATAAATCGATGACTATAATTCAATACCCTATGTCCAACGAGGTCGTCGTATAAAATAATATCAATCCCTGAAAGTATTAAAAAAGAAAAAGAGAAAGTATGAAGAACGATTTGCGAAAAAATTTCCAACATTTTAATCCAGAAGCATCGAGAATAAACCACAAAAGTTTTCCCGTGCAACACACCGCACAAGACGCGGCGTAATCTTTTTACCTCACGAAATTGCGTCGAATGCGCGCACGCGCCTCGCGTTACGAATAAAAATGCGCGACGCGGAAAAAAAATAGGAGAAGAAGAACCCTCGGAGGAAAAAAAAAAGTTAAATAGAGACAGCCTCATACCCAAGTAATTTCGAGGACGATCCGAGTTGTGCTTTATATTCAGGCTTGCGCGGCGTAATCGACTTTTCTCCTCGACCAGGTGTTTCCACCGACGTAAGCTCCAACTGATCTCGTTAATGTCGGCATATCCCCTTGAATTTGCATGCGACGACTTCTTACGGCGCAAATAAACTGCAAGACACTTTTACCTGCTTCACCGTGTAGGATAAGCGAATTTATTAAATTCGAATGAACGCGATATAGATATATGCATACAGTGGCGCCCAAAACTTTTGCGTCGAAATATTTTTTTGTAAATATTAATGTTATGTAAAAATACTTCAAATCGAATAATCGTATATGTAAAAACATATTATATGTCGAATAATACACTGTAATACGTGTTTCTTTAAATTTTCGTTCAACTTGTCCATTTAGATGAAAATATTCAAATTAATGCAAGATATTTTTAAAGAATTTATATAAATGCTTGTTCTCAATGTCATATACACTTTTTTGAACTGCCGAACAGAAACGTTTATTTTGCTATATTTCTACGGAACTTAAAGATTTAATTACTGTAGGTAGCACATATTTCTTATTCTTATGTCGCAACAAAATTTGCATGAATTTTAATTTTTTGAAAAATAGCTTCCTTATTGCTAATAACAAAAAAAATTTTATATTATTTTTTTATATTTAATAGTTATTTGTAAATTGGAGTAAATTGCCTCTATGTGAATTACCCAGACTTTATTTTGACTTGTTTGTATTAATTTGTTTCTATATAATTATTTATTTATTCATATTCATTAATTTTTATTTATTTATTCATTTATTCGTTTATTTATTTAATGTTTATTATTGCTAGTAATGTTTTTTAACGTTGATTATATATTTACAGAGCGACGTATCAGTGTAAATTAATAAAACGTATAGCCTGACGAGAATGAAGGATCCACCGAAACGTCAGCAAATAAAACTACTTGGTTTGTTCATCAATATCGAATAAATTTCCTTTTTTACAAACCAATTGCGGATGGACGTTAAATGTCTAATCTTTTTTTATTCAAAAGGATGAATTCACAATACTATCACGTTGTGAATGTATAATTTATCGTACGCTTGTGGGTTCTTAGACTTGTGTATTTCAACTCTAACGAAAGAGTTAATATTTTTAAAGTTTAATTTAACGAGATGTTTTAAACTTCTTTTTTATGGGACGAGTGATATATTAAATAATTATGGTAAATTATAGAAAATGGAAACATCACTGTTTTCTGTTTGAGTATTATCTACTATTGAGCTAAATTTCAAACAAAATTATGTTAATTTACTTCGAAAACGTCATTCGTAGTAATTGACTCTAAAATCAATGATTTTAAAGTGGAAAATCTAAGAAGCAATTGTTCTTCCAATGCTTTTTTTGTATGCATCAATATTTTCGTTTGAATAAAAAATTCCGGAACGGAACGATCCGGATTGTGTTTGATTCAGTTAAAAAAACGAGTGATCGTGCACGGCGCAAGGGTATCAAAAAATTGGAGTAAATCAACTTTAGAAATTAATTGTGATGATGACATAGAAGCAAGATTCAGAGGTTTAAAGCCTCTCAAAATGAAGTTTTTCTATAGATACGCAGCTTTTTAAATAAAATTATAAAGGCAAATCTAACAATTTTTTGTTATTTCAAATTAACCCAGGCTTGTGCTTTGAAAAAAATTTGACTCTTAGTAGCGAACAAATATTAACTTTATAATATCATTAAAGCAGAACATCAAATTAGACTTCTTATATTTACCTCGTGCTTAAAGCGAATTTTAAATTTCTACCCGTTTAAACGGGCACGTGAAAGCGTTATAATACTACGACGATGATAAAGGATCAAGCGAATTATTTTAACATCAAATCACATTTGATTTTTCATACAAATTCTGACTAATTAGTCATAATTTAATTTTTTTTATTAAAATATTTAATTTATAATAATCGATTGAATTTCAGTGTAGCAATTCTTAAAATTTATTTGCTTCGTCTTTACATGGTATTTATTGATATGAATTGATCATGTTCCGAATGTTTTGTACACTACTGCATCTACTTTTTTCAAAAAATTTAAGCTTTAAGAGACAAAATTGGAGGCTGTTGGATTACGATCATCAAGTAGTTATAAAAATTGGTAGTACGTACAGCCACTTATTATTTTTTTTTAATTCGCCTTTTTATTTTTCGCTTCTCTCCTTTTCATACACTGAAAAAAAAATTTACTGAATTCAAAAAAATTTTTTTTGAATTAAGTAAATTATTTCTTTCACTATATTTGAAGAATCCGTTTTGTTAAATTAATAAAATATATTTATTTGAACAAAATTAATCTATATTAAAAATAAATAAATATTGCGTTGTATTGACCAACATATTTCTTTTAAACAAGCAAATTATTCATTGAATTAAAATCTGCTATATTAACACACAAGTAAATAATTAGTTATTTGTAACAAATATTTAGTCACTTAAACCAAACAATTTTATTAAACCAACAAAAATTTTTTTCGATCGAACAAAATATTTCAATGTTTTATAAAATTGATGTGTCAGAAACAAAGAAATTATTTAATTGTTTTAAATAATTTTTTATTTAACATAAAAAAATGTTATTATATCCTTTGATACTATTTTTGTTTCTTCGATTATGTTCAATGGCCCATTGAATCCAATGTACATTTAATTACATCGAGCATCCTTGAGTTTGTAGTTCTAATGCACTTGCTTTCTTAATGTAACGCATCTTCATCTTTTATGTAAATTATCTGTTACTTGAATCTAGTTTTCATACGACGACCGAAACACTGAAATTGAGTAAATAGTTTATTTAATTGGATGAAATGAAGAGTATTTGATTCTATAACTCTATTTAATTAATGTTTCTTACTTACCTTAATATAGTGCAGCGAATTTTAGTAAATTATTTCCTTGATTCAAGAAAACGTTTTTTGAATTCGCTTCTCGATTTAATTTTATACTTTTGAAAGTTTCTTTTATATGAACCGATAAAATTTTTGGCCGCTTGCGGGAAACTTGGATTCCCCTAGCGGTCGTTGCCGAAAGCTCTCTTATTTAAGTAAATGGTTTATTTAACTTGAAGAGCAAAAAAAATTATTTTAATAACTTTATTTTTTTCAAAAATTGATTGGAATATTTTTACCAAAACCAGTGAACATTCAAATAAATTATTCCATCATTTCAAAACAAAATTTATTTAATTCAATAAACCAATATTTCTTTGTTTCAATAAAACATTTCTTTATAATTACTTTATTTCGTATGAATTTTATTTTTTCTAATAAAAATACATTTAATACAAATAAATTATTACATAGCTTCAAAAAAGTATTTATTTCTTTCAATAAGCGTATGTTTCTTTGTTTTAATAAAATATTTCTTTAAAATTAATTTATTTTATCAAAACTTTTTTTTTTAATTACCAATTATAACGGGTACTGTTTAGCGAGTCGGTGCAGGTAGGTCCCTGAATTATTATAAGTTTTATAATATAACATATTATTTTAAAGCAATGTAAAACTGAACGCGTTTTATAATTTTCAATTCATTTAGTTACAAAAATTAAAGTAATAAGTACATACCAAATTAAAAACACAAATTTTTTTACAATTAAAATATTTAATTATTTATTTCACTCAAATGGAGTGTTGAATTAAAAAAAAATATAGTTGAATTAAGTAAATTTATTATTTTAAAACAAAGATTCCTAATTTAGTTAAAATAAGTATACATTTTATTGAAACAATAAAATATAATTTTAACTTTAGCAAAACCACTTTAAAAAATATTTATTTAATTGAGAAAAATAATTTTTTAATGTTACTTAATTGTTCAAGTAGTTATATCATACTAAACCCATCTTTTAAAATAATTTATTTTTTTGCTTTTATAAAATCAAACTTCTCAATTGAAATAAAAATAATATTAAGAGAAAAAAATTATTTATTTAATTTAACAAAATAATTATTTTGTATAATCAAAAAATTTTTATCAACCCATATAATTTTTTTGAACAAACATTTATTTGAATTAATTTAATATTTGCATTAATTTAATAAGTGGAAGAAACATTAATTTATGTAGTTCATTTCGTTAAATTAAAAAATTATTTAATAAATTTAACCAAATATTCTAGCATTTTGAAGAAATATGTACTTATATGAAAGAAATATCTTCAGTTAAATCCTTTTTTTAAATTAATGCAATTTTTTCATTGAACTAAATAAATTAATTGCTTGATTTATGTTTACCATTTTATTGGGTATTTTTAAAACATGGGAAAAAATGGGTTTTTTCATTTCAAATAAACGATAAAATAAAATTGAAAAAATATTTTAATGATTCAAGTAAAATTTATTTGATTTAAGTAATAATAAATCAATAAAATTGTGTGCATGAAAACAAATAATTAGTTTTATTATTTCAATTAAATTTTATTTATATCAAAAAAATATTTATTTGAATCAAATAAACTGAATTCAAACAAATATATTTTTTTGATTCAAACAAATTTTTTTTTCTGTGTACCTAACCTTGTGGAAATAAAGTTTATTACCGTTGAGTGTATTTTATTTATTATTTGTTCAAATTATTTTATTAATATATACATACCTGTACATATTTATGAAATTTAATATAATAGGTTCCATTTAATTATTTACTTATAACTTTTGTACAGGTTATTTTTATGTTTGAAAAGGTAGTTTGCGTTTTATATATTTTTATTTAAAATTATGAAAAATTTTACTTTACTGTCATCAAATCCTGCGATATACTTCATTTTTTATATATTTTCCAGCTCGAATGACAAATCCGCTTGACAATCAATCAATCGATGAGTGGAATATATATATATATATATATATATATATATATATATATATATATGCTTATTCCAACGTAAAGGGTGTACGCATATTAAAATAATAAAAAGAGAAAGAATCGAAATGTAAAATTAAATGTGTTTTGAAAACAAATTGGTCGTACCCTAGTAGAAATGGCAACGATTTTTAAAGTAGAAACAAGGCATTTCTAAAAGATCGATAAAAAATGGCTAGTTATGACCTAAAACATGGCTATTTCTAACCTCAAACCATTTAAAATCGCCATATTTCTACTAGGGTAATATACATATTTATTATTAATTTTTGTCACCGGAATGTAATTTTAACGAGTGTAATTGTTTTTTGTTTGGTCAAATCAGTTAACGGGATGTCGGATCCAAGTTACAGGGATCTACACCTTTCAACATATGAGAATTATGTTGGAAATATTGAATTACAAATCTGAACAAAATTCATATAGGTAGTTTGAAACAAAAGTGACAGCATGACGTTTTAAGATGGCATGAATTTTCAACGCAAAAATCAGAATTAAAAAACAGATTTACAAATCTGAAAAAAATTGAGTATACTGTTTAAAACATGCTTAAGTGCACGGCGTTCAGGATTTTTTAAAAATATATTTTTTTTATAAAAAAATTATTAAAAAACACCATTTTCTGAGTCCGACATTTCCTTAATTACTACTCAAGAAAATTTTCGTAGGCCTAAAAGACAGGTCGACGTCTGAGTTTTCTACGAGCACCCGTCGAGTGCTTACAACTTTGAACAAATCGGCGTCTCCTGCGTGGACTCTCAACGTCCTGCTCTTAAAATTCACGTGACTTTTGCGCAAGTTTACCATTCCTCCCTGGGATGTTAAATCCGTTTAGTGCGCGTCTCGCGACGAATCTTATCTTCTTCTTCTTCTTCTTCTTTTTTCTTTTATACATTATCTTTTCTAAGTTTACGAAAATCTATGTGAGTTTCATGCTTTATGTTTCTATCATTTGTCTTCTGTTGAGAATTTAATATCCTGTATTTTAATGGGTATTCAATTGTAAACTTTTAATATTTTTATATAATTAACGGGATGTCGGACCCGAATTACAGGGATCTATCCTTTCCAACCCAAAAATTATAATGAAAAAAGTAAAATAAAAATTTGAAAAAATTTGTAATCGTTATTCAAAACTTTTTTGAGATCCTGGAGCTCCGATTTTTCAAGATTATTTCGTTTTTCATGAATTATGCATTTTCCAACCCAAAAAAGTTGTTGCTATTATTAATAGAAAAATGGTAAAAAAATCATGAATAGTCCTGAAAGCAAACTGAAGGACCTGGAGCTCTGCTTTTTTCGATAAATTAAATTCCTAACTATTAAAACTAATTAATAAACTTGCTATTTTTAGGGTCCGACATCCCCTTTAAGTGAAATTGATTAAATAATGTAGTGTTTATTAATTAGGGAGAGAGATGTATCAACAAATTTTGTTTACAACTTTATATAAATAAAGCAAATTTTTCTTGCATATGCCTGATAGATTAAAATGTAGAATAAACATATGTAGAAATTAAATGATTTTTAATGTTGTAAGTTGAACGTAATTATATGTTATACAATTTGACTAAAGCATTTCTTAATTTTATAACAGTGTGTTATTTATATAAACTTTTATTCAAAAATTTTTTTAGTTAATTTATTTGTAATTTAACTATTTTTATCAATTATGGCACTCCGTATCTTCATGTTTTAACCTAATAAGTTTTTAAGTTATCCCAAACATAGTTAATTTAAAAACAAATATTGCTGATATTGTTGTAAAAAAACGTTAATACTGCAGGTTACATCAAACACTTAAAGCAACAAAACTTTCAAGTCTTAGTCAATTATCAAGTCTTAATCAATTTATTTTTTATTTTATAAACAAGTTATAAATGTTACGTAGAATATGCGTAAATAACGTTTAATGTTATAAAGCTTATGTGCTTACACAATTTCAGCATTAAATAATTTTCAGTTAATGCAATAAGTCATGTATTTTTATCTTTAAAGCTAAATAATTCAAAAACTATTTTTTATACCTTTAAAACATTCCTTGCAGGACATTTTTTGTCGTAGCTACCTGAAATTTTGCACACATCTTAAGGTATGTATGAATTATAAAGTTTCACAGCCTTTTTTGTTTAATATTAAATGTGTCATTTTTATTACTACTTTTTGAATGAAAAATCTGATATTTTTTATAGATAAACCTTATTCGCTGTGTAAAGTTGTAGCTCTTATATGTATAAGTTTGAAATTTTTTTACCGGAGTCCTTTGATAACTTTTACCCTGCAAGGAGTTTTTTGAATTTACAACTGTTTTAGGCCTATTTTGTTAAATATTTTAATATTTTACGTGATTTGGGTGTTAATAATCATCAATAAAGAATATTTTTTATAATATATTTGATAAAGATGACATTTCACATAATATTTTATAAAAATTACAAAAATATTTTTCTAATCATACCCTACCCTTAAACAATATACCCTAATTTTTCGAGATTTTTAAATCCGTAATTTAATTCTGATTTTTGTGTTGAAAAATCATGCCTTTTTAGACCAATAATTGCCGACTAATAATTGTTTATTCAATTATTATTAACAAATTTATTTTCTCTTGAAAAATCAAAACGTCATCCTCTCACTTTTGTTTTAAATTACCTTTATGAATTTTATTCAGATTTTCAATTCAATATTTCCAACTTAATTCATATGTTGAAAGGTATAGATCCCTGAAACTTAGAACCAACATCCCCTTAATAGGATATTTTGAGTCGATAATAAGGTTGGAAGGAATGTAAATAGAGTGACAAACATCCCGGTAAAATAGTTAACGTTAAAAATAATTTGTTTAAAAAATTTGTCTAAAAAGTTAGCAATAGTATAATTTTATTTAAAAAATACAAAATTTTGAATGATTAATTATTCGTAACAAATTATTATTTTTAAATTTTAATCCAGGTTTATATTCGTTTAAGGAAAGTCGGCCAACTGCTAATCCGATATGACACTTGGTTTTTCCAACTCTTCGTCATTAGCCGTTCACTAAATTCTTTTCTTTTTTTTTCCCCAAGGCTTGCATCAGGGATGATGGAAAAGATGTGAACAGGACCCCGAGAATTTTTTAATAACGCTGCTCTTCCTAACTCCCATCTGTTTTCTTTACTTCCGACGCTTTTTCTCTTCTAAAGTCATCCTTGTCTTTCCTGTTTTTTTTCCATATATATATAAACATACCTCTCTCTCTCGATATCTCTCCATCTTTCTTTCACATTTTAAAGAGTTTTAAATCATTCGCAATATATAGCATCAAACGAAGAAGATCCTATTATTAACGTGTCCTTTCACTTTTCTTTTTCTTTATCATTATTCAGGTATTCGAAATTACTTTCTCGCAATATAATGAAACTTTCGTCGTTTGAATAACATGTATATGGGGCATTCCCTATCAAATCAGCAAATGAAAAATTGAAAATTATTGATATTCTGCTAAACAACTCCTTTTTTAACCTAGAATATGTAAATATAATTTTAGATGCTTTATTTAGATGTGACAAAAGTTATTAATAATAACCAAAAAACACATATTTTTCTGTTTTTCACTTGTATGACCAATTTTCATGACTTTATAACTCACAAAATATGCATCCTACAAGAAAAATGATAGATATCTTGAATATTGGAAATTACATCAAGATTTCAATGTTTTTCATTTATCAATTGTGCTGAACAATGTCAAAAATAAAAATATATGATTTTTTTGGGACTCAAGGTCAGTAACGTGCAATAATATTCAATTAATGGTTATAATTAAAATTTCATTGAAATCTTGATGTAATTTCCAATCTTCAAGGTATCTACCATTTTTTATAGGATGGATATATTTTGAGTTATAGTCATGAAAATTGGTCATATAAGTGCAAAATATATGCGTTTTTTGTTATTAATAACTTTTGTCACATCTAAGTAAAGCATCTAAAAATTTGTTTATATATTCTAGGTTAAAAAAGGAGTTGTTTAGCAGAATATTAATAATTTTCAAATTTTCATTTGCTGATTTGATATGGAATGCTCCATATGTATATTTCCAGCTATTACGCAATGGTGAATCTATACATTTGTTTCTCTTATATATCGATCGATGCCAGATGAATTGTAAAGTATATATATATACGTAATATTCGATTGTGTATTTATATACGATGTTAAAACGTTTCTCGCATAAATCAATGTCTTTCCAAACGGATATGATGAGAGGGTATGTTTTTAATGCATTCAACAATTTGTATCATCATTCTAATTTATGCGCAAAACCAAATATAGTGTAAGTATGAGTTTTCCCTTATTAAAATGCATTTTCATATAATGCTCACCGAATTTGTTATCTTGCGTAATGCACGCTCCGTTATCCAAGTGAATTAAAAGAAACGAAAAAACGAACGAAGTACTTTAAGCCGAAAGGGATTATATATACGAAAAAGGTTTTAAAATTTCGACGGGAAATTTCGTGTAGTCAATCGTGTGCAATAAAAATTACGAAAGCTGAATAGAAAATTCATTTCAATATAGATAGCGATGAGAATTTTTAGTTTGAAAGAAACGGTTAACTCAACTGCACAATTCAATGCGAAAAATTTATACCGCGAAGTTGCGATATTTCCATTTGAATGGGTTTCTAGAATATATCGCGTGTATGTATATATATATATAATGTATATACATAGTTCAAGCTCGGCTGGATCATTTGCAAGAGCGAGAGTAAGAATCAGGAAACTTTAATTAGGTATAGTATTAATATTAACGATGTTAAGTTTATTGGTCGTATATAGGTAAACGATAAGGAAAAATGAGACAATCTGGCGATCTTTGAAAAGTTCAACGCGGAATAATACCACGATGAAATTTAAATGAGATGGTATATCAATCAACGTGGATTTCAGAGGAAATCGTTTGCAAACTACAACGGCCACATTTATACGCGTCTCTTTTACGATTGAGAAATTCGAAATATCCTTCCGAAACAAACAGTTTATTTGTCACTCGATTTGAAGAAATTAGAAAGCAATTTATTTGAAACTTGCAGTAAAAAAAAAAATTTGGTAAAACTTTTCTTTAAGTTAAAAAAGTAATTTACTAACAATACCGTAATTCAAAACATAATAAATATTTAATAAATCAACTTACATATTTATTTAATCCAATAAACGTATAGCTAGGGAAAAGTACATATTTTTATAAAATAAGAATGGAAAATATTATTTTAAGTAAAAAAATGCTTAATACAATCAAATATTTAATAACTATGTAAGAAACATATGGTTAGAAATATGCAGTTTCGAAAAAATATTAATTGCAATTTATTAAATATTTACTTTAAACAAAATAATATTTACTAACAGTTTATCAGGCACGTTCTTCCTCCTAATAATATTAAAGTATTTATCGTATCTATATGCTATTAGGATTGATAACTACAATTCTTTTGACTTATGTGCGAAAATCAAATTCATGGCTGACATGTTTTTGAAATTGAGCCGTTGATAACGAATTTGTTGACCGGTATGCAAAATTCAAACTATTGGTGAACTGAATGTGTAGATCATATTTTTAAAATTCATAAAATATATTATTATCAAAATATCCAAATAAAAATAATTAACGAATCGAAATTAACCCGATATAGGTATCTCACATTATTACAAAAATAATAATTTATTCTAATTAACTTATCTTTTAGTTTTTAGGGTAAATACAATTTCGATAATAACGAAACGAATAACAAATTTGTATAGTCAAATACCCTTAATTATCCAAGTTTATCCGGAATTATCTTATTTTACCCAGGTAAAAAATTTTTTTGTCGTTTATACAATAAATGTGTATAATAATGACTAGACTAAACTTTTGCCTATAATTGAACATGCTAAATTTTGGTGTGTTTTATAAAAATTTAGTGCAGACCTGTACAATGAAAGCATGGGACAAACTTTATATACTTACCTACCTATATTTTATGAAATTTCTTTTATAATTTTATTATTATAACTTGTAGAAATAAGTTTAAAGAAAGTCTAAAATAATCCTGTGCACCGTGTTATAAGCATAGTTTCTATACGATATTCTAAAAATTCATGGAGAGGTTGATCCGCAGCATCAAACCGTCGCTGTAACAAGACACTCCAAGTAGACGTTGAGAGATTGACATGCAGCGGTTAACAAAATTTCGTAGTGATCAATGATCAAGTAGTCATTTGTTGGCCAGGTTGCTAAGAGACGTTTCTAAACACATGATTTCTTGCTAAAAATTTATATGATATCTCAGTGATGTAAATGACTGCGGAAACCAATAAAATATTTAAAATAATGGAAAGCTCTTCGTTGAATGTAAGTAGTTAAACAAATTAAATAGATTCGCTGAATTATGTAAATACAAACGGTGATGACGGTGTGACACGATATAAAGTGTTTTCTTTTTGATATAAGGTTATAGAAAAATCCCTTCATGTTAAACCGATAATAGTTGCACTTTGTAAATATTTCAATACAGTATTGGCACATATATTATTGCAGATAATCATTCCCTGGTAGAATCGAGAACATTTAAAATAGATGGTTTTCTCGTTACTGGGTACAAAAAATGTATAGAGTTTTTATAGGTAAGAAATGGTTATTAGTTAGACTAAAGAAATCAACATGGAATTATATTAATTAAGTCAATCCAAAATACTTAAAAAATTTGTCATTTGTTTTTATCATCGATATAAGTAAGGTAGATATATAATTTCTAAATATGATGGTTAGGTTTCTTGCGTACATATTATGTGTCTATTTAGAAGCTTGCAAAAATGGAATTAAATCTTAACGAATATTGTAAGCTGAAAAGTGGAAAAAAATGTTTTATCACGTGAATCTAAAAAATGGGCGATTACAGTATTAAAAAACGTTTCATTTAATACTTCAAACTGGCTAAGAAAAATACCTATTTAATAGCGTAAATGAAAAAAAACAACGGTACTTAATAGTTATTAAATATTTTCCATTTCTACTAGGGTTTAACTTATCGGTAATACGTTGATATACATAAAATACAGATAATACATTTTATAGGTAACTAGTCGATCAGAATATTCTTCGTCGTTTTGAAATATTGTTTTTACCTATAAGATATAAAGCTTTTTTCACGAGTAAATAAAAAGATGCCACAAAAGATGTTACTACACATCGAATTTAAAAAAAAAGAAAAAAGTGCGAACGATAAAATGACATGTAGTGAGTAACCAATATTGAAAGCGTTTACAAAGTAATCACGATCGGCACGTGGATGACCGTGTGTAAAGTGCTAGTTGCACACGCGCAGGGTTTGGAAACAAGCTCATTAGTGCGGTTATTAAACCGACAACAGTTTCGAATTCAATATAATACTGTGGAATATCCTAAGCTCGTACGCATATATATATATATACACATGTATATCTGCTTTGTCTCTTGATTAATACATCGTAATCTATACTGTATCTTAAATTACATATGCCAAAAACGACAATATTGTTGGATTTTCATAAACACAGAATAATTTATTACTGTTCCGTTACATCTGCGTACAACATTTCGTTAAATTGTGAATCACCGATTGTTCAAAATTTTACACGTCGAGTACAGGGATTAAGAGGTGTAATCGATTGTAATATCTTTAAAAAAGTAATAGTTCGTATTCGGTCAATATTTTATTACTGGTCGATCACGCAATATGCGTAAATATCAAAACGGACAAAAAGAAAAAAAAATAGGATATCGTTAATATAAGGCATTGTTGTACCGAATTCACTTTGCAGATTTTTACGAATGTTTATATCAGGTACCTATCCAGTTGTAAAGAGGTGTTAAAATGCAAAATTTATACGTTGACAAAGTGGGCTCTCGTCAGCTGTTAGTTACGTGAAACGAGGGAATCGATATCATCTATCTCGAGAGTATATAACTGCTAGAAGTAGAGAAAGAGACACACTATATAGTTATATATATATGTATACCCTTTGATATGCTTGACTCGATCTCCTGAAAAATCTACTCGAGTAAGTGGTTAGAATATATATCTATCGCACTTGGACGGATAAATTTTATGTTTACTTTATGAGTATACGTGTATAGAGAATTTAATTACAATGGTAAACGATGAGTGATCATTTCTTTCTAGTTTACGATATTTGCACTTTTCGTTCATTGTTTTTTTTTTCATTTTTAATGAGATAATTCGGATGTAATGGTCATAAGGTATCGTGGATTATGGAATGTTAAATTTATAGAGGTAAATATAAAAATTGAATTTTTCAAAATTTTCAACACGTGTATAGTTCGTCATTTGAATACTGCTGATCTTTATATGCAGAGAGCGTACCGGAACATATAATACAACGTGTATGTGTATAAAACGAAATTTTGTATTGTCTGACGTTGGTTATAAAAGCGACTGGAGCAACAATATGATTGCACATGTAGAAGAGAACAAAACCAGTTTATTTATTATATTTGCAATCATTTTATATTAATCGTATAACATTTTCAATTATTTTTTTTTTCATCTTTAGTAATACTCTGCCAGAAATTTGGGCTTATGTTAATGATTTCAGATTAAAATTAGGTATTTAATAGTTAATAGACTGTAAGACTGAAATAATTATGTATTTATTTATAATTGGACGATCGACATTAGAATTAATTAGTAATTTACCACCATTGTTTAATTAAAATACTTTTTTCGTCTACATTGACTCGGTCGGAAACGATTTGCGTATTACAACACGTTAAGGAGATAAACAAGAGTTTGTTAAATTATGTATACCTACGAGATTGATAAAGTGTTTCTGTACAGTTTATTTCATAATAAAATACTCGACATACCTCGAGTTTCTTTGGTATTTCGCTTCTGCAGCAAAGGTCACCGCTCTATATACTATCTTTGAACAGCGTAATGTTTATAACGACCAACAGCGCTTTCCGACTAATTTTATCAAGTAATGCAACGATTTTGTAGTTTCAAGCTATTTCAGTTGTCAATATTGTACCTACACTATATTAAGGTTATTTATATCGATAACTATTATGAATCAATGTACTTTTAAATTTTTATACATTTTTTTGTATCTTTAATTAAGTAACGTTTTTAGTATGCGCGATCAGTTGAATTATTATTAGTTAAATTATTAAATAAAATAATCGATGATTTAACGTCACGACGAATTTCCATTGGAGATGTCAAACTTCAAAAGGAAGGTCAATACGTTCGAGATGTGGGAAGTTCAAAGGATTCGGCCGTGCTTTTTGTCGCTTCTCTCTATTGGACGCAATCGACAATTTTTGTTTGTAAAAACGATTACTTCGCACGAGTGAACAAGATTAATGTAAATTCCGTAATTCCAATTATTTGAAATATAATATAAATTTTTTTTTCGTAACAACTATTTATGACATATGCAATGAGAAAGATGGTATATTAAAATCTAAAAAGCTGTTGAAAAAATATCTGTGACAATTTGGCATCCCTTTTCACGAAACGTTAAAATGAATGAATCGCTGCAATATATAATATTTTATTCTAATATGAAAATTATTATTCATAATTATATCGTCTACATCAAGCGTTGAAAATAAAAACTATTAATATATATATTATATTTCTAAGTTGACTATTCGCGTGCTCTAACCATCGCTTCACTTATACTTATACAAAATACAAATATTTAAATATACTCAAATTTGTACACCTGCTACATATATTACTGTTAAAAACATGTTTTACCATGGAATAAAAATTTTTCTCTCGATAAACACTTGATGAAATAGTCTGAAAATTTTACAGAAAATAGCTCCTATAATATTCTATTACTACGATTGTTTTCCATCATTTTTACCGATTAGTTTCTGAGATATGAGTAATCAAATATTTCATTAAAAAATTTATAATGCTTAATTACTTTACTTATTATAAATATTTTAAACCCAAAAAATATATAGATCGTTGTTATCATAAAGACTATACCTTTTCCAAAAATTTCAAATAGATTGAAAGTTTTTTACGTTCAAAAGCGTTTGTCATAGAAGATGCCATTTTTTCGATTTTTATTGTTTTTTTTTATCAAATACTAGTGGGTAGAGTTACTTGAAATTTTTACATCATATAGTCATTTTTATGTTCTACCATCATAATTTTCTCAGGGCACATTGGACAGATTAGTTTCAGAATTATGACAAATTAAAAAAAATCAGTTTTTTCCTTAATAACTAGGAAACTAATAGTTATTTTGAGATACCTAATAGAGAGCAAAGATTTTTTATTCTCAACTAATTGCACGTGGCCTAATTAATAAAAAAACATCTGCAACACTAAAAAATTTTGAAAATAAAGTTTTCAAAAATTGAAAATTGATTATAAAACAAAAGCGAATATGCAGACCCAAAAAAAAATTTTTTCCCCGATTTCGGTAATTCAAAAGAAAATTTTATACCCAAATCCAGCAATATTGATCGAATAGTTTCAGAAATATGCTGGTGTACGTACAAAACACAGTCACGTACAAACACATCCATCCGGACATTTTCTAAAAGCACTAGATTTGAATTCTAGACATGGCTAAACATATTTCTAGCATGTTTTCAGCAAATTGAAAAATTTTCTCTATGAGGAAGCACAAGAATAGTGAAATTTCATTGAAAAAAATGGGTTTATTTAAGGCTTGAACCGAGAACTGCAGCTTATTGTGATTCAGCGGATTATCATTGCAATTATTTATTTATTAGTCACATAGAAATCACATATGGTACAAGGTATTGAATATTATTATTGTAATTATTATTATTGTTATGATATATAAAATACACAACAATAGCGGAGTAATTGGTAGTAATGCCCGCATATTTGTGCGCGAAAGGATTCCATGAGGGCGATCAGCGTTTTTTTGCCATATAGAGAATTCAGTGATTCGCAATCTTATTCAATTACTTTAAGGATCAATACTTTTTGAAAACTTAGATTTATTTAAATTGATACTCTTAGAAGAATATTTTAAAATTTTATTCAATCTATCGGAACAAAGTTCAAGTTCAATAAGGGCATGGTGTTCCATATATCATTTTCTAGATTTATCGAATTTGGACAATGTACAATGCAATATTTTTAATAAAATAGAAATATTAAAATGTTGTTAATTATTTTCAAATAGGTATATGATACATTTAGAATGTTATGTAAAACACTTGACTTTAGCATCTCCTTGAAATTTCAAACAACTTTGAAGTACGTCCACACTGATAATATGTCTAAGTAAATTTTATATAAATTTTATGTAATTATGAATAATAAATTTCATATTAGAATAATATATAATACATATTCCCTAGTAGAATTGAAATCCATTTGGAGTGGTTTTTATTAATTTTGAGAAAGCTACGTGCCAATGAATTGGAAGCGGTTTTTATGCCCTGTAAGAAAATTGTATTACACATAGATCTTTGTGGTAGACAAATTTATGGAGTTATATGTGTAGATGTAGATCTATATTAATATGTAATAGTAGTTCAATTAACTCTCTAAAGTTTGAAGAGTGGAAAACCACGCTTTTAACTAGTAAAATTAAAGCCAGTTGGTAAAGAGTGATTACTGACATTTAATGACAGAAATATTTATATTCATTAATTTGGTTGTAGTAAAGAGTATTATTTACTTTTTCATAAACGCATCGTAAGCTTATATCCTTAAAACTATAGGTAAGATATCCAGCAAAGCGATTTCACTATTTTTAAAATTAACAGTGGACATAGATATCGTACGAGTTTTAAAAATATGATCAGAATATCCTCTTTTAAATAAAACCTCGGAATGCAAGTCTTTTTATTTGGGCCATATAACATATTTGACGCTCCTCGTCAGTATGCTCATTTGAAAAACAATTATTAAATTTTAACAGAATAACTTCCATCGCGTTAAGTATCGTACAAAGTGTACAAGTAAATAAGTACACGTGGTAAATCTTAAATAAGTCGTAAACAATCAGATTGATTATTAAGAAATCTTAGAAAATGAGAAGGAAATTGTGGTATTTAAAGTTGTAGGTCTAAAAATTAAAGTATATTTATTATAATGCGATATTATTTCAAGCGGAATTATATTTTACATTTAATTTAATTAAAAGCCGTACTTACTTGTATAATTATACCATTCAAATTTAATCACCTTTCTTAATTAACGCTCTTTTTTCAAACAAAATTTCGAAATTTGGGTGTTTTCGAAATATAAATTATTTTTCTCAAACCGTCTGTGATACTGTGTTAGCGCAATAGTTCTTGTCCTCTTTATGCTGTAATAATTATTTATTTAATTAATTTAATTTTATGATTAATTTTTTAAATAAAATATTGTCTATAATTTATAAAAGAATAAGAAATTATTTTAATAATAAATTACTTTAGCAAAGTCTAACTTTTGTTCAGTTCAAACAATAGAACTTTCCTTCCTTGAAATAATTAGTAAGATTCAAACTAATAAGGAATATTTACTTAATACATCGTAATCCCACGTAAAAAAATAGTATACAGATTGTATACAAAATGTATACAATTTATTTTATACAAATAGTATACAATATTGGTTGTATACAATATGTATAAAATCTGTATACAATCTGTAAAAAAAATAGTCTATACAATTTGATAAAAATTTTATGCAAAGAGTAAAGAAATTTCTTTCTTTCTTATTTTTGTATAAATAAAAAATCTGGAAGATTAAAAACAGAAAATATATTAGGCATTTGGAAACAGCTGCAGCACTGCCCTGTGAACGAGAAAAACTGTAGAGGTTATGGACATCAAAACCATCGATGATGAGGAGATTAACGCAACCAAGAATTGCTGCTGCCACTGACACCATCGTTACATCCAACGGACTCTTCAACATTGACTTGCACATCATGAAAGTTAGACAGGGTCTGACCGAATGTTTTGTTCTTTGGTTGTCAAGTCGATTTTCAACTTTTTTATTAGCAACCGAAAAAGAAAGTTGAAAATCGACTTGACAACCAAAGAACAAAACATTCGGTCAGACCCTGTCTAACCTTCATGATGTGCAAGTCAATGTTGAAGAGTCCGTTGGATGTAACGAAATGGTAGTTTGAAAATTTTGGCCAAATCGCGATGAAGGAAAAGTTGTTGACATTTTATCAAGATCGTTGGTGTCAGTGGCAGCAGTAATTCTTGGTTGCGTTAATCTCCTCATCATCGATGGTTCTGATGTCCATAACCTCTACAGTTTTTCTCGTTCACAGGGCAGTGCTGCAGCTGTTTCCAAATGCCTAATATATTTTCTGTTTTTAATCTTCCAGATTTTTTATTTATACAAAAATAAGAAAGAAAGAAATTTCTTTACTCTTTGTATAAAATTTTTATCAAATTGTATAGACTATTTTTTTTACAGATTGTATACAGATTTTATACATATTGTATACAACCAATATTGTATACTATTTGTATAAAATAAATTGTATACATTTTGTATACAATCTGTATACTATTTTTTTACGTGGGATGAACCAAACGAAGACAAGTCATTTGTCAAATAAATAATTTTCTATTCCAAGCAACTGTATATATACACGTATTATCAAGTAAAAAGAGAAAATAGTAGTTGCGTGTACATAGAAAGGTAACACGCATAGAGTACATCGAGGAATCTCGACAACATTTAAAAAATACTACAATATTGTTACCGACACGGTGTCGGAGTGGCGGAGACGCACCTCGGTCGATCACGAAAGTTAAGCAGCACTGAGTGCGGTTGGCACTTGGATGGGTGACACCATTCTTGTGCGGCTTTCGGGATCGGTTAGGTGTTTTTCCACACTTGACAACGTGAGCGGAAGGTGTGGAACATTCGGTTTCGATGTTTGGGCCTACGCAAGGTGACCTCAACATCTAAACAGAATGTTTCAATAAACCGGCCGTCTCGGGGAAGGTTTTCCTACAAGGTTTTCCCTTCCTCACGGGCATAACCCCGGGCGAATGAGCAAAGAGAATAAAAAAAAAAGAAAAAAAAAAAATACTACAATTTTGTTTTATATTAAGGTAAAGTACCCAAATGCGGGACAAAATTTAAATGGGCCTCGGTTGAAACAGAGTTTTTAAAGCCATTACTGCAAAATACAGACACATGTCCCGTCGAATTAAATTTATATTAAATTATTTAATATTAAATTTACTTAATTATGCAGATAAAATGGCATTTATTAAGTTTTTTATTAAAAATATCTAAGTTCGAAAAATAGTGCACGGGGAGCTAAAGTTGGACAGCCATAAGCGAAGGTGGACCCTTTCGCGGGACAGAAAAATGCACGTAATGTTGGACAGATAAAATTTACGTGTCCAACATTAGCGTAATGAGAAGTGAAGGTGCAGGTAAAGATGGACAGACCCTTGCTCGCCCGAGCCTAACCTCCAAAAATTTAAACATTAATTTTTCGGTATTTATAACTATATTGAGTGCACTTAATGTTTATTTCAACTTATTTAAGTATGAATTATTAGTATCAACTGTTATTTCTATCACATTTCTTAATTTATGGAATAGCTACGTCTGTCCCAACATTAAGGTCAAATATTATATGAATTTTGATACTAATATATCTATATATGTATATCCAACAAATAGCAAATAATACATTGTAATTATTGAAAATTGAAAAAATAATACTTCTTATTTTTTTAAATATTGTATTTTTGTATAAATATATAAATAATTATCGCTTAGTAAATAAATGTACAAATTATATTTCATTATTAAATGTTTCAATATTTTTTTGCATTATACTCATTCTGAAAATTTCTTATTTTAATTAATTAACTAGCCACAGATACTTCGCATGCTAAAACGCTTGATCGTTTGGAATTTGATAATGCTCGCATATCAAATATGTAAATTTAAAATATATACTTCTAGTTTACAGGATTATAAAGATCAGAATTTTTTAAAGCCATTACTGCAAAATACAGACACATGTCCCGTCGAATTAAAATTTATAGAAAAATAATTAATAATAAATTACTTAATTATCCAAGTAAATCATATATATTAAGTATTTATTAAAACATATGTAAGAGAAAAAGTAGTGCGGACTAAAGTTAACAGCATAAGCGAATGGGACCTTCGGGGACAACAATTTAATGTTACAAAATAACAATTTATTGTCCCGACACGGTGGAGGGTGCGGTAAAGAACTCGGACATGAGAAGTTAGCGCACGAGCGACTCGCACTGATGGTTACACATTCTGTTTGCGGTATTTCAGATCGGTGCTGGGTGTTTTTTCAACTCATATGAGCGGAATTTGTGAACATTCCGGTTTCTAATGTTGGACAAAGGTGTCTGAACACTAAAAAAATGTTTTATACATTTGGGACTATAATCTATATATGTATATCCAACAAATAGCAAATAATACATTGTAATTATTGAAAATTGAAAAAAATAATACTTCTTATTTTTTTAAATATTGTATTTTTGTATAAATATATAAATAATTATTGCTTTTAGTAAATAAATGTACAAATTATATTTCATTATTGAATGTTTCAATTTTTTTTTTGCATTATACTCATTCTGAAAATTTTTTATCTTTAATTAATTAACTAGCAACAGATACTTCGCATGCTAAAACGCTTGATCGTTTGGAATTTGATAATGCTCGCATATCAAATATGTAAATTTAAAATATATACTTCTAGTTTACAGGATTATAAAGATCAGAATTTTTTAAAGTATACCTGCAACATTATTTCATACTATATATTAACTAGTAATATTTAATATATTTAATGTATATTAAATACATACATTATTTGGCTTATTTTTTTGATTTATTTCATTCTAACCAATCTTCTTTAATGCATAATCCAACAGCTAAATATAAAAAAACACCTTCTAGAAGGTGTAAAAATTCGCATGTATGGTGTAATTCCAATCACACTTTTGCAATTACTATCTTCTTTATAAAAAGTTACTGCAACAGAAAGTAGTGAAATCAAAATGGAATCGATATGTATTTCTATCGATATGTATATCTATTAGAACAGAAATTTCTCTTTTTTATTGTTTTTAAATAAAATAATACTTGCACTATGCGATACATTAAAATTCATTTATATAGTTTACCTATATTGTCTTCAACATTAAAATATTTATAAACCTTTGTACAATTCGAATTATGACATATTATTCAAAAGCGAGAAGGCAAACCAACGCGTGGTGCAAGTATTGTTATTTATTATATTAATTTTTATATTCAGTTTATTTAATAATACTGTACCCATTTTATAAAATTAAAACAGATATGTATAAATATGTTAATTCATTAAGAATAAATACGAATTAAAAAAATATTTTAAGAATTTACACAAAATAGTTTTTAGATGTTTTTTTAGTAGATGGAAAGTTTATAAACTTAAGGAATAAATTATCGATTCATTTCTGCGCGCGCGTACACAAGTACCCCAGATTTATATATATGAATCCAAACCCATTCGCGAATTCTTTAAAATTATTATGAATAATTTCGGAAGTCATAATTTATTGTTTTGCCATCGATAATACAAACAATACAGTTTTAATTAATAGAATTTGTATAATTAGATTTTCAAGTAATATGTTATCTTCAAAATATAATTTTTCAATTATTATACGAATATTTTTAAGGCTAGTATCGGTCAAAAAAAGCTTCATACTGGCTTTGAAGGGATATTTTAAATACAACTCGAAATATGGCAAAGCAAACGTTGAAAGTTTGTATTATTTTACTTTGAAAAAATCAACTATCGATATAACTGTTCTTTTGGTAACAAGTATATTTTCTTTATAACATATAATACTTCTTTATAGATGTATAATTTTAATTAATACTGTTGTTAGATCAATGTCGGAAGTCAGTGAGTTTTAATATTTATTAAAGAATAAAAAATTTCATTGATTTTAGCAAATATATTATTTTTTTGAAACGTTTTACTTACTTGGTTTTTCAGTCTTTTAAGGCACTGCATCGTACGGCGCTTACTTGTCACATATCGTCAGTCATGCTGATTGTAAACATTTGCGCTCAGCCCTCGTAGAAAACAAACACAAGATTTATATTATACGATAACTAAAACTCAATGACAGATCGAATATTGAGGGAGTTATTGGATTATTTTTGACAAATTTGACTTTTGTGATAATAGTTTTTATGAAAATAATCTTTATAGTAGTATAGTAAACTCTCAAGGTAAATTCCATATCCATTCATGACTCTCCTTCTCAAATTATTAAAGTTTAGGTTGCTAGATTCAGGATTAGGGCTTTTCATAGCTCAAAGTTTATTGTTAAATTTATTTACAATTTCTTGAGAAATGTAATATTACTCCCTTTTTATTTAAAAAACAATAGTGTTGATATTCCATACTTACTTTTTGTTTATATTTTCTAATATTTACAGATATAAATATTGATTATAATAATAAAATGAGACCAATTTAAGATATGTAGACAATTAATTTATTTCTTTAATGACGTTATTTTAAGGATATTTGACAAATAGTATAATAAATTGTTCGAATAGCATAACAATATTAATACGTACACATAAAAACAGATCTTTGACAACCTTATGTATCGAATAGATCAGCGTTGTCGTACCATTTGTGTCCGGACCTCCCTTATCCAAAGTTCCACCGTTTCTCCACTTCTCGCACAATATATATGTACAACCTCCGGCCAATAGTTGAAAGGACGTGAACTGATTGTTATTTCTTTATTTAGTTCTCTTGTACAAGACTTCCCTAATAGCACTGTCCGCCTCGAAGACGTTTTTAAAACGTTTTTAAGCGTTTTAAACGTTTTAAAAACGTCTGATAACGTATTTAAGACGTTTTGTGCTGGCAGGGTTGTCAATCTTTCACTTCAATAATTTGTTAGGCTGATCTAATAAAAGATATCAGGAAGTATAAACGCGCGGAACCTTAAATCGGAAGCACAAACGGCATAATAATCGACAAACACTGACCAAGATTATTGTTAATTCATCCTTTATATAGCCACCAAGTATGACTGTAATTCTTAGAATTTGCTACCGAACTCTGTAATCTTAAATTAAACCTTTTAATTTTAAATTAATCGTTACAATTTAGATTTAAATATACTTTCAAATATAAATAAATTAATACCTAAAAAATCAAATAAATCTGTAATATAACTAAATTTTCGTCAAATTTTCATCAACTATTTGTTTTTCATATAACTTCGTTCAAAGTCAATCTTTTATAAATATTTTTTATTTAAATTACTTTATCTGATCTTTCTTATGGGTGTGACTTTGAGTGTATACCTCTATTTCTTTTCGAGTTATAAGCGATTTGAACGTTAAGATCTAAAAATCGGGATATCTTCCTATTTTTTTTAGAAAACTAAACCTAGAGTTTGGTTAAGATCCGTCACCCGAAGGTCTGACACTTTCCTTGTCAGGTGATCACATACGTTTCAGTTGATATGGTGAGGAAAGGAAATCTCTTCTCTCACCATGCACATCGTTGCCACAGTCCCGCACCTTACCACACGGCTTACAAACTCAATTTATTGTTTACACTTTCATTTATTTCTCTATAAGTTTGGTAATGAAAGCTCAAATTTTATCCATCGTTTTAGTCATGTAGGTTAATTAATAATCTTTGCAGTTTCTCCTCAATATATCTATATATTTTCGGCGGTTAATTAAAAAATATATTAATTATATAATACAAAAATTACTGTAACTTTTACACCAAATCACAAATCTCAATTAATTTACGTGTATCGTTATATGTATATATTATACATAGACAACGGGTGTAGCGTTTAAATATTTCACCGTAGTTCAAAAAGGAGCCAACCAAAATAAATGGGTTGAGCGAGTATAATAAATCGGATATATACCGCGTTAGCGACCGCGCGACAATTCGCAGAGAAAGATAAAGTGAGAAAAGCTCGTGGTTGACTTAACCGCTATAAGTATGAGCTTTAGACAAACGTATGAGAATCCGAAACAAATAATGCTCTTGGAAGACAAGTACAAATTTTTCACTCGACTGAAAAATCTTTCGACGGCTCAGGTATTTATATAGCATATTTTACTTTCTCTCTATATATATAAGATTTCGGTACGTTTATTGATTTTATAAAACAATACTGTAAAATTGAACGATCAAACGATATATGTATTTTATACATTTTTAGTAACGTAATGACATATACTTGAACTATCGCAATGTTTCGTTATGTTCTATAGTGATTTTTATCACAATTACAACAAAAATCACTACATGAATTTTAATGATTATACGATAATCAAAGTATATATAAATACGTTTTGCTATATACAGAACACAGTATAATATTTAATATATACCTATTATTCTCAGTGTAGAAAAATTACAATTTCCATATAACCGAAAATGTGGGTGTATGTATACGTAACTCGCATCCCTTACCATTGTGGAGATAAGTTTGACAATAGTCGGCGACATCGAGGGTGGTAGCCGACAGGGCGAGCTTTTATTTGGCTAGACTCTACGGCGCCTCGAGCATTCGCCCCGGTAGTTTTGGCAAACGATTCGTATAGGGGTTGTTGGAGAGACGCGGAAGGCTAATTCGCTGATGTGCGCGTATTCCGATTACTCTTGCAGCATTGATTTTTCACTTTTCCCTCGGTGCAATGTCCTACTTTTTGGTTTTTTTCTTCTATCTTCTCGTCGTAGATATCTGTTTCATTTTATTCCGAATATTTCAATTGGTTTTTTTGTTTACACATAACTATGGCGATAAAGTGAATTTTCAGCGGTTGGTTCATTGAGTGTAATTTTAATACAAATGTAGACGATTGCAAGTTCAGATTATTGGTTAGTGGTGAATTTTTCGTGGTAATGTTAATTGCACGCAGTTAAGCGATCGTTTCCTGTAGTAAATTATAGTTCATATTGTCGAAAAATTTGTTTTGCATTTCAATCCTCGGGTAATACCGAGGATTACAGCAATATTGCTGCGATATACGCTCGTTGCTGTAATATTGGTCAGGATCGATAGAATATTTAAAAATGTAACAATATATAGTGTGGTATTTCATATTACTAAACATACTTAATTACTGAATGTAAAATAACAGTTTATTGTTGCATTGTAGCGTAAATGTTGCTAACCAAGTTGTATTAACGTTGGGTTCATATGGTTCTGCATTGTACAATTTAAAGGATTCCTTAGGATATTAAGACATTATTCGAGCAACGTTGGTTACATTACTAAATAACATTCACCTAAACATTACCCTCGTAGAAATCCAAGGATTTATCTAACGTTCATATGTCCAATAATTATCCGTATGTGACCAAAAGCTAGCCAATTGTTTCGACTAATCTTGATAAAATTTCAATTTTAATAAAGTACGTATATGCTAACTATTATATTATTATGTGAAATTTATAATTTCTTTAGATACGTCGTTTCGGGAATCATAGAGGATAGGTAGAAAATACCCTTTTCAGTATTCCGTTGAAAATCCTGAAAATCAATAAACTAGTTGGACATTTTTAAAGCGTTATAGAATACATTTTATACCTTAAAAATGTATACAGCTTTATTTGCGGATTACTCGTCGAACTCAAAAAAAGTAGCAGATTTGTGATGCAATAAAAAGAAACTTCAGAAATTTCACATTATATATAATATCCAAACGTTAATAATCGAATAGAGTATTTGTACTTATTTTGAATTTACAAATTTAATATTGTACCACTATTGAAATCCAACCGAGCGAGCGGCAGAGGTTTTTGTTGCTAGTTTATAATTAAAATAACATTTTATTATGCACAACATCTACAGATTTATCAGTATCGAATACTGCCGTAAGCCCTATTAATTTTTTTTTTAATCTTTTTGCAAAAAAAAGTTTTTCCGATCAAAATTCTATTCTTCCATCAGCGTATATAGTTTCCTTAATCCTGTAACATAAAACGCGTTTCCTTTTTTTTTTGCCTCGGAAACCTTGTTTTCACGGGAGTAACTCCACCCTAGAAAAAAAATAGGAAAATTGTAGAACCTCGGAGTAGTTTGTTAAAATGAAAAAGGTAAATTATGGTAAAATTAAAATTTCATACGTACGGTATTAAATTATCTTTGTGTACCTGGTGAGTTTCAAAGCATTGTTTAGATAGCGCTGCAACTTTTGGTTTACGACGCGAGTGCACACGCCCCAGATTATTATTCCTAGGAAATCTAAGTTGTATAAAAATAAAACGGGACATTTAAACGCGTTATTAAACGTAAACAGAGTACCGCGTTGTTAAAAAATATCTCGTTATTATACACGATGAATAAAATAAAAAAGAAAAAGGAAAAGAGAAGAGCATTACGTAGGTTAATCAACTTGACGGATTACGCAGCACATTTCGCGTGTCGATCATTTCCATCGCCACGGACGGCACCTTTATATATGTATATACGTGTGTAAGTGTGTCTGTATGTACATATACATACACGTACCACTTGAAAATGGTCGACAAGTGGATACTTAGACGAGATACGGGAAATCTTTGCTCGTTTTATGGACTGCTCTCTTCCTCTCGTGCGACCTTGTCCCTTCTCGAAATTGCGAAGCTGTCCGTTAGAATTCCTTAGCGGTGAGACAGGGCTCGGTTCGAATTTCGTCTTATATTTTTCAGCTCACCGGTCGCTCGGTTTACGGTTTTAATGGCGTCGTTTATTTCCGACTACTCGACACGTGATAATATTTTATATTTCTCTCTCTCTCTCACTCTCTTTTTTTGCAATGTTATTAAGTAGATATATTTTCACTTTTTACCAGGAATTTAAGAATAAAAATTTATTTCGGCAGACCTTGCCTTAAAAAAAAGACCGGTAGCGCAATAACAAAAGTCAACGAGAGACCAATTAGAATGTTAAATGATTAATCTTTTAATTACGACAGGATTTAAAGTTTAATAACTGTTATTAAAGCCGCTTGTCTGATCAATTATTGACTTGTTTCACTGAACTTTATAATGGACTGCTTTATAAGCCAGATTAACTTATTCATCTAAGTATTTTCATTTTTATTTTATGTATCTTTAAAAAAAGGCAATTACTTTGCGCTGAAAAGTATTTATTATTATTATTATTATTATTGTAGTTATTATATCATTATTAACACAGATTCAGAAATAATAAAGTCGAGGAGTTAATAAAAAATTGGAAATCACGTATCCCTCAAAGATGAGCTAGCCGTTCGTTTAGACAAACGAAGGAAGAAAGAAAATAGGGTTTTTTCGTTAACCAGGATTGTGTATCTTTTTGTTCTTCTTTGGACGATAAATATAATTCATGTGTGTGTACCAATTGGTCGGTAACGAGTCCGAGTGATAAATATAAACGAGACCCTTAAGAAGCCAAAAGAGAATAAAAAAAGAAGATGTAGATAGATTGCAATAAAATGTTAGTGTCGCGGTTATATCATTAGGTAGGAAGTAAGTATGAGTAAGGGTATAGTGCGGTGCGCAGGCTCGGGCGGTCGCCGATCGGTCGAGAGGGTTGCCTTGCCAGGAAAGGGGGTGGAGGGGGGCAGCTGGGTGTCGTCATCGGCCGGGAAGCCGGTGCCGCGCTCAGTTGTACGTTACCACCCACGCGCGTAGTACGCACCGCCAAGATTCTCTCGCACGTGCCCAACGGGAGGAGGTTCCTCGTCGTTATCCTTCTCGCAGTTGGTATATATACACACCTATATGCACTTTTCTTTCTACGTCTATTTATTTTTTCTCCTCTCTTCCGTTTTTTTTTTCTTACGTATTTGTATACTCGTAGTGCGCGTTTCGTTTTATCTATTTCAACATTTTTCTTTTCGTTTGAGCTGTTTCGAGGGGATTCGCTTTCCTGTGTAATGTTGTTTTTTTGGTACGTGCGATAAATGATTGTTGTTGTTTGCGGTAATTTACGATAAGACGATTGTGTGGATGTATTTAAATGAACACGGAGTAAAGGATTTTAAACGGTTGATAAATTATGAAAGTGACTATTTTATATATAGTATGATTTATTAGTAATTTTGGTAAAATTGTAACAGGTACGGATAATTTTTCTATAAAACACAGTCTGCATTTTTACAGTAACTTTCAAGTTTCTCTTTTCGTATATAATTTATACTGCAAACGTATAACGTATACCGCGTAATACTACGTGAGGCATAAGTGTCCGTTGGCTATAAAACGAATACACTGAGAAAAATGTTGTATTAAAAATGTTACTTTCTTGTATAGTAAAATATCTAAATAAATGAATGGATTTTATATAATAGTAATTTTTATTGTAATAGTGTTGATATTTACTGTATACATTTTTGTGTATATATTTACTGCAAATTATATATATATACATATATAATTCATACATTCACATTACGACAAAATCAAACAATTTTTAATACAACAACCTTGGTAGAATCTTTACCAGTTTCTAGTCAGTATATATAGTTAATTTAAGAAAACAAACTTTTTTAATTATTTGTATTGTAATTAATATTTATTAATTTAAAAAAATCATTGCACGTGTAGTCTAAGTAAAATTATATTGCTTTTATATACAAATATCAACTAAAAATTGTTCCTATGATAAAATATTAACGGTTTGTCCGAATAAAACTTAATTTTAAATTAAAAGAAGGTACTTACTACACTTTGTACACTGTGTTTCGGAAAAACTGTAAATACTTTTATTACAATACACATCACCGAATGATAAATTTATCTGTCTGAAAAATGTTTTAAAGATTTTTTTTCAGTGTATTCGTATATATATTATTTTTGTATGTTATTTTAGCATGATTTAATATTTTACTTGCTCGAAACTAATAAGTATACAATTTTTTACCGAAAAGTCACGATGACATTTTTATTGACTTTTATAGGATTGCTGCACTCCTGCACGTTTCCCTTTTGACATTCATTCTCTTACTTATATTTGGTAAATACCATCGTCACCTAATGCACTAACAATAACGCTTCTTATATCGATTTTAAACCATTTGCAGTTTTCACGAAACACGCGACTCTACTGATAATTTAATTACTATAAAGTAGTTAAACATTTTTCTCATTATAATATGCTTTCTTTTACTTGGAATTATATTATTTATTATTATATAATTTATATTCTGTTTATCATTGGCAGTTTGAATTATTGATAATATTTATCGCGTGCATGCAAGAAAGCAAAATTATAATGTTCGAATCTAATTTATTATATGTATGACTTTGCGTTTTACCGATTTTTTAACATTTTTGTTTAAAATTGAGTGGAATAATTCATAGTATTATCCTTTCCTTTCGTTTTTAACAAGAACATTGGTTGATCTCCTCCTGCAAAAAATACGTTGCGTTTTGGTTTTATTTACGCGTATGAGTATTCGAAAGTTACAATTCATCTCGTCGCATAAAATTGACTACTCGTAAAGTTAAGGACGCACGTGTAATTTTAATATTTATATATATAGCGTATGTATATACGTAATAAAATTTTGCTTACATATAAATACGTTTATCCGCGTATACGATTAAGACGTTATCGGTACATTTGATTTACAAAGTGTGGATAAATATGTATAATTAATCGTAAATAATTTCGTGATTTAAAAATAAATTCATTACACTACATGGTTTATTAAAAATTGATATATTTCTTTTGATAACGTTTATATCGTAATGCGTTAAAAATTACTATTTGCGTTTTAACTAATACTTTATAAAAGAAAATATCGATAATAATTACGATAATCAAAATGAAGTAATTTTCATTACGTTTATTTACAATTACAAAATACAATAATTTTCAGTAAGGAATGTAGGAATATTTTTAAGATATCACGGGCGATTGTATAAAAGAACATTGGATTCTTTATACAAATAAAGATTTTCTTCGCAATTGGCACTTACTTTTACGACTTACTCGACGAAATATTCTTTTCTGACAAATGGTAAATATTACTGTAATTGTCTATTTAATAACTAAAATTTTACAATAAAAAACCGAACGTATTTACCTTTCTTTAAATAATAAATTGAAAAAAAAAGATATAATCGAAATTTTACAAGTACGTATAACGGTATACATCCTAAAATAATAATTTAATAAAAATGAATAAAAGAGATGATGTTACAGTTAGTTTAATATAGTTCGAAGGAAACTTAGGTAACATAATAAATTTCATATACGATTGCTACACGATTGTATTACAGAAAATCTTTGGGTACTGGGTGCGCGTGTTATGAGTCGTGGAGATGCTAAGAACGGTAGGACATTGAGCAGTAGTAACACGTCTGACCTATCAAGAAGGTCAGGATCAGTCAATCAGTGGTTTGGCACATTCGACATTACGAGGTTCCGGTGTGATCACGAACCGAGTGCTTTATCATGCCCAAGTTTAAAATGAAGATTGAATCCACTTGCCATTGCAGTACGTTTACCCGACGGCTCGCGGATGCAACGTTGCATCTTTGTTAACGACTTACCGACGAAATATAGCGAGCTGACTCAACGAACGACCGACAGATTGTAAGTTTATTTCTCTATCTTTATCTCCTTAACGATATATACATTTTTCTTAACGCGAATCGTTACGAGTTTCGGTTCGATGCAATAATAATCAAAATATTTTATTGAAATATATAAAAATATACGTGCGTATCCTTTTGCGTTGTATTTAATATGCTGAGTTTAAAGTTTATCTCGAGAGTCCATCCCGCGTAAAGGAAGTTGATATAGACATTCTGAAAGAGACGCGTCTCCAAAATGACAGTTCATCAATATTATCGAAAATGTATCGATCTTCAAATGATCTTCAGTGTACTGGTCTGAAAGTCTCTTAAAATGCCAGTTACACTGTTTAAATCTTACCACTTTAATGTCGATACATTTAGATGATATTAAAATTCATTTATGACGAAAGTTAAGAGTAAATTAAGTTTTTTTTAATATTTTAATTCACAATTTTTATTAGGTTTTTTTTTATTATGTCTTAAATGATTACAGATTCCTATATTGCATTTTTTGTTATTTAAATTTGTTTTTAATTTTTACATAATTATTGGTGTCATCGCACGTTATGAATCAGAAAATACGCGATGATAACAAATAGTAGAAAATATCAATAATTGTATTTAAATAACAAAACGTACGATAATGTCGGTTAGCGTGTAGTTTTGTAGAGCTTTGACATCTCCTTACATTTTAATATCACATAAATTCATCGATCTTGATATGACTTATAAACAGTGTACTGGTTTCTAAAACATTTTGTTTCAGAGTGTCTTAAAAAGTATCTTATTTTCTTATTTACAAAAAGAATTTAGGTCTTTTCAAGATCTGAAAAGATATGCCTTATAAATGGCACTTTTCAAATACATTTGAGATAAAATATTTTAATACCCAGTGTACTGTATTTTTAAATTATTTTACGATCTATTAATTAAGATTTAATCTTTTCATTTTCATTAAAACTGATTTTCGATTTTTCATTAAGTTTTAGATTTAATTAAAACAAAATAATTTTAAGAAAGTAAAAAAGATACATGATTTACTTTATCTTAAACCTATTTCTCAGTATTATCTAAATTTATCGATCTTTAAATGATCTTTAACCATTGTAATCTACGTTTTAAACATTTTTCAAACATTTTTAAATCTCGAAGAGATCTAATCTTATTTTTTTACGCAGGACCAGATCACTAAATAAATTATCGTTACCTCTCGTTTCTTCTACATTTATCGAATATCGATATTGAGAATATTTAACAATTCGTATTATCGTATTATTATAATTTCACATACCACACATGTAGCAGTTCACTTTTGAATAAAGATGGATCGTACGTGTATACGGTCGTTGAAAAAAAAAGTAGACCGTCAAGTGAAAACCAAGCACGAGTTCGGTTCATAAAACTGGATATTCGAGGAACGTCAAGTCCGGGTTATTAAACGGCAACTACCACTTGGAAAAGACAAATTTTAGATATTCCTATTTTAATAGACTATTTTTTCGTTTTTGTTTTCTATTTTGTATTATTTTTTCTTTCTTGATTGCGTCCTATTGTTTGATGTAAAATTATGAAAAAAATAAAAGAAATCGCAAGTCGGAGATATATATTTACATTGACGTAAACTTTAATTACTTTCCAATAGTATTGAAATTTAATTTGTATGCAAAATTACGGACCGATGTCGCTTGTTACATCCGGTTTTCATTTACATGTAGTCAATATTGGATTTTTCGTTTTGACGATTAAATTTACATCGTCTCTAGCTTTTTCTTTTTTATTTTCTTTTTAGCGATTTTAATTTGTATACCCTTTTAAAATAATATACTTCCCCATCTCGAAGAAAACTTGATCATATTTTCGTACGCGATTTTCAAAGTTTAATTATTGGTTTTTCGCTTTTGGCGAACTACGAATATCAAAAGTATCGACCGATAAAACGTGGCGTATGAAAAATATAAACTCCCGCAGAGGTTGTAAAATTTGTTTTTTTTTTTAGGTGTGTGGAATATTGTATAAAAGATGTATAAATTTACGAACGCGCGAGTATCGTAACATTCTAATACTTTGTATATATATAATACTGTACACGATTTTATGGACACGTGCGGTTTGTGAATTAAAATCAAAGTGTAAGATGAAACGTTGATAGATGAATATTTGAGAAGAAAATTTTAAAAAATTACAATTCCACTTGATGTAACGTTAATGTCTGAAGCAATTTAAGTTACTTCAAGAAAGATAAGATAATGCTTAAATAAATTGAATTTATCGATCACCATTAGACGTGAAAATCTTTTATTTCTATTTACGTAATTGAAATTTCGAACCGATACAAATTGTTTTTTTTGTAAGTTTAATTGATTTCTTTTTGTTTGGACATTTTTAACCTCTAAATTATTAAAATTGTTTTGTATCGATCATATATTATTATGCATTTGGATATATTAGTTTTATAGCTTAAATATCATAACAAATTTCACTATAATTTTGGCGAATTTATGGTGAAATACGCCATACACCATCAATTTTTGGTTAAACAATATTAAAATTAAAGTTTGCATTATTATAAAAAAAATATAGATAATGACACTTCGATTCATTTAATTATTGACGTAATTTTTTATAAAGATAAACTGTTTCTTATTTATTTGTTATCGACGGCCTTTACTTTAAAAGCGTAATTGAAAAAAAATTATTATACTCAATACGAAACGAATTATTTATTTCTTCGTCCTTGTTGATATTATGTTGAAAACATATTATATATAAAAGGTATTATTAGGCTACGTAATTTTGTTAATTAATACCTAATTAGCGGAATGCTCTAATTCCGATGCACTCTTTCTTCCTATACATATTATTATTGCCCGCCGTAATTGATAATCGTGAAACCTTGCGTTTTAAATAATAAATACACAAAGACGAAGACGAAAACAGATAAATAAGGGAAAAGGAGAAAATGAAATAAGAGGATAAAGGGACTAATAATTAACGAAATTGTATAGTCTACTAGGGATGGAGAAGATCGATATTTTACATTGTTTTAGAAATTGGCACGCGTATTTACAAGATTCACACATATACCAATGTAATTTTAATTAACGTTATTCTTCGTTGAAAAGACGATAATGTCTGAAAATGTGACGATAAGTGAAGCTTCTTGTTCTTCGAGTTATTCGTTGCATTTGTCTCGATTAATCGACGCGGCTACAGGTTGTGATAATGATTTTGACGTTGGACAAGCAAGGTGGATTGTGTAAAAAATTGTTGACAAGATTAGGATATTTTTGAACTGCGTAAGAATTTGTTAAAAAATAAATCTTGTGCGGTGAGATAAAAATTAATAAAATCATACTTAAATCTATTAGGATTAATAGTTGGCGTACGCGAGGTTATGGAATTTTTCTTCGGAATTTCATAAAAAAATGAAAAATGAAAATTTTGATCAAGTTGACAATACAATTTTATCCAAATTATTTAGCTATTTTTTACATTTTCTCCAAATATAATTTGTAATTACAATATGCAATATGAAACATTAAGTTCAAAGATTTTTTTTAAGAACGAGACCTATGTATTATTTAGATTTTAAAGGCATAATGTATTTTGAGAAATAAGTAAATAAATAAGTAGAAGAAAGTAAATAATGGTAAAAGAACAAAGATTACTTATGTTACCTCGATTTGGTGGATTCTTTTTAAACACTTATGTTTTTTTAAAATGTATGGTTAGTTTTTCACAGACCAATAGGTAGGTTTATTGTAAAAAAAATTATCGTGCAAGTGAAAATTATTTCACTCTTATAGAATTGATAGCAATATAGTTACCTTTTTTTTATTTCTTATAAACCCTCTGCGACAGAATTTAGATACATTGTATATCGATCGATTAAAAAATTAAGCAGACGAGAAACTGTCGTTATGAGATTAGTCTATGTATACGTGAAACCAACTGGTCAGTTCAAATTTTAGTTACTGGCGAAGCATTGCTTAAAAATGGATACTAAAATATATAATTTGTATGCATATATAACCAAATTATTTGTTCGTTCTGAAATGTTAAGTTAAGGCTGATGTTATATGTCCGACAGATACTACTTAATATATATTACTTACATTTTTAATTTTTTTACGTTATTTATTTAAGCAAGGGAGTGTAAATAAATTTTATTTCTATTTTATTTTATCTTTCAAAGTATATTTTGATATTTATAATGTTTCTATTTTCATTAAAAAAAATTGTTTTCTCTCTTCTGGTTTCATTTTTAAAATTTATTGTTGAAATCGATATACGTAGACACATATATAAATTTTAATTTACGATTTACTTTAGATTGTCGAAAAATAACCTCAGATTTGATGACATTTTATTTCTTTGGTGGTTTGTATATTGACGAAGTGTTTTTTAATCATTTTTCGGATCTATAAATTCATTTTACGACAGGCCGAGTTGATTTTAGTAACATTTTATTTACTTTCTAGCAGATATATATATTTTTATAATCTGTCGGATATATAACATCTGCCTTAAGTCAATTTACATATATCGATACAAACTTATCATATAATTATTTCTGTGATCTGTTATCATTAGTGTAAATGGTGTAAATTTTAAATTTTATGATTGTTTATTTTCAATCCCAAATTGTCTAATTTTTGCCTATAAAAAAATGTTAAAAAAAATGCCTACAAAAAATGTTTCATTAATCCTTTAATTTCTACTTGAGTTCAGTTATAACCTTTTATTGTTAAATATCTGTAATTCTATGAAACATTTGTATTCGGATTGTCTTAGAGTATTTATATATATTCTAATTGCATCACAAAGGGCAATCCGTTATGACGCGAACACAAACGAGTTAGCATTTATCGATCTATCCGTTTCTTCATTATTTAATAGGGATATATTTATACATTACATTTCCTATTTGCATTTTCACTACCATTTATATGTATATTGCGTAATAACCAATTTATTTACATTTGGATTATCGTTACTTAATAATAGTAAATTTTATATTTTTCTAATATTTTATCTATACTTGAATATATACAGACGACTTGGGGTGCGTTGGTTTTTAATGATTTTAAGCTCGTCACACTTTTATGGGCATTCTGGAATTTTAAACCAACAAATAAAATAATTGTTTGTTAATGCTTTACTCGTGTGCATTTCGCATAATGCACTAAATCTAATATTTATTGATAATTTACAATGTGATAGAAGGAAGCTTGAAGAAAGATATGTAGTAGTAGTACTCAAATTGTTTCCACTTATAGATTTTTTATAAAATCGTTATATATTTCTCCCCGAAATTTTTGCGTTTGTATCTTACTATCTATCATTTATATTATATATATATACACACACACACATTTATATACTTTGTTGTGAACTATGGTCCGATGAGATTATACACAATACAATATTGTATATATAATGATTTATTTGTTTTTTTTCCTGTGTTTTCTTGCGTATATACCTACAAATGTCTTCTCTAGCCATTTTCATTGCTTCATTTGTGCCTTTACATTCTATTTTCTTTATTTTTTTTCCACATTCTTTTTCCATTTTCTCCCTTGTTTCCCGACACTTTCATATGGTATAGGGGAGGACGGGGATAATTTGACCATTTTTTTTAAAGAATTTTTTTCTCATCGAATTTTAATTATTTTTACATTCTACATGGACAAGAACCAAGTTACACATCTTTACTACTTACCTAATTTTTTCTGAATGTAAAAATTTAAAAATAAAAAATCTATACCCAAGTACAAAAAAAAATCGTTTTGGGCAACTTAGCTCCGAGGCTGGGGCTAATTTGCTCAATTCTTGAGGCTAAGTTACCCTGTCTTTTAACATGCGTTTTCCAAACTTATAAAAATTTGTATTTATTTTCTCAATTTTACATAATTTAAGGTATTTGGATTTACAAAGACTTAATAATTCATTTAATAAATAAATTTATTAACAAATTTACTAACAAATTAATTTTTCATTTTATTTATACGTCTATAACATATTCATTTAATCTTGTATTAGGTTTCAATTTTCTTTTCGGACGATTTTCAAAACATTTTCTTTCACAACATCTAAACTTGGACTTTTCGATATACTTTGTATGTACTACAACCTGTACACTAATGTTAGCCTGTAAAAATGTTAATTTTATAAAATTAAATCATACACTTTCGTTTATTTATTTTATATTTTTGCACAACACAACCTTAAAATTTTAAAAATTGATTTACACGGAACTTACCTTAACGAAGCTGGATCTTCCTCGTTTATACGTGTCATAGAAATTCTTGCAGATACCTATCTTACGTCCTTTACTCCTTTACTAGACATATTCAAAAGTATGCGTAATCCATTCCGTTAAATGCAAAGTTAACGAAACGATACATTACACACTTCAACACTTGCCGTATTTGAAAAGTGAGGGTTTGTAAATTCTCTGTCGATACCACTTACCGTTACCTTATCAACAGAATTTAAAGACAAACATTGGTATTGAAAAACGGTCTTTATAACATACTAACTACATGTACGTAAGAACTATTGTTCAATTTCGTTTGAATCTAACGTAAAATTTAATTAAATACGTGTATTTCCGATAGGACAAAATAGCCCCACGGTTTTGAGCAACTTAGCCCAAATGGTCGCGAATCGCAATATTCTTCTTTCGCTCGCGAAATGTATTTCTGCACGGGCAAAAAGATCCCAATGCAAAGAGCAAAAACAGTTTTTTTGTACTAACTTTTCGAGTGCTTTGAAATTCATAAATGTATCTTGTAACAAAGATTTGTAAATGAAAAAGTAACTTTTTTACCCGGAGACAATTTTAAAAAACGCATTCTGCGTGAAAATATTCCACAAGGTCAAATTAGCCCCGTGGTTAACTTAGCCCCGTCCTCCCCTATATACATGTTTTAGTGTTTCTACTTCTTTCTTGTATAATCCTGCACGAAGAAAGATACGTAGAGAGCAAGAGAGAAAGAGAGTAAGTTAAACATGATTTGGAATTACAATGAATCTCAAGATCAAAATGGTATTACCATTATATTAAACGCTACAAAATAGCAGCGTCTTACAAAAGTTAAAAAACTGTCCGACACCAAAGTTAAGATAATCTAAAGCATACAATCAATTAGAAAAATCATTTTTATTATTATTTATACGTGTTTATTATCAAATTAAAATATTTTGCAACAAACTTACGTAATCAGTGTAATACGTATAAATAATGCAAATATACGCGTGTAATTTACGTGTATTTTATGAACGATTTGTGAAAGGTAACGAAAGTGATAATTAACGCGTGTTGGTCAACAGGTGTGTGTGTGTGTGTGCGGTAGGTGTGAGCATATACGAAAAGTGCGCTGAAATTAATGCACATTTAGATCGAGAGTTAAACGAGCAAAGTCACAAGTGGGCTAAGTGTTTCACAGAACATTCGAATGTATTTCACAAGGATTTTATATACAACTATATTAATTAGAGAAAAATTATATTATTTGTCTGGTATTTAGATTCTGCATAATTATTAATTAATTGTTTCGTTTAGAATTTTTATATTTATTATTAAATTTCATTTGTATTAGTATAAGTAATGCTACTTAATGGTTAGTATTCACATTTTGTATTATAACAAACAAGATAATTTTTAATAATCATTGAAACTGTTAGCAAACGATGATTAAAAATATATAGATTATATTTCAGATTTACGAACAATTGCGTAAATAATACTTTTATCATAAAATCATCGCATTGTATTATGCAAATTTACAATTAAACATATTTTTCACTATGTAGACAAGTAGAATTCGTCTTTATTTTAACAATGCAAGGCTAACCTTTGTAATGCGTAGTATACTTTTTTTTTTATTTCTAAACAATGTGTTCTATTTTATAGAAAATAAACGCATCCTATATAGGTAATACGGATTTCAAGTACACGTGTGACACATTGACATCTTGTACATATACATCAGCAACGTATACGAAAATAAGACCGCCATTGATGTATTTTATATGTGGAAATCGTTCACAAAACGGTCACGTTTACGTAAAAATTTTGTTCTCTCGAAAATTGATTGCAGCTTTGTTGCCGGTAAAATGATATTGGAGTGAATAGACATTCGGAATTTCATTCCAGTTCTTAGAGCTCGGAAGTTAAAAGTCTGTGATTGTGCACGGAGAGAAAAAGTTTTAAAAGAAAAATAATTTAAATGTTCTGAGAAATATTACTATTCAGCATGGTTAAAGTTTCAATCTAATTCATGTCAGAAGTTCCCTCGTTTTTTTAAATCTTTTTAGGTTGTAAATAACTATTCCATTGATTTGAAAATGGTCCTTATGTTTTACTTTCGGTGTTAGCTTGTGGAAATTTTACGACCCTGAAGCGTACCATCGAGAAGGTTTTATTATTTTTTTTTATAAATTAACAATTTTTTTCTGCTATTGCGTGATTGTGTTGGAAAGTTTCACGATCGAAGATGCTGGATTGGTATACAAAATTGACGATAGTAATGTGCTTCGGAGATATTGACTAAAATTCTTAGATAAATATATAATTTAAAACAAAATATATTTTTCTGAAATAAGTGATATTTTTACCTTCAATCCCTATGTCCCATGTCATCCACTTGAATTGAAAGCTAAATTAAAAAAATTAAATCAGTAATACAAAAAATCACGTGAGACACATTTGTACCAATTTGAAAAAGAAATGATATTTGTAAGTTAAAATGTAGAAACTAAAATTGGCAGTGAAATCGGTAACACTAAAAAAAATAATAAATTTTGTTGTGTATTAGTTTACAGTGTGGTCTAACACTTGTGGCACATCATTTTTTAAGAAAAATATACCACGTAACCGGTTTACGCAGACTTCATCGACTATTGATATAATGTCAGAGGGATTATTAATTATTTTTATGGTTTTTATTATTTATTCAGTTTATAAATTTATTGTAGAAAATAGTGTTTTCAAAAATCTTTGTAGCTAGTATTAACCCTAGTTGAAATCAAAGTATTTATGAAAATATATTTTTATGAATTTTTTAGTCAATAAGTCCGTAATATTAATGGCTTACAAATGGTGTTACTTGACCCAAACTTGATAAAAACCCTATAAAATTTATATTATAGGGTTATTTAGTTTCTCTCTTACTACTATTTAGGGACAATAAATTCATTGTCTATAATATCATTTAATGTTTTTTAATTTTGATTTATTTTCTTTTATTTGTTATATTTTGACTTTTGTATAGTGGTTAGTTTTTTATTTTTATATACTTGATTTTCTAGATAGCATAATTATCTCGTTGCGTTACCAATTTGTTGACATACCGATCAGAGTATTGACTCCATTGTCAAATATCATTTACATACATTGGTAGCAGCGATTATGGGAGCATCAATTCATCTTCTTGAATTTTCCTCGTTCTTCAGATCGATGATTTGTGATACTACGTCTACTTCTAAATTTTATAAATTATTTTTTATTCGATTTTCGTAAGATTGAATGATACGTTGTTTATTTGTTCGTTCCTTATTAGTCGGTTAGATAATAATATTTTTTAGAGGTACGCTATATATTGCTAATTAATTTTTTGTAATCGCCGTTAAATAGTTAAGCCGTAAAATGTATACATGATGATTGCAATTTTTTCTTGTTCGTCTGTTTTTTTAACAATAACAGTTTAGTTTAATTTTTAAAAAGCACAAATTTTGGTCGACATATTCTTAAGTATTAGCAATTTTGTATATTTGCATCTAGCAATATAATTCTTTAGTAATATTGCAAGTTTGTAAGTTAGCGTATATTGATTCGACTACCGGAGTCAAATTAATCGCGCCTCTTCGTGACGAATACCCAACCATCGACAGTCAAGAATCTCTAAACGAAAATTCGATTTCTTTTTTTTCCATTAGTAACCTGGAGTGGATGTAATTAATTTAAAAGCCAAAATTTGATGTTTAATTTAACATATATTTACGTTACCTTAAAAAATGATGTATAGTAACGTATGAAAACCATTTTTAATTTAGAAATATACTCATACATAAATAACAAAATAAAGTCAAAAAATTGATCTTCTTTACCATATCAATTTGAAAACACATCGATACCCGGTATAACAATTCGAATTTCCCCTTTTTTTCCCGTTGAAATCTAGTGCTCGATGAGTAGGTAACGAGTTCATAATGAAAAAAAAAGAAAAGTATGGTTTGATTTCACATTTTTACGTTTTCTTCCATTTTCTTGGAGAATAATGTACGGTCTGGTGCAACGACGATTCACAAGTCTGAGATAGCGCGATATACGAAGGCGGAAAAATAAAACAACAAAAGGAAACGAACGAAATAAAAGGACGCCTGGCGAGGAACGAGCGGAAAAGTTTGATAAAGCCTTACCGAGATGAAAGTCCAAGAGACTCGAAAGTACAGATATCGAGTTTGATTATTTAGTTTCCTTCATCTAACCGTTTAAACTATTGGGTTATTGTTATTCTTGATCAATACCTAAACATTAACGCTGAGAGGACATTGTTTTAAATATTACTTATATGCTATTCCTTAGTAGTAAAAGTTAGGAAAAATACGTAATATTTACAAGAGAATAGACAAAACTTTCTAGGAGAAAAATTCGAATGATACATAACCGGAAAATCTGCAAGACCTGTTGTTGTTCAAATATTAGAAATTCCTGCATTCAGTGTCAATTTAATTCCAAATAGTAGAAATGGGGACGAGTTTTTGGGTATATATTAATTATTTTTTGAAAAAATTATTATGGTCAAATTTCTATCTTGGTATTTAAAATGATAGAATTTAAAAAATTACAAGATATTCTGTTAAAGAATTGTTGGTTGTTAGCCAGTTTCTTGAAATTTATTATAATTTTTAGTACTGTAATATTTACGTTTCGTTTCTTTTCTAATAATCGAATAACTTGAGTTTTAAGAAGACTCAACATTTGGACATATTTTAAATATGTTTGTCGATAACCATATTTTTTTAATAAAAAAGAGGTATCTTCAAAAAATTTGCAACGTCTTTCACGGTATCACGGTAAAAATTGCATGAAATATGTAATTAAATTAAAAATCGACTACAATAATTGAATACTGTCTAAAGACGTCGATGCAGTGTACTCAAAGAACATTTGTACATAATATTTGATCTAAGTTACAACACATATCCAAGTATAGGGTGATTGTGTTGATGAGACAGGTAATTACGATAAATTGAAAAATGAATTTAACGGGATGTCGGACTCAGAAAATGGATATTCCTTATATTTTTTTTTGTAAACGAATAAATTAGTTATTTGAATAAATTCTTTACGTCAAGTTTTTATTCATGCTTTAAATAATATACCTTTTTTTTTAAATTATTAAATCCCTAATTACCATATAATTTTTATAGGTTTAAAATTTATATCTTTTTTACTCAAAAATTGCCGATCAAAAAGTTTATTATTATGAATGATTTTTTTTCAAAAAAAAGACAGTATGTCACGCCTTTAAATTTTTTCAGATTTTTATTTCGATACAATAGAAACAATTCTTAAGAACAACTTTTCGACATTTCAATGAAAAAATAAATTAAAATTACTTAATTGGTACATCGCGAAAGTTATATCACAAACAATCTATATTCATTGATATTGTTATCACATTCAAGATGTAATAAATATAGTACTTACTTATTGAAATTCAAGTATCAATATCAATTTTTATTTTTACCTGATTATAAACAACATCTATATAAACATATTTTTTTATATTATGTGACATGCAGCGTTTTGCGACTTAGGTGCAGTATGAGAAAGATCGAGTGAGCGATAAGACGCGTCGACTAATCTAAACGGTGCATAACATCGCGAACGTTAACTCTATGGGTACATTACAAGATTCGTTTTTCGCTCCTCGTCCTTTTATTTAAAAAATGTTGAATTGAATGTAACTTGTTGATCTAATAATAATTAAAAGAGGCCTGCGATGACTCGGGCGTCGGGCTCGTAATCTGGAGGTCCCAGGTTCGATTCCCGGCCCCGGTCGATTGATACAACCACCACTGGGGAATTTATTTTCAACAAGTGCTTTCTAAACAATGACATCGAATGACCTCCGTCGCTGATTAGCACCGATTTGGGAGCATAAAAAGAGCGACGTTAAAATAAAAAAAATAATAATTAAGATAGCGAAAATGAATTGTGAAAATAAAAAATGTTTTTTTATTAAATTAACATTTAAGGGCAGTCCGTACTCATAGCTTCACAAATCCACCACCCGAATTTTGCGAGCAAAAGTGGCTCTGCCGTCAGATAAGCTGAGTTCATATTTGATAATAATTATGAACATTTAAAGGAAATAGAGTTTTTATCACACAAAATCAGAGTTGAGCGCCACAGCTATTGATGTAATGATTAATTACATATTGCTTAGCTGATCGAAAAGTCAGTATTTTCGACGAATAGTGATAAGTACGAATCAATTCTGAGAACACATACCGAAGTCACTTCGTACTTATCACTATTCGTCGAAAATACTGACTTTTCGATCAGCTAAGTAATATGTAATTAATCATTACATCAATAGCTATGACGCTTAACTTTGATGTTGTGTGGTAAAAACTCTATTTTTCTTTTAATTGTCCAAAATTGTTGTCGAATATGAACTCAGCATCTGACGGCAGCGCCACTTCTGCTCGCAAATTTTCGGGTGGTGATATATTCAACTATACTCTACGGACTCCCCTTAAGTAGAAGCATTTAATTGGAAATTAAAATGTAAGTAGCATTGAATAAACTATGGCGCGCGTTATTATTATCGATGCTGCATTAAACATTTTATACAATTAGATTTATTTATTGATTTATTTATTTATTAACCAGTATCAGAAATACATAGAATTCCTTAGAATTACATAGAATTCCCCACAGAGATATAATACAAATATCTGTTGGTGGAACTGGCAAGTTATACGATAAGATTTAAAGATTACTAGACAAATATCTGCATCTGTTCGTGATTTTAATTATTTAACAAATAAACCAATAACAATTTTATTATTAGCCTTTAAATTAAATAAACAATACCAAAGTGTCAACGTTAACCTAAGCAATTCCGAGTTAGGCACTGTACTGAGAAGTTGGGTTATCTGCCTCGTAAAACAAGTACCGTAACACAAACAATGTGACCAAAATAAATGTGTAACACGCCTTCATAAAATATGTAACACACACACACACAATGTCTATATAAATAATTAAAAATTTTTTTAAAATAATTTATAACTTATTAGATATAAAAGGTTTTATACATTTTTATGATAAAGCAATTAAAATAAAAATTGTATAACGAGGATTTGAATAAACATATATTAATTGAAAGCACAATTTGCAACATGCAATTAAATTATAACTTAATCTCAAATGTTTGCATTAATTAAACAAACCGCGATTATTAATAATTATATGTCATAATAGATAAATTTTATTTTAATTAGTACTTCAATTCTTATGAATCATTTGGTAATTTGTGAACTTTATATATGTAAGCACAATATTCAGGACATGTTAGATTCAGATAATGGTTATTTTTATATTTTTTTTATAAACTAAGGAATAAATTTTTGGAAAAATCCTGAATGTCAGGCTCTCAGGTATGTTTTGAACAATGTAAGCAAATTTATCCAGATTTTTATATCTGTAAGTTTGAAAAGTTTTCAAACTTAGCCGCCTATATGTCACGTGACAATTAGCGCCTAAGTCATTTACACTGACTACGAACGAAACGCTTCGAATAGTCAGTAGCTGATAAACTGTGCTGCGTCACAGTCGCGCTCGCTCCGACAATATCTACTTGAAATACCGAGAATTGTGTTGATTCAGGTAAATACATAATATGTATATGTATATGTAAGTAGTTGTAAATGATTAAACATTGTAACAGTCTAAATATTTGTTTGATTACAGAATTATTCTCTGCAACAACACGTGTGGTATTTTCTTACCTTATCCCATTTTATTTTGGTTAAGTCTCTATACTAGAGACTTACATATCGATAATTTTATTACGATGTTTAGGTTGAAAATTTATGTCATCTTTGATTAATATTTGTTCATTTCATGATTATTACATTATTGCAAAAGTTATTTGTTCTTTAAAAATTGAAATCGTCAGGCCCTTTTTTATGTTGTAAGCAATTCCTACAATTTTTTTCATATATTTAGTTGAATATTTCAGATATAATTCCGCATAGCCATTACCCACATTTATTTAATTAAAGACATTATTTCAAAATTTTTTTTATATATTGTCACGGACATCGCCGAGCGACTTGGGCATATGAGAAGGAGTCAAGTGACAGATAAGAAGTGTAGGTCGTATCGTCGATGCTCCGTCCGGGTGGACGGTAGCTCGATGGTCAGAGCGCGCGATTCGCACGCTGAGGTCCCGGGGTCGAATCCCGTAGTCCACCTTTTTATTTCTCGCTTCTCTCCTTTTCATACGTAACAATATACAATAGTAAAAGAGAAAAAGAAAAAAATATATAAATTTTTATATTATTACAAATTGTTGAATTAAAAAATACAAATCGGCCAGTAAAGTTTACATAATTGTTTAACGCGATTAATCAAATTAACTTTTTTTTTATAAAAATAAATGCTCTGAATTAATGTTTTGAAAACATTTATTTCGAAATTTTTCGCGCCAAGAAACGTAATTAATTTATATTTTTAAAAATAATTCGATTCTTGGAGAGCGAGAAACACGAATTTTACATTATACGTTTGTACAAACAAGCATGCGGTGTACACCACTGACGCACAATAAATATTTATATTTAATAATACACGTATAACATTTTGATTTTACTTTGACAAACGACTGATAGCGTTAATTAAATATTAATACAAAAAAAAGAGACGGTAAATAAAATTGTGCTTCTATATATATATAAATTTTGTATTTTAATATCGTCGATCAACTATAAAAAAAAATAATTTAATAAAAGATACAAACTAATTCTATTAATTTGAAACAAAATAATTAAATTGAATGTCGCAGTATATCAAAGAAGGTTTAAAATTAAATCCATATAACGAAAGATACGAGTGTTATACATTTTACGCGATCATCAAACGAATAATTCATTGTAATATTATTAATTTTATTAAAAAAAATAAAGGGCATATGTGTAATATCGTTGAAGATAATGTATATCGTAGCTGAAGGATTTTCAATTCTGGTCAAGTGCTGGTCACTCGACTAGACAGATGATTCGATTATTCATGTTCATCTTTGACACACGATCCTAGAAATTCAACCTGATATCAAAGGACTATCAGAGCCTCGGTCTAAGCGGACGTATCCCAAATACCTAAATACTCACTAATTTAATCTAATCTTAGGTTTCTACGTATAGTTTAAAACGATATACTTGTTCCCACGTGATTATCCATTCAATGCTTATTATATTGATAATGTTAATTAATTAATATCTATTAATTTATATTTATATATGATTAAAATTTTTCTACACATATATATACGATGTTAAGTCGACATTGATTCAGGAGAGACGAATATGTACGATACGTTGATTAAAATAAAACTTCTTTTTATCGTTGAAAAGTTATTTTAATACTAATTCTTGATCATTATATGTACAGCATAATCCATAAGCTTAGGAACATTTGGAAATTTTCTACTTAAATGTATAATAATTTTATCTGATATTTAACAATCCATTACATTCGAAGAAAACATCGAAACTGAGTAAATAATATTTTTCTATTTTAGAAAAAAAAATTTACATTATTTTAATAATCGGAGGATTTTTTAAATTTGTTCAATCAGTTACATTTTTAAAAATAATTAATCCTATAAATTTTGAGTAATATCAGTTGACAGATAAAGAAATATCCTGTATTAAGCTTTTTTTAAATTATTCTACGATATTTTCTTCGAAAGTTCTGGATTGTTAAACATTTAAATAGAAAATTTACAAATGTTCTTAAACTTATGGTTAGTTAGTGTATATAATTCAAATCCTAGAAGTAGATATGTAGTATAAATAGTATAGGTTGATAAGTTTTTTTCTTTAATATACAACGAAACGACCATAACCTCAAAAGATGCAAATTATGTTTCCAGCTTTCCGCGAGCAGTAAGTTTCCTATAAGATTCTTACAGATGTGTTTTTAAAGTCGTCGTACACCTTGCAATTGATTTTTATCATACTTGATAGTATCTACAAAGGTATAATAAACGTGAACTTATTATATATTGCCATATACACCCTCGCAATTTTTATCAGCGCTTTTATAGGTCGGAACTACATTCAAATTTATATGGGGAAGTAAAACCCGATAAATAATTTAAATTTCTCGTCGTTAAAATTACATCAATTGAATGTTAGTATTACTTCTATTATTACTTCTATACATAATACAAAAATTCATATATTTTATAGAAAATATTTAGAAAAACTACAAGAACATTGAATTATGATATTAAATGTTTTAAAAAATTTTTAAACATTACAAAATGTGCGATTAAAATGTTTAAAATAATTAATCGTGTTAATCTAATAAATAGAAATGTTCTCGTGACTTTGATTAAAATGGCAACATAAATTATTAATTTTCATAAAAATAGCTCTTCTAAGTAGGTTAAATGACTAGACGATAACATACAGAATTTGAGATAGCATACCTAATTGCTACCGCCCGACCGAAAAATTGTTAATTATTACATTTATATTTAACGATACATATCATTCTACGGAAAACCCGATAGAGGCGCATTAAAGGATAAACTGAATAATTTATCCTTCTAAAATGTTGCGGACGTATATATTTCATCTGCACCTGGAAATTTGCATAATGACGTGTTACCAAATTGTCTAGTGCTTCTGTATTTGAATTTTCATAAAATAGTACAGATTCTGTTGTGCAAAAGTAAGAATTAATAAGCTGAAAAATTGTTAAAACACCTATTTATATAAATTTTAGATGTTACCTCAATAAAATTTAAAATTTTGCGAAATTTAAGAAAAATCGTTTCATCTTGAGGACGAAAATGATAATATTTTCTACCTGTTTTCGTTAGTTTCGTGAAAACAATCGATTTCATTACTTATTATACTAATAATAATAACATTAAATCCTGCATAAAGTTTTTTTTAATTATATTTTTATCTATGGTATAACCAAGCTTCGAACAATTTTTACACTGTAAGGGCTATTCAGTAAACGTTAAATAATAAAAGGAATATTAATAATTTATAATAATGTGTGGAATTTAATTCAACGTAAACGTCTTTAGTTTCCGCAAACTAGACATATCTTAAACATTTTGTCTACGGCATTTTTCCCCCTACCGTTAGGATTATATAGTTTCAGCACCTTTCGACTAATGGGGTCGAAGAAATCTCTATATATACTTTCTCGGTCGAAAATCAGAGCTTGTGAAATCGTCCGTAAAGAAGGGATGTAATATTTCAACCTGGAGGCTTGTTTTATTTTCATTTTATTTTCTCCGAGAGCCGGAAATATTGACTTGTTTCAGCGCTCGATGCTCCTTTATCGAACCATTTCGAAATCGTTTCATTTCATCGTACTCTTTAATGGATGATTCTTTATATATTTCAATTCGATTTGTAGTATGTATATATATATATACCTATAATAAATAAATTAAATAAAATGTATTAAATCTTTAAACGATACGTTATTTGTGTAGAGGAATGCAACGTAGAAAAAGAGTATATATTTAGTATAGAAATGCGATCAAAGATTTTGTGTGTATGTGTGTATTCAGTAGAAATATTCGGATTACGTCGGACAATAGGTATTATGTGAAACAGTAAATTCAATCGTCTTTTTTTAACCAATTTCACTACTCCATGTAAACTAGCATACAGAATTTCAATCGGGAATCATAAGCATTGCAACAATTACACCTAATACGAACATTGTTCAATTCGTGAATTGTTATATACGTATATAGAAACGTAATGATAAAACGAGACACATCGTTTAATTGAAATATTGTAAAAGTGTATATCGCCCTCCGAAAGTCAAATTATATAGATCGTACAAACAATATTTCATATGCATTAACGAAAAAAGTAAAAGGAGCAGCGTTCGGTCATTTGTCTTCCGGTCAAGTTTACCTTTACCATTTTCGATGAAAGATCTGGTGTGTATAAGAGGAAGGAAAAAAAAGAAAAGACGAGGGTGTACACTTATGTACCGTAGAAGTGTACGCCAGTCGGGCGAAAAGCAATTCTTTTGTGCTCTGATGGTGCCGAAGTGTCTACGAGACGATGTGTGTATGTGTGCGTGTATGCTGCACGCTTCAAGTGACCCGTCATTTCCGATCGAGTGCGGTCGTCGAGATTACGGTTTGGGACGCTTGAAAAACGATAGCTACCCGACATCTCTCTATTTACTAGGAATTCACCGGGATAAATACAACTATTTTCTCTTTTATCCTCATCTCTCCCTCTCTCTCTCTCTCGTTCTCTCCATCGTGGGATAATTATTTTCACGACTGTTTTTGATTTAAATGGTTTTCCTTTTGTGGTAACATATCATTAGTGAAAGTTGAATACTTACTTTACCATTTGACTGTTACGAATTGCTTTCCCTGTTGAATGTTAAATAACATTTTGAGTTAGGGAAAGTTAATAATAATTAAATAATTTTTTGTTAAAAACCGGTTAAAAATGTAATGTGAAATATTATTAAAAAAATTCACGAAGATAATTCGTTGAATAAAATTTACTAAACTATACAGTAAAGAAAAAACAAACGATCCTAATTGAGAAAAATGACTATACTATGTAGCAAAGGTTACGATAACTTATATAGTTTTATTCTATTAGTTTTATTAAATCTTACCAATATTACGCATAGTAGATTTTTTCTTATTCGGGAAGGTCTGTCCCTCCTTACTATGTAGTTTAGTTAAGGGGCACAATTTTTGTGCGAAAAAAATTGTTAAAATTAAACTAAACTAAATAGTAAAGGAGGGACAGACCTTCCCGAATAAGAAAAAATCTACTATGCGTAATATTGGTAAGATTTAATAAAACTAATAGAATAAAACTATATAAGTTATCGTAACCTTTGCTACATAGTATAGTCATTTTTCTCAATTAGGATCGTTTGTTTTTTCTTTACTGTATAGTTTAGTAAATTTTATTCAACGAATTATCTTCGTGAATTTTTTTAATAATATTTCACATTACATTTTAACCGGTTTTTAACAAAAAATTATTTAATTATTATTAACTTTCCCTAACTCAAAATGTTATTTAACATTCAACAGGGAAAGCAATTCGTAACAGTCAAATGGTAAAGTAAGTATTCAACTTTCACTAATGATATGTTACCACAAAAGGAAAACCATTTAAATCAAAAACAGTCGTGAAAATAATTATCCCACGATGGAGAGAACGAGAGAGAGAGAGAGGGAGAGATGAGGATAAAAGAGAAAATAGTTGTATTTATCCCGGTGAATTCCTAGTAAATAGAGAGATGTCGGGTAGCTATCGTTTTTCAAGCGTCCCAAACCGTAATCTCGACGACCGCACTCGATCGGAAATGACGGGTCACTTGAAGCGTGCAGCATACACGCACACATACACACATCGTCTCGTAGACACTTCGGCACCATCAGAGCACAAAAGAATTGCTTTTCGCCCGACTGGCGTACACTTCTACGGTACATAAGTGTACACCCTCGTCTTTTCTTTTTTTCCTTCCTCTTATACACACCAGATCTTTCATCGAAAATGGTAAAGGTAAACTTGACCGGAAGACAAATGACCGAACGCTGCTCCTTTTACTTTTTTCGTTAATGCATATGAAATATTGTTTGTACCGATCTATATAATTTGACTTTCGGAGGGCGATATACACTTTTACAATATTTCAATTAAACGATGTGTTCGTTTTATCATTACGTTTCTATATACGTATATAACAATTCACGAATTGAACAATGTTCGTATTAGGTGTAATTGTTGCAATGCTTATGATTCCCGATTGAAATTCTGTATGCTAGTTTACATGGAGTAGTGAAATTGGTTAAAAAAAAGACGATTGATTTACTGTTTCACATAATACCTATTGTCCGACGTAATCCGAATATTTCTACTGAATACACACATACACACAAAATCTTTGATCGCATTTCTATACTAAATATATACTCTTTTTCTACGTTGCATTCCTCTACACAAATAACGTATCGTTTAAAGATTTAATACATTTTATTTAATTTATTTATTATAGGTATATATATACATACTACAAATCGAATTGAAATATATAAAGAATCATCCATTAAAGAGTACGATGAAATGAAACGATTTCGAAATGGTTCGATAAAGGAGCATCGAGCGCTGAAACAAGTCAATATTTCCGGCTCTCGGAGAAAATAAAATGAAAATAAAACAAGCCTCCAGGTTGAAATATTACATCCCTTCTTTACGGACGATTTCACAAGCTCTGATTTTCGACCGAGAAAGTATATATAGAGATTTCTTCGACCCCATTAGTCGAAAGGTGCTGAAACTATATAATCCTAACGGTAGGGGGAAAAATGCCGTAGACAAAATGTTTAAGATATGTCTAGTTTGCGGAAACTAAAGACGTTTACGTTGAATTAAATTCCACATTATTATAAATTATTAATATTCCTTTTATTATTTAACGTTTACTGAATAGCCCTTACAGTGTAAAAAATTGTTCGAAGCTTGGTTATACCATAGATAAAAATATAATTAAAAAAAACTTTATGCAGGATTTAATGTTATTATTATTAGTATAATAAGTAATGAAATCGATTGTTTTCACGAAACTAACGAAAAACAGGTAGAAAATATTATCATTTTCGTCCTCAAGATGAAACGATTTTTCTTAAATTTCGCAAAATTTTAAATTTTATTGAGGTAACATCTAAAATTTATATAAATAGGTGTTTTAACAATTTTTCAGCTTATTAATTCTTACTTTTGCACAACAGAATCTGTACTATTTTATGAAAAATTCAAATACAGAAGCACTAGACAATTTGGTAACACGTCATTATGCAAATTTCCAGGTGCAGATGAAATATATACGTCCGCAACATTTTAGAAGGATAAATTATTCAGTTTATCCTTTAATGCGCCTCTATCGGGTTTTCCGTAGAATGATATGTATCGTTAAATATAAATGTAATAATTAACAATTTTTCGGTCGGGCGGTAGCAATTAGGTATGCTATCTCAAATTCTGTATGTTATCGTCTAGTCATTTAACCTACTTAGAAGAGCTATTTTTATGAAAATTAATAATTTATGTTGCCATTTTAATCAAAGTCACGAGAACATTTCTATTTATTAGATTAACACGATTAATTATTTTAAACATTTTAATCGCACATTTTGTAATGTTTAAAAATTTTTTAAAACATTTAATATCATAATTCAATGTTCTTGTAGTTTTTCTAAATATTTTCTATAAAATATATGAATTTTTGTATGTATGAAGTAATAATAGAAGTAATACTAACATTCAATTGATGTAATTTTAACGACGAGAAATTTAAATTATTTATCGGGTTTTACTTCCCCATATAAATTTGAATGTAGTTCCGACCTATAAAAGCGCTGATAAAAATTGCGAGGGTGTATATGGCAATATATAATAAGTTCACGTTTATTATACCTTTGTAGATACTATCAAGTATGATAAAAATCAATTGCAAGGTGTACGACGACTTTAAAAACACATCTGTAAGAATCTTATAGGAAACTTACTGCTCGCGGAAAGCTGGAAACATAATTTGCATCTTTTGAGGTTATGGTCGTTTCGTTGTATATTAAAGAAAAAAACTTATCAACCTATACTATTTATACTACATATCTACTTCTAGGATTTGAATTATATACACTAACTAACCATAAGTTTAAGAACATTTGTAAATTTTCTATTTAAATGTTTAACAATCCAGAACTTTCGAAGAAAATATCGTAGAATAATTTAAAAAAAGCTTAATACAGGATATTTCTTTATCTGTCAACTGATATTACTCAAAATTTATAGGATTAATTATTTTTAAAAATGTAACTGATTGAACAAAATTTAAAAAATCCTCCGATTATTAAAATAATGTAAATTTTTTTTTCTAAAATAGAAAAATATTATTTACTCAGTTTCGATGTTTTCTTCGAATGTAATGGATTGTTAAATATCAGATAAAATTATTATACATTTAAGTAGAAAATTTCCAAATGTTCCTAAGCTTATGGATTATGCTGTACATATAATGATCAAGAATTAGTATTAAAATAACTTTTCAACGATAAAAAGAAGTTTTATTTTAATCAACGTATCGTACATATTCGTCTCTCCTGAATCAATGTCGACTTAACATCGTATATATATGTGTAGAAAAATTTTAATCATATAAATATAAATTAATAGATATTAATTAATTAACATTATCAATATAATAAGCATTGAATGGATAATCACGTGGGAACAAGTATATCGTTTTAAACTATACGTAGAAACCTAAGATTAGATTAAATTAGTGAGTATTTAGGTATTTGGGATACGTCCGCTTAGACCGAGGCTCTGATAGTCCTTTGATATCAGGTTGAATTTCTAGGATCGTGTGTCAAAGATGAACATGAATAATCGAATCATCTGTCTAGTCGAGTGACCAGCACTTGACCAGAATTGAAAATCCTTCAGCTACGATATACATTATCTTCAACGATATTACACATATGCCCTTTATTTTTTTTAATAAAATTAATAATATTACAATGAATTATTCGTTTGATGATCGCGTAAAATGTATAACACTCGTATCTTTCGTTATATGGATTTAATTTTAAACCTTCTTTGATATACTGCGACATTCAATTTAATTATTTTGTTTCAAATTAATAGAATTAGTTTGTATCTTTTATTAAATTATTTTTTTTATAGTTGATCGACGATATTAAAATACAAAATTTATATATATATAGAAGCACAATTTTATTTACCGTCTTTTTTTTGTATTAATATTTAATTAACGCTATCAGTCGTTTGTCAAAGTAAAATCAAAATGTTATACGTGTATTATTAAATATAATATTTATTGTGCGTCAGTGGTGTACACCGCATGCTTGTTTGTACAAACGTATAATGTAAAATTCGTGTTTCTCGCTCTCCAAGAATCGAATTATTTTTAAAAATATAAATTAATTACGTTTCTTGGCGCGAAAAATTTCGAAATAAATGTTTTCAAAACATTAATTCAGAGCATTTATTTTTATAAAAAAAAAGTTAATTTGATTAATCGCGTTAAACAATTATGTAAACTTTACTGGCCGATTTGTATTTTTTAATTCAACAATTTGTAATAATATAAAAATTTATATATTTTTTTCTTTTTCTCTTTTACTATTGTATATTGTTACGTATGAAAAGGAGAGAAGCGAGAAATAAAAAGGTGGACTACGGGATTCGACCCCGGGACCTCAGCGTGCGAATCGCGCGCTCTGACCATCGAGCTACCGTCCACCCGGACGGAGCATCGACGATACGACCTACACTTCTTATCTGTCACTTGACTCCTTCTCATATGCCCAAGTCGCTCGGCGATGTCCGTGACAATATATAAAAAAAATTTTGAAATAATGTCTTTAATTAAATAAATGTGGGTAATGGCTATGCGGAATTATATCTGAAATATTCAACTAAATATATGAAAAAAATTGTAGGAATTGCTTACAACATAAAAAAGGGCCTGACGATTTCAATTTTTAAAGAACAAATAACTTTTGCAATAATGTAATAATCATGAAATGAACAAATATTAATCAAAGATGACATAAATTTTCAACCTAAACATCGTAATAAAATTATCGATATGTAAGTCTCTAGTATAGAGACTTAACCAAAATAAAATGGGATAAGGTAAGAAATACCACACGTGTTGTTGCAGAGAATAATTCTGTAATCAAACAAATATTTAGACTGTTACAATGTTTAATCATTTACAACTACTTACATATACATATACATATTATGTATTTACCTGAATCAACACAATTCTCGGTATTTCAAGTAGATATTGTCGGAGCGAGCGCGACTGTGACGCAGCACAGTTTATCAGCTACTGACTATTCGAAGCGTTTCGTTCGTAGTCAGTGTAAATGACTTAGGCGCTAATTGTCACGTGACATATAGGCGGCTAAGTTTGAAAACTTTTCAAACTTACAGATATAAAAATCTGGATAAATTTGCTTACATTGTTCAAAACATACCTGAGAGCCTGACATTCAGGATTTTTCCAAAAATTTATTCCTTAGTTTATAAAAAAAATATAAAAATAACCATTATCTGAATCTAACATGTCCTGAATATTGTGCTTACATATATAAAGTTCACAAATTACCAAATGATTCATAAGAATTGAAGTACTAATTAAAATAAAATTTATCTATATCGACATATAATTATTAATAATCGCGGTTTGTTTAATTAATGCAAACATTTGAGATTAAGTATAATTTAATTGCATGTTGCAAATTGTGCTTTCAATTAATATATGTTTATTCAAATCCTCGTTATACAATTTTTATTTTAATTGCTTTATCATAAAATGTATAAAACCTTTTATATCTAATAAGTTTATAAATTATTTTAAAAAAATTTTTAATTATTTATATAGACATTGTGTGTGTGTGTGTTACATATTTTATGAAGGCGTGTTGTACACATTTATTTTGGTCACATTGTTTGTGTTACGGTACTTGTTTTACGAGGCAGATAACCCAACTTCTCAGTACAGTGCCTAACTCGGAATTGCTTAGGTTAACGTTGACACTTTGGTATTGTTTATTTAATTTAAAGGCTAATAATAAAATTGTTATTGGTTTATTTGTTAAATAATTAAAATCACGAACAGATGCAGATATTGTCTAGTAATCTTTAAATCTTATCGTATAACTGCCAGTTCCACCAACAGATATTTGTATTATATCTCTGTGGGGAATTCTATGTAATTCTAAGGAATTCTATGTATTTCTGATACTGGTTAATAAATAAATAAATCAATAAATAAATCTAATTGTATAAAATGTTTAATGCAGCATCGATAATAATAACGCGCGCCATAGTTTATTCAATGCTACTTACATTTAATTTCCAATTAAATGCTTCTACTTAAGGGGAGTCCGTAGAGTATAGTTGAATATATCACCACCCGAAAATTTGCGAGCAGAAGTGCGCTGCCGTCAGATGCTGAGTTCATATTCGACAACAATTTTGGACATTAAAAGAAAAATAGAGTTTTACCACACAACATCAAAGTTAAGCGTCATAGCTATTGATGTAATGATAATTACATATTACTTAGCTGATCGAAAAAGTCAGTATTTTCGACGAATAGTGATAAGTACGAAGTGACTTCGGTATGTGTTCTCAGAATTGATTCGTACTTATCACTATTCGTCGAAAATACTGACTTTCGATCAGCTAAGCAATATGTAATTAATCATTACATCAATAGCTGTGGCGCTCACTCTGATTTTGTGTGATAAAAACTCTATTTCCTTTAAATGTTCATAATTATTATCAAATATGAACTCAGCTTATCTGACGGCAGAGCCACTTTTGCTCGCAAAATTCGGGTGGTGGATTTGTGAAGCTATGAGTACGGACTGCCCTTAAATGTTAATTTAATAAAAAAACATTTTTATTTTCACAATTCATTTTCGCTATCTTAATTATTATTTTTTTTATTTTAACGTCGCTCTTTTATGCTCTCCAAATCGGTGCTAATCAGCGACGGAGGTCATCGATGTCATTGTTTAGAAAGCACTTGTTGAAAATAAATTCCCCAGTGGTGGTTGTATCAATCGACCGGGGCCGGGAATCGAACCTGGGACCTCCAGATTACGAGCCCGACGCCCGAGTCATCGCAGGCCTCTTTTAATTATTATTAGATCAACAAGTTACATTCAATTCAACATTTTTTAAATAAAAGGACGAGGAGCGAAAAACGAATCTTGTAATGTACCCATAGAGTTAACGTTCGCGATGTTATGCACCGTTTTAGATTAGTCGACGCGTCTTATCGCTCACTCGATCTTTCTCATACTGCACCTAAGTCGCAAAACGCTGCATGTCACATAATATAAAAAAATATGTTTATATAGATGTTGTTTATAATCAGGTAAAAATAAAAATTGATATTGATACTTGAATTTCAATAAGTAAGTACTATATTTATTACATCTTGAATGTGATAACAATATCAATGAATATAGATTGTTTGTGATATAACTTTCGCGATGTACCAATTAAGTAATTTTAATTTATTTTTTCATTGAAATGTCGAAAAGTTGTTCTTAAGAATTGTTTCTATTGTATCGAAATAAAAATCTGAAAAAATTTAAAGGCGTGACATACTGTCTTTTTTTTGAAAAAAAATCATTCATAATAATAAACTTTTGATCGGCAATTTTTGAGTAAAAAAGATATAAATTTTAAACCTATAAAAATTATATGGTAATTAGGGATTTAATAATTTAAAAAAAAAGGTATATTATTTAAAGCATGAATAAAAACTTGACGTAAAGAATTTATTCAAATAACTAATTTATTCGTTTACAAAAAAAATATAAGGAATATCCATTTTCTGAGTCCGACATCCCGTTAAATTCATTTTTCAATTTATCGTAATTACCTGTCTCATCAACACAATCACCCTATACTTGGATATGTGTTGTAACTTAGATCAAATATTATGTACAAATGTTCTTTGAGTACACTGCATCGACGTCTTTAGACAGTATTCAATTATTGTAGTCGATTTTAATTTAATTACATATTTCATGCAATTTTTACCGTGATACCGTGAAAGACGTTGCAAATTTTTGAAGATACCTCTTTTTTATTAAAAAAATATGGTTATCGACAAACATATTTAAAATATGTCCAAATGTTGAGTCTTCTTAAAACTCAAGTTATTCGATTATTAGAAAAGAAACGAAACGTAAATATTACAGTACTAAAAATTATAATAAATTTCAAGAAACTGGCTAACAACCAACAATTCTTTAACAGAATATCTTGTAATTTTTTAAATTCTATCATTTTAAATACCAAGATAGAAATTTGACCATAATAATTTTTTCAAAAAATAATTAATATATACCCAAAAACTCGTCCCCATTTCTACTATTTGGAATTAAATTGACACTGAATGCAGGAATTTCTAATATTTGAACAACAACAGGTCTTGCAGATTTTCCGGTTATGTATCATTCGAATTTTTCTCCTAGAAAGTTTTGTCTATTCTCTTGTAAATATTACGTATTTTTCCTAACTTTTACTACTAAGGAATAGCATATAAGTAATATTTAAAACAATGTCCTCTTAGCGTTAATGTTTAGGTATTGATCAAGAATAACAATAACCCAATAGTTTAAACGGTTAGATGAAGGAAACTAAATAATCAAACTCGATATCTGTACTTTCGAGTCTCTTGGACTTTCATCTCGGTAAGGCTTTATCAAACTTTTCCGCTCGTTCCTCGCCAGGCGTCCTTTTATTTCGTTCGTTTCCTTTTGTTGTTTTATTTTTCCGCCTTCGTATATCGCGCTATCTCAGACTTGTGAATCGTCGTTGCACCAGACCGTACATTATTCTCCAAGAAAATGGAAGAAAACGTAAAAATGTGAAATCAAACCATACTTTTCTTTTTTTTCATTATGAACTCGTTACCTACTCATCGAGCACTAGATTTCAACGGGAAAAAAGGGGAAATTCGAATTGTTATACCGGGTATCGATGTGTTTTCAAATTGATATGGTAAAGAAGATCAATTTTTTGACTTTATTTTGTTATTTATGTATGTGTATATTTCTAAATTAAAAATGGTTTTCATACGTTACTATACATCATTTTTTAAGGTAACGTAAATATATGTTAAATTAAACATCAAATTTTGGCTTTTAAATTAATTACATCCACTCCAGGTTACTAATGGAAAAAAAAGAAATCGAATTTTCGTTTAGAGATTCTTGACTGTCGATGGTTGGGTATTCGTCACGAAGAGGCGCGATTAATTTGACTCCGGTAGTCGAATCAATATACGCTAACTTACAAACTTGCAATATTACTAAAGAATTATATTGCTAGATGCAAATATACAAAATTGCTAATACTTAAGAATATGTCGACCAAAATTTGTGCTTTTTAAAAATTAAACTAAACTGTTATTGTTAAAAAACAGACGAACAAGAAAAAATTGCAATCATCATGTATACATTTTACGGCTTAACTATTTAACGGCGATTACAAAAAATTAATTAGCAATATATAGCGTACCTCTAAAAAATATTATTATCTAACCGACTAATAAGGAACGAACAAATAAACAACGTATCATTCAATCTTACGAAAATCGAATAAAAAATAATTTATAAAATTTAGAAGTAGACGTAGTATCACAAATCATCGATCTGAAGAACGAGGAAAATTCAAGAAGATGAATTGATGCTCCCATAATCGCTGCTACCAATGTATGTAAATGATATTTGACAATGGAGTCAATACTCTGATCGGTATGTCAACAAATTGGTAACGCAACGAGATAATTATGCTATCTAGAAAATCAAGTATATAAAATAAAAAACTAACCACTATACAAAAGTCAAAATAACAAATAAAAGAAAATAAATCAAAATTAAAAAACATTAAATGATATTATAGACAATGAATTTATTGTCCCTAAATAGTAGTAAGAGAGAAACTAAATAACCCTATAATATAAATTTTATAGGGTTTTTATCAAGTTTGGGTCAAGTAACACCATTTGTAAGCCATTAATATTACGGACTTATTGACTAAAAAATTCATAAAATATATTTCATAAATACTTTGATTTCAACTAGGGTTAATACTAGCTACAAAGATTTTTGAAAACACTATTTTCTACAATAAATTTTAAACTGAATAAATAATAAAAACCATAAAAATAATTAATAATCCCTCTGACATTATATCAATAGTCGATGAAGTCTGCGTAAACCGGTTACGTGGTATATTTTTCTTAAAAAATGATGTGCCACAAGTGTTAGACCACACTGTAAACTAATACACAACAAAATTTATTATTTTTTTAGTGTTACCGATTTCACTGCCAATTTTAGTTTCTACATTTTAACTTACAAATATCATTTCTTTTTCAAATTGGTACAAATGTGTCTCACGTGATTTTTTGTATTACTGATTTAATTTTTTTAATTTAGCTTTCAATTCAAGTGGATGACATGGGACATAGGGATTGAAGGTAAAAATATCACTTATTTCAGAAAAATATATTTTGTTTTAAATTATATATTTATCTAAGAATTTTAGTCAATATCTCCGAAGCACATTACTATCGTCAATTTTGTATACCAATCCAGCATCTTCGATCGTGAAACTTTCCAACACAATCACGCAATAGCAGAAAAAAATTGTTAATTTTATAAAAAAAAATAATAAAACCTTCTCGATGGTACGCTTCAGGGTCGTAAAATTTCCACAAGCTAACACCGAAAGTAAAACATAAGGACCATTTTCAAATCAATGGAATAGTTATTTACAACCTAAAAAGATTTAAAAAAACGAGGGAACTTCTGACATGAATTAGATTGAAACTTTAACCATGCTGAATAGTAATATTTCTCAGAACATTTAAATTATTTTTCTTTTAAAACTTTTTCTCTCCGTGCACAATCACAGACTTTTAACTTCCGAGCTCTAAGAACTGGAATGAAATTCCGAATGTCTATTCACTCCAATATCATTTTACCGGCAACAAAGCTGCAATCAATTTTCGAGAGAACAAAATTTTTACGTAAACGTGACCGTTTTGTGAACGATTTCCACATATAAAATACATCAATGGCGGTCTTATTTTCGTATACGTTGCTGATGTATATGTACAAGATGTCAATGTGTCACACGTGTACTTGAAATCCGTATTACCTATATACATGTTTTAGTGTTTCTACTTCTTTCTTGTATAATCCTGCACGAAGAAAGATACGTAGAGAGCAAGAGAGAAAGAGAGTAAGTTAAACATGATTTGGAATTACAATGAATCTCAAGATCAAAATGGTATTACCATTATATTAAACGCTACAAAATAGCAGCGTCTTACAAAAGTTAAAAAACTGTCCGACACCAAAGTTAAGATAATCTAAAGCATACAATCAATTAGAAAAATCATTTTTATTATTATTTATACGTGTTTATTATCAAATTAAAATATTTTGCAACAAACTTACGTAATCAGTGTAATACGTATAAATAATGCAAATATACGCGTGTAATTTACGTGTATTTTATGAACGATTTGTGAAAGGTAACGAAAGTGATAATTAACGCGTGTTGGTCAACAGGTGTGTGTGTGTGTGTGCGGTAGGTGTGAGCATATACGAAAAGTGCGCTGAAATTAATGCACATTTAGATCGAGAGTTAAACGAGCAAAGTCACAAGTGGGCTAAGTGTTTCACAGAACATTCGAATGTATTTCACAAGGATTTTATATACAACTATATTAATTAGAGAAAAATTATATTATTTGTCTGGTATTTAGATTCTGCATAATTATTAATTAATTGTTTCGTTTAGAATTTTTATATTTATTATTAAATTTCATTTGTATTAGTATAAGTAATGCTACTTAATGGTTAGTATTCACATTTTGTATTATAACAAACAAGATAATTTTAATAATCATTGAAACTGTTAGCAAACGATGATTAAAAATATATAGATTATATTTCAGATTTACGAACAATTGCGTAAATAATACTTTTATCATAAAATCATCGCATTGTATTATGCAAATTTACAATTAAACATATTTTTCACTATGTAGACAAGTAGAATTCGTCTTTATTTTAACAATGCAAGGCTAACCTTTGTAATGCGTAGTATACTTTTTTTTTATTTCTAAACAATGTGTTCTATTTTATAGAAAATAAACGCATCCTATATAGGTAATACGGATTTCAAGTACACGTGTGACACATTGACATCTTGTACATATACATCAGCAACGTATACGAAAATAAGACCGCCATTGATGTATTTTATATGTGGAAATCGTTCACAAAACGGTCACGTTTACGTAAAAATTTTGTTCTCTCGAAAATTGATTGCAGCTTTGTTGCCGGTAAAATGATATTGGAGTGAATAGACATTCGGAATTTCATTCCAGTTCTTAGAGCTCGGAAGTTAAAAGTCTGTGATTGTGCACGGAGAGAAAAAGTTTTAAAAGAAAAATAATTTAAATGTTCTGAGAAATATTACTATTCAGCATGGTTAAAGTTTCAATCTAATTCATGTCAGAAGTTCCCTCGTTTTTTAAATCTTTTTAGGTTGTAAATAACTATTCCATTGATTTGAAAATGGTCCTTATGTTTTACTTTCGGTGTTAGCTTGTGGAAATTTTACGACCCTGAAGCGTACCATCGAGAAGGTTTTATTATTTTTTTTATAAATTAACAATTTTTTTCTGCTATTGCGTGATTGTGTTGGAAAGTTTCACGATCGAAGATGCTGGATTGGTATACAAAATTGACGATAGTAATGTGCTTCGGAGATATTGACTAAAATTCTTAGATAAATATATAATTTAAAACAAAATATATTTTTCTGAAATAAGTGATATTTTTACCTTCAATCCCTATGTCCCATGTCATCCACTTGAATTGAAAGCTAAATTAAAAAAATTAAATCAGTAATACAAAAAATCACGTGAGACACATTTGTACCAATTTGAAAAAGAAATGATATTTGTAAGTTAAAATGTAGAAACTAAAATTGGCAGTGAAATCGGTAACACTAAAAAAAATAATAAATTTGTTGTGTATTAGTTTACAGTGTGGTCTAACACTTGTGGCACATCATTTTTTAAGAAAAATATACCACGTAACCGGTTTACGCAGACTTCATCGACTATTGATATAATGTCAGAGGGATTATTAATTATTTTTATGGTTTTTATTATTTATTCAGTTTATAAATTTATTGTAGAAAATAGTGTTTTCAAAAATCTTTGTAGCTAGTATTAACCCTAGTTGAAATCAAAGTATTTATGAAAATATATTTTTATGAATTTTTTAGTCAATAAGTCCGTAATATTAATGGCTTACAAATGGTGTTACTTGACCCAAACTTGATAAAAACCCTATAAAATTTATATTATAGGGTTATTTAGTTTCTCTCTTACTACTATTTAGGGACAATAAATTCATTGTCTATAATATCATTTAATGTTTTTTAATTTTGATTTATTTTCTTTTATTTGTTATATTTTGACTTTTGTATAGTGGTTAGTTTTTTATTTTTATATACTTGATTTTCTAGATAGCATAATTATCTCGTTGCGTTACCAATTTGTTGACATACCGATCAGAGTATTGACTCCATTGTCAAATATCATTTACATACATTGGTAGCAGCGATTATGGGAGCATCAATTCATCTTCTTGAATTTTCCTCGTTCTTCAGATCGATGATTTGTGATACTACGTCTACTTCTAAATTTTATAAATTATTTTTTATTCGATTTTCGTAAGATTGAATGATACGTTGTTTATTTGTTCGTTCCTTATTAGTCGGTTAGATAATAATATTTTTTAGAGGTACGCTATATATTGCTAATTAATTTTTTGTAATCGCCGTTAAATAGTTAAGCCGTAAAATGTATACATGATGATTGCAATTTTTTCTTGTTCGTCTGTTTTTTAACAATAACAGTTTAGTTTAATTTTTAAAAAGCACAAATTTTGGTCGACATATTCTTAAGTATTAGCAATTTTGTATATTTGCATCTAGCAATATAATTCTTTAGTAATATTGCAAGTTTGTAAGTTAGCGTATATTGATTCGACTACCGGAGTCAAATTAATCGCGCCTCTTCGTGACGAATACCCAACCATCGACAGTCAAGAATCTCTAAACGAAAATTCGATTTCTTTTTTTTCCATTAGTAACCTGGAGTGGATGTAATTAATTTAAAAGCCAAAATTTGATGTTTAATTTAACATATATTTACGTTACCTTAAAAAATGATGTATAGTAACGTATGAAAACCATTTTTAATTTAGAAATATACTCATACATAAATAACAAAATAAAGTCAAAAAATTGATCTTCTTTACCATATCAATTTGAAAACACATCGATACCCGGTATAACAATTCGAATTTCCCCTTTTTTTCCCGTTGAAATCTAGTGCTCGATGAGTAGGTAACGAGTTCATAATGAAAAAAAAAGAAAAGTATGGTTTGATTTCACATTTTTACGTTTTCTTCCATTTTCTTGGAGAATAATGTACGGTCTGGTGCAACGACGATTCACAAGTCTGAGATAGCGCGATATACGAAGGCGGAAAAATAAAACAACAAAAGGAAACGAACGAAATAAAAGGACGCCTGGCGAGGAACGAGCGGAAAAGTTTGATAAAGCCTTACCGAGATGAAAGTCCAAGAGACTCGAAAGTACAGATATCGAGTTTGATTATTTAGTTTCCTTCATCTAACCGTTTAAAACTATTGGGTTATTGTTATTCTTGATCAATACCTAAACATTAACGCTGAGAGGACATTGTTTTAAATATTACTTATATGCTATTCCTTAGTAGTAAAAGTTAGGAAAAATACGTAATATTTACAAGAGAATAGACAAAACTTTCTAGGAGAAAAATTCGAATGATACATAACCGGAAAATCTGCAAGACCTGTTGTTGTTCAAATATTAGAAATTCCTGCATTCAGTGTCAATTTAATTCCAAATAGTAGAAATGGGGACGAGTTTTTGGGTATATATTAATTATTTTTTGAAAAAATTATTATGGTCAAATTTCTATCTTGGTATTTAAAATGATAGAATTTAAAAAATTACAAGATATTCTGTTAAAGAATTGTTGGTTGTTAGCCAGTTTCTTGAAATTTATTATAATTTTTAGTACTGTAATATTTACGTTTCGTTTCTTTTCTAATAATCGAATAACTTGAGTTTTAAGAAGACTCAACATTTGGACATATTTTAAATATGTTTGTCGATAACCATATTTTTTTAATAAAAAGAGGTATCTTCAAAAAATTTGCAACGTCTTTCACGGTATCACGGTAAAAATTGCATGAAATATGTAATTAAATTAAAAATCGACTACAATAATTGAATACTGTCTAAAGACGTCGATGCAGTGTACTCAAAGAACATTTGTACATAATATTTGATCTAAGTTACAACACATATCCAAGTATAGGGTGATTGTGTTGATGAGACAGGTAATTACGATAAATTGAAAAATGAATTTAACGGGATGTCGGACTCAGAAAATGGATATTCCTTATATTTTTTTTTGTAAACGAATAAATTAGTTATTTGAATAAATTCTTTACGTCAAGTTTTTATTCATGCTTTAAATAATATACCTTTTTTTTAAATTATTAAATCCCTAATTACCATATAATTTTTATAGGTTTAAAATTTATATCTTTTTTACTCAAAAATTGCCGATCAAAAAGTTTATTATTATGAATGATTTTTTTTCAAAAAAAAGACAGTATGTCACGCCTTTAAATTTTTTCAGATTTTTATTTCGATACAATAGAAACAATTCTTAAGAACAACTTTTCGACATTTCAATGAAAAAATAAATTAAAATTACTTAATTGGTACATCGCGAAAGTTATATCACAAACAATCTATATTCATTGATATTGTTATCACATTCAAGATGTAATAAATATAGTACTTACTTATTGAAATTCAAGTATCAATATCAATTTTTATTTTTACCTGATTATAAACAACATCTATATAAACATATTTTTTTATATTATGTGACATGCAGCGTTTTGCGACTTAGGTGCAGTATGAGAAAGATCGAGTGAGCGATAAGACGCGTCGACTAATCTAAACGGTGCATAACATCGCGAACGTTAACTCTATGGGTACATTACAAGATTCGTTTTTCGCTCCTCGTCCTTTTATTTAAAAAATGTTGAATTGAATGTAACTTGTTGATCTAATAATAATTAAAAGAGGCCTGCGATGACTCGGGCGTCGGGCTCGTAATCTGGAGGTCCCAGGTTCGATTCCCGGCCCCGGTCGATTGATACAACCACCACTGGGGAATTTATTTTCAACAAGTGCTTTCTAAACAATGACATCGAATGACCTCCGTCGCTGATTAGCACCGATTTGGGAGCATAAAAAGAGCGACGTTAAAATAAAAAAAATAATAATTAAGATAGCGAAAATGAATTGTGAAAATAAAAAATGTTTTTTTATTAAATTAACATTTAAGGGCAGTCCGTACTCATAGCTTCACAAATCCACCACCCGAATTTTGCGAGCAAAAGTGGCTCTGCCGTCAGATAAGCTGAGTTCATATTTGATAATAATTATGAACATTTAAAGGAAATAGAGTTTTTATCACACAAAATCAGAGTTGAGCGCCACAGCTATTGATGTAATGATTAATTACATATTGCTTAGCTGATCGAAAAGTCAGTATTTTCGACGAATAGTGATAAGTACGAATCAATTCTGAGAACACATACCGAAGTCACTTCGTACTTATCACTATTCGTCGAAAATACTGACTTTTCGATCAGCTAAGTAATATGTAATTAATCATTACATCAATAGCTATGACGCTTAACTTTGATGTTGTGTGGTAAAAACTCTATTTTTCTTTTAATTGTCCAAAATTGTTGTCGAATATGAACTCAGCATCTGACGGCAGCGCCACTTCTGCTCGCAAATTTTCGGGTGGTGATATATTCAACTATACTCTACGGACTCCCCTTAAGTAGAAGCATTTAATTGGAAATTAAAATGTAAGTAGCATTGAATAAACTATGGCGCGCGTTATTATTATCGATGCTGCATTAAACATTTTATACAATTAGATTTATTTATTGATTTATTTATTTATTAACCAGTATCAGAAATACATAGAATTCCTTAGAATTACATAGAATTCCCCACAGAGATATAATACAAATATCTGTTGGTGGAACTGGCAAGTTATACGATAAGATTTAAAGATTACTAGACAAATATCTGCATCTGTTCGTGATTTTAATTATTTAACAAATAAACCAATAACAATTTTATTATTAGCCTTTAAATTAAATAAACAATACCAAAGTGTCAACGTTAACCTAAGCAATTCCGAGTTAGGCACTGTACTGAGAAGTTGGGTTATCTGCCTCGTAAAACAAGTACCGTAACACAAACAATGTGACCAAAATAAATGTGTAACACGCCTTCATAAAATATGTAACACACACACACACAATGTCTATATAAATAATTAAAAATTTTTTTAAAATAATTTATAACTTATTAGATATAAAAGGTTTTATACATTTTTATGATAAAGCAATTAAAATAAAAATTGTATAACGAGGATTTGAATAAACATATATTAATTGAAAGCACAATTTGCAACATGCAATTAAATTATAACTTAATCTCAAATGTTTGCATTAATTAAACAAACCGCGATTATTAATAATTATATGTCATAATAGATAAATTTTATTTTAATTAGTACTTCAATTCTTATGAATCATTTGGTAATTTGTGAACTTTATATATGTAAGCACAATATTCAGGACATGTTAGATTCAGATAATGGTTATTTTTATATTTTTTTTATAAACTAAGGAATAAATTTTTGGAAAAATCCTGAATGTCAGGCTCTCAGGTATGTTTTGAACAATGTAAGCAAATTTATCCAGATTTTTATATCTGTAAGTTTGAAAAGTTTTCAAACTTAGCCGCCTATATGTCACGTGACAATTAGCGCCTAAGTCATTTACACTGACTACGAACGAAACGCTTCGAATAGTCAGTAGCTGATAAACTGTGCTGCGTCACAGTCGCGCTCGCTCCGACAATATCTACTTGAAATACCGAGAATTGTGTTGATTCAGGTAAATACATAATATGTATATGTATATGTAAGTAGTTGTAAATGATTAAACATTGTAACAGTCTAAATATTTGTTTGATTACAGAATTATTCTCTGCAACAACACGTGTGGTATTTTCTTACCTTATCCCATTTTATTTTGGTTAAGTCTCTATACTAGAGACTTACATATCGATAATTTTATTACGATGTTTAGGTTGAAAATTTATGTCATCTTTGATTAATATTTGTTCATTTCATGATTATTACATTATTGCAAAAGTTATTTGTTCTTTAAAAATTGAAATCGTCAGGCCCTTTTTTATGTTGTAAGCAATTCCTACAATTTTTTTCATATATTTAGTTGAATATTTCAGATATAATTCCGCATAGCCATTACCCACATTTATTTAATTAAAGACATTATTTCAAAATTTTTTTTATATATTGTCACGGACATCGCCGAGCGACTTGGGCATATGAGAAGGAGTCAAGTGACAGATAAGAAGTGTAGGTCGTATCGTCGATGCTCCGTCCGGGTGGACGGTAGCTCGATGGTCAGAGCGCGCGATTCGCACGCTGAGGTCCCGGGGTCGAATCCCGTAGTCCACCTTTTTATTTCTCGCTTCTCTCCTTTTCATACGTAACAATATACAATAGTAAAAGAGAAAAAGAAAAAAATATATAAATTTTTATATTATTACAAATTGTTGAATTAAAAAATACAAATCGGCCAGTAAAGTTTACATAATTGTTTAACGCGATTAATCAAATTAACTTTTTTTTTATAAAAATAAATGCTCTGAATTAATGTTTTGAAAACATTTATTTCGAAATTTTTCGCGCCAAGAAACGTAATTAATTTATATTTTTAAAAATAATTCGATTCTTGGAGAGCGAGAAACACGAATTTTACATTATACGTTTGTACAAACAAGCATGCGGTGTACACCACTGACGCACAATAAATATTTATATTTAATAATACACGTATAACATTTTGATTTTACTTTGACAAACGACTGATAGCGTTAATTAAATATTAATACAAAAAAAAGAGACGGTAAATAAAATTGTGCTTCTATATATATATAAATTTTGTATTTTAATATCGTCGATCAACTATAAAAAAAAATAATTTAATAAAAGATACAAACTAATTCTATTAATTTGAAACAAAATAATTAAATTGAATGTCGCAGTATATCAAAGAAGGTTTAAAATTAAATCCATATAACGAAAGATACGAGTGTTATACATTTTACGCGATCATCAAACGAATAATTCATTGTAATATTATTAATTTTATTAAAAAAAATAAAGGGCATATGTGTAATATCGTTGAAGATAATGTATATCGTAGCTGAAGGATTTTCAATTCTGGTCAAGTGCTGGTCACTCGACTAGACAGATGATTCGATTATTCATGTTCATCTTTGACACACGATCCTAGAAATTCAACCTGATATCAAAGGACTATCAGAGCCTCGGTCTAAGCGGACGTATCCCAAATACCTAAATACTCACTAATTTAATCTAATCTTAGGTTTCTACGTATAGTTTAAAACGATATACTTGTTCCCACGTGATTATCCATTCAATGCTTATTATATTGATAATGTTAATTAATTAATATCTATTAATTTATATTTATATATGATTAAAATTTTTCTACACATATATATACGATGTTAAGTCGACATTGATTCAGGAGAGACGAATATGTACGATACGTTGATTAAAATAAAACTTCTTTTTATCGTTGAAAAGTTATTTTAATACTAATTCTTGATCATTATATGTACAGCATAATCCATAAGCTTAGGAACATTTGGAAATTTTCTACTTAAATGTATAATAATTTTATCTGATATTTAACAATCCATTACATTCGAAGAAAACATCGAAACTGAGTAAATAATATTTTTCTATTTTAGAAAAAAAAATTTACATTATTTTAATAATCGGAGGATTTTTTAAATTTTGTTCAATCAGTTACATTTTTAAAAATAATTAATCCTATAAATTTTGAGTAATATCAGTTGACAGATAAAGAAATATCCTGTATTAAGCTTTTTTTAAATTATTCTACGATATTTTCTTCGAAAGTTCTGGATTGTTAAACATTTAAATAGAAAATTTACAAATGTTCTTAAACTTATGGTTAGTTAGTGTATATAATTCAAATCCTAGAAGTAGATATGTAGTATAAATAGTATAGGTTGATAAGTTTTTTTCTTTAATATACAACGAAACGACCATAACCTCAAAAGATGCAAATTATGTTTCCAGCTTTCCGCGAGCAGTAAGTTTCCTATAAGATTCTTACAGATGTGTTTTTAAAGTCGTCGTACACCTTGCAATTGATTTTTATCATACTTGATAGTATCTACAAAGGTATAATAAACGTGAACTTATTATATATTGCCATATACACCCTCGCAATTTTTATCAGCGCTTTTATAGGTCGGAACTACATTCAAATTTATATGGGGAAGTAAAACCCGATAAATAATTTAAATTTCTCGTCGTTAAAATTACATCAATTGAATGTTAGTATTACTTCTATTATTACTTCTATACATAATACAAAAATTCATATATTTTATAGAAAATATTTAGAAAAACTACAAGAACATTGAATTATGATATTAAATGTTTTAAAAAATTTTTAAACATTACAAAATGTGCGATTAAAATGTTTAAAATAATTAATCGTGTTAATCTAATAAATAGAAATGTTCTCGTGACTTTGATTAAAATGGCAACATAAATTATTAATTTTCATAAAAATAGCTCTTCTAAGTAGGTTAAATGACTAGACGATAACATACAGAATTTGAGATAGCATACCTAATTGCTACCGCCCGACCGAAAAATTGTTAATTATTACATTTATATTTAACGATACATATCATTCTACGGAAAACCCGATAGAGGCGCATTAAAGGATAAACTGAATAATTTATCCTTCTAAAATGTTGCGGACGTATATATTTCATCTGCACCTGGAAATTTGCATAATGACGTGTTACCAAATTGTCTAGTGCTTCTGTATTTGAATTTTTCATAAAATAGTACAGATTCTGTTGTGCAAAAGTAAGAATTAATAAGCTGAAAAATTGTTAAAACACCTATTTATATAAATTTTAGATGTTACCTCAATAAAATTTAAAATTTTGCGAAATTTAAGAAAAATCGTTTCATCTTGAGGACGAAAATGATAATATTTTCTACCTGTTTTTCGTTAGTTTCGTGAAAACAATCGATTTCATTACTTATTATACTAATAATAATAACATTAAATCCTGCATAAAGTTTTTTTTAATTATATTTTTATCTATGGTATAACCAAGCTTCGAACAATTTTTTACACTGTAAGGGCTATTCAGTAAACGTTAAATAATAAAAGGAATATTAATAATTTATAATAATGTGTGGAATTTAATTCAACGTAAACGTCTTTAGTTTCCGCAAACTAGACATATCTTAAACATTTTGTCTACGGCATTTTTCCCCCTACCGTTAGGATTATATAGTTTCAGCACCTTTCGACTAATGGGGTCGAAGAAATCTCTATATATACTTTCTCGGTCGAAAATCAGAGCTTGTGAAATCGTCCGTAAAGAAGGGATGTAATATTTCAACCTGGAGGCTTGTTTTATTTTCATTTTATTTTCTCCGAGAGCCGGAAATATTGACTTGTTTCAGCGCTCGATGCTCCTTTATCGAACCATTTCGAAATCGTTTCATTTCATCGTACTCTTTAATGGATGATTCTTTATATATTTCAATTCGATTTGTAGTATGTATATATATATATACCTATAATAAATAAATTAAATAAAATGTATTAAATCTTTAAACGATACGTTATTTGTGTAGAGGAATGCAACGTAGAAAAAGAGTATATATTTAGTATAGAAATGCGATCAAAGATTTTGTGTGTATGTGTGTATTCAGTAGAAATATTCGGATTACGTCGGACAATAGGTATTATGTGAAACAGTAAATCAATCGTCTTTTTTTTAACCAATTTCACTACTCCATGTAAACTAGCATACAGAATTTCAATCGGGAATCATAAGCATTGCAACAATTACACCTAATACGAACATTGTTCAATTCGTGAATTGTTATATACGTATATAGAAACGTAATGATAAAACGAGACACATCGTTTAATTGAAATATTGTAAAAGTGTATATCGCCCTCCGAAAGTCAAATTATATAGATCGGTACAAACAATATTTCATATGCATTAACGAAAAAAGTAAAAGGAGCAGCGTTCGGTCATTTGTCTTCCGGTCAAGTTTACCTTTACCATTTTCGATGAAAGATCTGGTGTGTATAAGAGGAAGGAAAAAAAAGAAAAGACGAGGGTGTACACTTATGTACCGTAGAAGTGTACGCCAGTCGGGCGAAAAGCAATTCTTTTGTGCTCTGATGGTGCCGAAGTGTCTACGAGACGATGTGTGTATGTGTGCGTGTATGCTGCACGCTTCAAGTGACCCGTCATTTCCGATCGAGTGCGGTCGTCGAGATTACGGTTTGGGACGCTTGAAAAACGATAGCTACCCGACATCTCTCTATTTACTAGGAATTCACCGGGATAAATACAACTATTTTCTCTTTTATCCTCATCTCTCCCTCTCTCTCTCTCTCTCGTTCTCTCCATCGTGGGATAATTATTTTCACGACTGTTTTTGATTTAAATGGTTTTCCTTTTGTGGTAACATATCATTAGTGAAAGTTGAATACTTACTTTACCATTTGACTGTTACGAATTGCTTTCCCTGTTGAATGTTAAATAACATTTTGAGTTAGGGAAAGTTAATAATAATTAAATAATTTTTTGTTAAAAACCGGTTAAAAATGTAATGTGAAATATTATTAAAAAAATTCACGAAGATAATTCGTTGAATAAAATTTACTAAACTATACAGTAAAGAAAAAACAAACGATCCTAATTGAGAAAAATGACTATACTATGTAGCAAAGGTTACGATAACTTATATAGTTTTATTCTATTAGTTTTATTAAATCTTACCAATATTACGCATAGTAGATTTTTTCTTATTCGGGAAGGTCTGTCCCTCCTTTACTATTTAGTTTAGTTTAATTTAATAAACAATTTTTTGTCTAATGTAGAAAAATATTTATAAATATTACTTTTAGAAAAAACTGGACATACGATTCAAAGCTGGGTAGTTAGTCGAAACGATCAGTTATCACTTGGATAACTAATTAAAAATTGTTATTTGTCACTAATAAAATGACGATTATTAGTACTCAATAAGTTCTTTTAAATCCCTCCTTTTCAACCTTGTAACGCGGGAAATATAAGATTATTGGCTCAGCAACAAGAACGAAAGTTCCTTCACTATGGGTCTTGAGGTCATCGATAAAAACTCAAAAGCCGAAACTAGTCAAAAATATCTATTTTTCATAATTAATTAATGGAGAACCCAAGGAAAATAGTAGTAGACTGCGCCAGCTAGTACATGGATTTTCAACATCTCATTTTCAAGGAAGCCTACAGCCTGTCAGCAGCGCCAATCGACATCGTACAATGAGAGAAGTAATTCTTTAATTCAAATCCGGTGCATTTAATACAAATACACAGGGATTTGATTTTCAATTAAATGAATATTTCTTTATAGTTAAGTCATGGATTCTTTGTTTGTACGAAATATTTTTTTCAATTTTTATCCGATTGTATACTTATATTTTCGAATAGATCTAGTAAATTAATTACTTAACAATAATAAATAAAAGATACTAAGAATTATTAAAGAAATATATAATATAGATACGTTTTCCTAAAAGATAATACATTAATATAATACGCATTGATCGTCCGTTCGCGGAACGACAACACTATATTTGTTTTTATTTTAACGCACGAAAGCAATATAGAAAATACGAATTCGCGGAAAAAGTGAAGGATCGGCGAGTATTGTTTACAATCGTGCATGCATTTGACGAACTCCGCGTATCGGTATACTCTTTACTCTATCTTGCGTAAACTCCAAAAGTTCTCGTAACCTCTCTTTTTCTATAAAGCGCCTACGCGGATGTATCGACTGATCATTCAAATCATCATTTCTTAACTATTAAGAAATATGACTTTCGAGCAAAGAAATAGTTTTCTAATTTCCAAATACATACGTGTATTTGAGACAAAGAATTACTTCTCTCAGTGTACATCGACAAGCTAAGATAAGAAGATCTTTGCTTCTCGATTCTGTCGCTACTTAAATGCAAAGCGGTTCTCGCCTTGCCTAACTCTCGGGATACTTAACATTAAATGTAATAATTAAATTAATAAACTCTTGTACATTACAAAAGTCACGAGACATACATTAAGGAGGACAGAGAGAGAGAGAGAGAGAGAGAGAGAGAGACGCTGGCATCCAGGCTGGAAGCACGTCTACGACGTTCCGTGTCCGCATCGCATGGATTTTTCATATCTTTTACTTAGTAATTTAAAAATCCAGGCACTTAAGGCCGCCTGTTAATATTTTTCCTCTATATTCGTCGTGGAAAAGGGCCAAGCCGAAGTGAAATAAAAGCTAAGTAATAAGGCCATAGAGTACGTCTACGTACTTTCAAATATACACCACTTGCCTTTGCACGCCGTGTTAGTCCTTCAGGCAAATTTTTATTTAATTAAAAGTTGATTATCTTCATTTCGGAAATTTATTCTTCTTTTATTATTCATAAAGATAACCTCAATATTTTTTTTAATAAATAGAAATGAAGCCTTTGAGGTGCCAATACTTGTTATTTTTATGTACCTTAATTACCGTCTTGCAAGTTAATTTCTTTAATTGGCAAAGAGGCTTCACTTTAAAGATTTGTAACTTCTAAACTATCAAATATTAATATTCAAACCAATGTTTAATGAAAAACTGAGATAAAATAGATAGAATTTTTAAAAAATTACGCCCGAATCCGCTGAAACGAAGCAAAGTTATAGCCGAATTAAAAATTTGAAGAAATTTTAAACGAAAATAGGGCATTACAAATTTTATTGATTTTTTAACCTAAATTTCTTCATATTCTTAACTTTACTTCATTCTAACGGATTTGAGCGTATTTTTTTTAAATTCTATCTATTTTATCTTAACTTTTTATTAAATTTTTGTTTGAATGTTAATATTTGATTGTTTACAATAAGATATAATCGTTTAAAGTAAAGCCTCTTTCTTGAAAATTTTGCATTAATAGCGTATAACTTTTGAAAAAACGATTGTTAGGGTCTCCGACTCTGGCTTTCTTCATATTTTTATACTAGAAAACATATCCTACAAGCTGGACACGATTCATTTTATTCATAGTACACTGAAAAAAATCCCGCACACAGGTTACTCTATTATTAGTACAACTAGCGCCACCACGTGTCAAAGATTGTTCTTGGAGGTTCGGATACTGATTGTCCTGATGCTCTCGAATAGTCAATATTCTATAATATGGGCAATATACAATTTATAAAATATACGCGGCTACCATTTTCACTTATTGATTTAATTTCATCCTAGTTAAAATAATAATTGAGTAATTAGAACATCGTAAATAATGTAATAATAATTTTATTTATTACAATACATATCTTGTTGCAATAAAACATTTTTCATCTTTTTGAAAATACAAACAAGGCGAAATTAATGGTAGCTCTTCATACTTATAAAGCTTCATTCTGTTATCGGTTGTAACAATATAGCCTTTTTTGTAAAATAAATTTGAAATGAATTGAAGGACTTTTTCTTGTGGATGGTTTTTAAGGATGGAAAATATTTCTGAGCTGTTTAAATGGTATAAGTTACCATCATGCACGCCACTGTCTATGTATATAAAGATAAGTAGTAAATTAATTGTTGCATTAAAAACATGTAATAGTTTTAATTAGTAGTTTTAAAGGTTAATATATGTGCATTAATTTGAAATAATAAAAAGAATTAATAATGTTTTCATATTGACAAAATACTTTAAGTTTATACTTAGTTTCTAAACCGACGCGGTGGCGGAGTGGTGGAAGCGCACCTCGGCCGATCGCGAAAGTTAAGCAGCGCTGAGCGCGGTTAGTACTTGGATGGGAGACCATTCTCGTGCGGCTTTCGTGATCGGTTAGGTGTTTTTCACATTCCACAACGTGAGCGGGAGGTGTGAAACATTCGGTTTCGGTGTCAAGGCCTACGCAATGTGACTTTGACACCCAAAAAGAATGTTTCGAATACACCGGCCATCTCGGATGAGGTTTTCCCTGCTTCACAGGTTTCCCTCATCCACGGGCATAACCCCGGGCGAATGCGAGATGGTGGGGTTTTTAAGGAGAGGGATAAAGCACCTACACATAGGTGGTAGGTGGACACCGTTAAAGTCCCCCAGGGGATAAACGGTAGGAAGTGCCAGGAAAAAAGAGGGCACAAAATCAAGAATAAAAAAAAAAAAAAAATACTTAGTTTCTAATTCATCCAATAAGTACGAACATTTGAATTCAATTAGAAAATCTTCTAAAATCGCAGTCATAATTCGCGTTAATTTTTAATTTAATACATTTATAATAACTAATGTATTAACAAAAACTAAATACGTATAAGTAGTACGCGATGATTAAATATTGTCCGATAAAATTAAACAAACTATAACCTCACCGAAATAGTCAGTCGTTGTCTTTTTCAAAGAGACTCAGTGTCCAAACAGCAGACACTCATCGCTTTTGAGCGATGGTCACATTATCTACCGGTAAAATTATGAACTGAGGGTAACGTGTATCCGGAATTTTTTTCAGTGTAGAAACAAAACTATTTTGAGGTTAGTCGAAACAAGTGTTTGGACAGTAATTATAGAGTTATTGGCAATTTCCAATTAACCGAGCTATTTTTGTTAAGAAAGAAGTTTCGTAATTGCGTCGATCTCCACTAGGATTCTTAATTAAAAATTATCAAATTTCGTCAAAATTGTACCTACAACAATAATCTAAGAATCCGTCATAATTTTATGCGAAATATATTTTTCATATAGTTTCTATAAGACACAGTGAAAATATATCCGAATGTATATTAAAAAATATTGTCCTGTCGGAATCCTCGCGAAACCATAAATTTTCGTTAGAAGGCGCGGAAATAAAATGCACCAGTTTAAGCGAAACTGATATAAATATTCTTTTTTACTCTAAAATCTGTTGAAGCGTTCGTAACGCCCAACGAAGAAAATATTTTTATAAAAGAATATAACAACGAAATTCACGAAATACCTTTAATTTAAATCAGTATGTATATATACATCAATAAACTTGCCAATAAAAAAAAAACTAAATAAAAATTGAAAGGTGTACGTGTAAAAAAACATCATTCGTCAAAACTACACGTATACGATATCGTACGTTTATTTGTTTGGTTTTTTTTCATTCGTACAGCATTCGCGTTCAATACGTCAATCGGGTGTAGTAACTCCATATAATCATGTTTACATGTAGAATATACACGGTTGACCGACGATATAAATTCGAGGGAGAGGGAGATATAGTCATTGATTTACGCATCCGAGAGTTGATTTATGGCCGAGGAGATCTATCTTTCTCGTTTCGCGGAGAAGATTTAAAAGAGGGACCGATGGCAAGGACTTTTATTTTTACGATCGACGTTTGTCAATTCGTTTAAACCGCAGGCCATCGGTGATGGAAGCGCACCTCGGCCGATCGCGAAAGTTAAGCAGCGCTGAGCGCGGTTAGTACTTGGATGGGAGACCATTCTCGTGCGGCTTTCGTGATCGGTTAGGTGTTTTTCACATTCCACAACGTGAGCGGGAGGTGTGAAACATTCGGTTTCGGTGTCAAGGCCTACGCAATGTGACTTTGACACCCAAAAAGAATGTTTCGAATACACCGGCCATCTCGGATGAGGTTTCCCTGCTTCACAGGTTTCCCTCATCCACGGCATAACCCCGGTGCGAATGCGAGATGGTGGGTTTTTAAGGAGAGGGATAAGCACCTACACATAGGTGGTAGGTGGACACCGTTAAAGTCCCCCAGGGGATAAACGGTAGGAAGTGCAGGAAAAAAGAGGGCACAAAATCAAGAATAAAAAAAAAACAAAAAATACTAGGTTTCTAATTCATCCAATAAGTACGAACATTTGAATTCAATTAGAAATCTTCTAAAATCGCAGTCATAATTCGCGTTAATTTTAATTTAATACATTTATAATAACTAATGTATTAACAAAAACTAAATACGTATAAGTAGTACGCGATGATTAAATATTGTCCGATAAAATTAACAAACTATAACCTCACCGAAATAGTCAGTCGTTGTCTTTTTCAAAGAGACTCAGTGTCCAAACAGCAGACACTCATCGCTTTTGAGCGATGGTCACATTATCTACCGGTAAAATTATGAACTGAGGGTAACGTGTATCCGGAATTTTTTTCAGTGTAGAAACAAAACTATTTTGAGGTTAGTCGAAACAAGTGTTTGGACAGTAATTATAGAGTTATTGGCAATTTCCAATTAACCGAGCTATTTTGTTAAGAAAGAAGTTTCGTAATTGCGTCGATCTCCACTAGGATTCTTAATTAAAAATTATCAAATTTCGTCAAAATTGTACCTACAACAATAATCTAAGAATCCGTCATAATTTTATGCGAAATATATTTTTCATATAGTTTCTATAAGACACAGTGAAAATATATCCGAATGTATATTAAAAAATATTGTCCTGTCGGAATCCTCGCGAAACCATAAATTTTCGTTAGAAGGCGCGGAAATAAAATGCACCAGTTTAAGCGAAACTGATATAAATATTCTTTTTTACTCTAAAATCTGTTGAAGCGTTCGTAACGCCCAACGAAGAAAATATTTTTATAAAAGAATATAACAACGAAATTCACGAAATACCTTAATTTAAATCAGTATGTATATATACATCAATAAACTTGCCAATAAAAAAAAACTAAATAAAAATTGAAAGGTGTACGTGTAAAAAAACATCATTCGTCAAAACTACACGTATACGATATCGTACGTTTATTTGTTTGGTTTTTTTTCATTCGTACAGCATTCGCGTTCAATACGTCAATCGGGTGTAGTAACTCCATATAATCATGTTTACATGTAGAATATACACGGTTGACCGACGATATAAATTCGAGGGAGAGGGAGATATAGTCATTGATTTACGCATCCGAGAGTTGATTTATGGCCGAGGAGATCTATCTTTCTCGTTTCGCGGAGAAGATTTAAAAGAGGGACCGATGGCAAGGACTTTTATTTTTACGATCGACGTTTGTCAATTCGTTTAAACCGCAGGCCATCGGTGATGGACTCATCGGAAGGGATACATATCATAAACAAAATATTAAATATGGATGATGGAAAATAGAATCAACGAAATATCGATATTAATTCGAAAATGTATATTATTGGGTGAACAAATTATTATCGATGTAATATACGATATATATATATACACAAAATTACTACTGTCTGATGTAAAAAAATATAAATAATCAACACAATTGAAATATTTGAATTCGAAGAATTCTATTTGCAGTTACGATAAACACTATATATATAGATAAGCCACCGTAATTAACATAATTAAAATAAACACAAAAGAAAACGTATTACACAATTCGAAAATCCCCCCATCTTCGGTCGTAGAAGTAAGAAGCTCCCTGCGTTCGAGGAGAGTATTGTGAGTGAGTAAAGTAGTATAACATCCGTTTAAGTCCGACGCGACTTAGTTGGCTCTTATCGAGCGCATAACAAAATTCTTTTCACCGCGCTAGCTCCCCTTTTATGTATCTTTCCACGGGATATATCGATCGGCAAGTTCGTATATAAGAACCTGACACAAATGCGCACCGAAATAAAGATTTTAGGGATGTACATACAAACACACACGCACACATCCACATACATGCGACTGATACATTTCTACTTTGAAAATCACATCTATATATATATATATATACCATATTTATACCCGCTAAGTATAAAAAGAGAAAAATAAGGAGAAACTCGCTCGTCCGATAAATCAGGTAGTATATCTGATTTTGATCTCAGCTTGTGGGTATACACATTATATATGTGTACCCCGTGTATTTATTGTACTTGGAACAAATTTTCAAAGTGTTTACCACTACACTCATGATTTTCATATTTATTTACGTTGGGATTATATTTATGTGTCGACGTCGATGTATATCAGTATCGTTGATTTTTGAAATGGTATCTTGTTGTTGGGGTGGTTTTATTCCTCGCTTGTATGTATACGAGTCTCTGCGAAATATTTTGTATTACAAATAATTATATGGTAAATATTCGTAACAAATGTTAAAACGTGTGTGTAGTAATTTTCAACGGGATTGTAATAAAAATTACTATGAAAAATGATAAAAATTATGATTATCCGTATAATATTTTTATTGACGTTACAAACAATAATATAACAATTTTTCTCAATGCGTAGGAAAAATAAATTTAGTTAGGAAGAGTTGGTTCATTGTATTGTATTTATATATTTATTATTAAAATTTTACAAAGAGACAAATGTTCGAAAGACTACTGAGTTGACATTTATTATAAAAATAACTATGGATTGTAAGAACAATTTACTATAAATTTATTACTATATATTTACTATATTTATTTAGTATATTTACTTGTACAACATAGTATTTTTTATAGTTTTTTAAATCTACATCTGTAAAGTAATCAATAACGTAGTCATTGTTAGAACAATTTTTTCTCTGTGTAATATTTGTTACGTTAGAAAAAAGAAAGAACGATTTATTACCAGTGTTCAAAGGCAGTCTACGCAGTATAATCCAAAATGGTTCATTTTCCACAGTAAAATATTATAGGAGATAATAAAACACAGTTACCATTACATAAACCACTAAATAAAATATACATATATTTATTCTGTAATTAATAACATAAAAACAATAATATTCTTATTTACGAAATTTCCTAATACGTACAATAAATTCAGATAAAATATTAAAAATAAGTTATAGGTAAAGTTCTTTGAAAATTCTAATAGTCTTAACATTTTTAATTGATCAAAACACTGAAAAAAGGAAGTACCAATGAATTCAATAAAATATTCTACTGAAATCCTAATATATATATATCTAAACCTAAAAAATGTTTATATTATTAAAAACGAATAGATATTTAAATAATCTACGAATTACCGTTATTTTAAAAGAAAAAAAAGAGGAAAACCATAAGATTTGCATAACCATTAATTTTCTAAACCCGTGGATAACAAAAGTGAAAAAAGAAAATAATAATATCTCCTTAATAACCTCCGTCTTTATCTCCTTAACGTCTTCTTAATCGAAGTCAAAAGTTAACTATACGCACGGGAGAAGCGTCAAAGTTTGAAATTCTAAAGTCGAGGATAAGGAAAAAAAGGAAAAGTTTCTTACGTCTCGATCAAGTATATGGGTATATATAAAGTCGACGATCTGCGACATAAAATTTAATTAAATTTCCATGAGAAGCTCAGGTTGCGTACGTCTCGACCTTTCGATGTAGCGGTGGAATCAATTAAATTAATTCGTGAGTTAAATGGATATGGGTTCTCGTATTGTTCGAATCTCGACGTCGAACACCCTATAGCAATTCGTTTTATTTTTTACTCTCGATCCCAAATGGATTTCCCTGAACGTTGTGCGAGGGTACGCCCCTTGGCACTGATTACACTAAAAGCTCGACAACAGGTGTTGAGGTTTAAAGTCGATGATCGTTGCGGACACTTGGTTAATGAAGCTCGCGATTGTCGCTTGGGTTTACCTTCCTTCGATCTATTTATTACACCTATTTTCCTACTATTCGGTTTGATTAACTTTTAATACCACGATTTTTCACAGCAATGTGTATAATTCATTTTTCACTATTTTTCATTGGGCAACTTCGTGGTAGATGTAGAAACAATTTTTTCTTTGGCATTGATTAGCCATTTTTTAAATGTCAGTATAATACGGCTAATTATTAGCTATGAAACAGCTACTAACGGGGTGCCATAGTCAATATTTATCCTCCCTACCTTATCGTCAATCGTGATTATTAGTAATAAATTTGCAAATAAAACAGTATGTGAAAAAGTAAGAGAAGAGGCGCCTTCATTTATTGATAATATAACTGTGTGCCGAAATTCAGATTAAAATAATATTGCGTTTTTGAGAAAAGTCTTACCAAAAATGTAAACCTAACCTCAACGAGGTGAAAAAATTTGATATTTTTGGTAAGACTTTTCTCGAAAACGCAATAATATTTTGATCTAAAATTCAGCACACAGTTAGATTGTCAATAGACGAAGGCGCTTCTTCTCTTATTTTTTCACATACGGTTCTACTTTCTATTAATTAATCATCAAAAATTGAGTATGGAACCCCCTTAATTTCAGAATATAAAAAGTGCATTAGTTTTATGATACTAATTTTTAGATTTTAATAATTTTCTTCCGATACAAAAAAACAAATGATAAACTTTTAAAGTGGCTTCAAATTTTGCATACAGATTTATTTATGTTTGTGCCTTGTATCGTCGTAGTATCTTTACATTTTCATCAATTGCTCCCTAAAGTCAATCACGGTTATTTGCGAGTCTCCATAAGAGTCTTTGTATAAGAAGCCAACTTCTCCATCGTTTATCTTTTTTAATATGCTCGGTAAAAAATAGAGAAAAATTCATGTTTATTTGTAACAGTATTATAAATAACACATTTCAATTATATTGTATTCTCTACATTTTGTCAAAATACCTGAACCTCTTTATATTTATATTCGTACATAACACTTATAATTTAGTAAGTATATAGAGAAATTAATATTTTTGTCTCCCATATAATTTCAGTTCGTCATTCCATAGCGAATTACCTATTTGAATATCGTTAATTATTCTTTTATAAAAGAATGAGTATATATAACTACACCGAAAAATGGTGTTGGTAAAAATGATAATGTTACTGAATTAATCGAGAGACGGACTGACATTATTATAAATATTACTACTTTTTATAGCAAAATTTACCAGGTATGTATAAAAAATATTGTCCTGTCGGAATCCTCGCGAAACCATAAATTTTCGTTAGAAGGCGCGGAAATAAAATGCACCAGTTTAAGCGAAAACTGATATAAATATTCTTTTTTACTCTAAAATCTGTTGAAGCGTTCGTAACGCCCAACGAAGAAAATATTTTTATAAAAGAATATAACAACGAAATTCACGAAATACCTTTAATTTAAATCAGTATGTATATATACATCAATAAACTTGCCAATAAAAAAAAACTAAATAAAAATTGAAAGGTGTACGTGTAAAAAACATCATTCGTCAAAACTACACGTATACGATATCGTACGTTTATTTGTTTGGTTTTTTTTTCATTCGTACAGCATTCGCGTTCAATACGTCAATCGGGTGTAGTAACTCCATATAATCATGTTTACATGTAGAATATACACGGTTGACCGACGATATAAATTCGAGGGAGAGGGAGATATAGTCATTGATTTACGCATCCGAGAGTTGATTTATGGCCGAGGAGATCTATCTTTCTCGTTTCGCGGAGAAGATTTAAAAGAGGGACCGATGGCAAGGACTTTTATTTTTACGATCGACGTTTGTCAATTCGTTTAAACCGCAGGCCATCGGTGATGGACTCATCGGAAGGGATACATATCATAAACAAAATATTAAATATGGATGATGGAAAATAGAATCAACGAAATATCGATATTAATTCGAAAATGTATATTATTGGGTGAACAAATTATTATCGATGTAATATACGATATATATATATACACAAAATTACTACTGTCTGATGTAAAAAAATATAAATAATCAACACAATTGAAATATTTGAATTCGAAGAATTCTATTTGCAGTTACGATAAACACTATATATATAGATAAGCCACCGTAATTAACATAATTAAAATAAACACAAAAGAAAACGTATTACACAATTCGAAAATCCCCCCATCTTCGGTCGTAGAAGTAAGAAGCTCCCTGCGTTCGAGGAGAGTATTGTGAGTGAGTAAAGTAGTATAACATCCGTTTAAGTCCGACGCGACTTAGTTGGCTCTTATCGAGCGCATAACAAAATTCTTTTCACCGCGCTAGCTCCCCTTTTATGTATCTTTCCACGGGATATATCGATCGGCAAGTTCGTATATAAGAACCTGACACAAATGCGCACCGAAATAAAGATTTTAGGGATGTACATACAAACACACACGCACACATCCACATACATGCGACTGATACATTTCTACTTTGAAAATCACATCTATATATATATATATATACCATATTTATACCCGCTAAGTATAAAAGAGAAAAATAAGGAGAAACTCGCTCGTCCGATAAATCAGGTAGTATATCTGATTTTGATCTCAGCTTGTGGGTATACACATTATATATGTGTACCCCGTGTATTTATTGTACTTGGAACAAATTTTCAAAGTGTTTACCACTACACTCATGATTTTCATATTTATTTACGTTGGGATTATATTTATGTGTCGACGTCGATGTATATCAGTATCGTTGATTTTTGAAATGGTATCTTGTTGTTGGGGTGGTTTTATTCCTCGCTTGTATGTATACGAGTCTCTGCGAAATATTTTGTATTACAAATAATTATATGGTAAATATTCGTAACAAATGTTAAAACGTGTGTGTAGTAATTTTCAACGGGATTGTAATAAAAATTACTATGAAAAATGATAAAATTATGATTATCCGTATAATATTTTTATTGACGTTACAAACAATAATATAACAATTTTTCTCAATGCGTAGGAAAAATAAATTTAGTTAGGAAGAGTTGGTTCATTGTATTGTATTTATATATTTATTATTAAAATTTTACAAAGAGACAAATGTTCGAAAGACTACTGAGTTGACATTTATTATAAAAATAACTATGGATTGTAAGAACAATTTACTATAAATTTATTACTATATATTTACTATATTTATTTAGTATATTTACTTGTACAACATAGTATTTTTTATAGTTTTTTAAATCTACATCTGTAAAGTAATCAATAACGTAGTCATTGTTAGAACAATTTTTTCTCTGTGTAATATTTGTTACGTTAGAAAAAAGAAAGAACGATTTATTACCAGTGTTCAAAGGCAGTCTACGCAGTATAATCCAAAATGGTTCATTTTCCACAGTAAAATATTATAGGAGATAATAAAACACAGTTACCATTACATAAACCACTAAATAAAATATACATATATTTATTCTGTAATTAATAACATAAAAACAATAATATTCTTATTTACGAAATTTCCTAATACGTACAATAAATTCAGATAAAATATTAAAAATAAGTTATAGGTAAAGTTCTTTGAAAATTCTAATAGTCTTAACATTTTTAATTGATCAAAACACTGAAAAAAGGAAGTACCAATGAATTCAATAAAATATTCTACTGAAATCCTAATATATATATATATCTAAACCTAAAAAATGTTTATATTATTAAAAACGAATAGATATTTAAATAATCTACGAATTACCGTTATTTTAAAAGAAAAAAAGAGGAAAACCATAAGATTTGCATAACCATTAATTTTCTAAACCCGTGGATAACAAAAGTGAAAAAGAAAATAATAATATCTCCTTAATAACCTCCGTCTTTATCTCCTTAACGTCTTCTTAATCGAAGTCAAAAGTTAACTATACGCACGGGAGAAGCGTCAAAGTTTGAAATTCTAAAGTCGAGGATAAGGAAAAAAAGGAAAAGTTTCTTACGTCTCGATCAAGTATATGGGTATATATAAAGTCGACGATCTGCGACATAAAATTTAATTAAATTTCCATGAGAAGCTCAGGTTGCGTACGTCTCGACCTTTCGATGTAGCGGTGGAATCAATTAAATTAATTCGTGAGTTAAATGGATATGGGTTCTCGTATTGTTCGAATCTCGACGTCGAACACCCTATAGCAATTCGTTTTATTTTTTACTCTCGATCCCAAATGGATTTCCCTGAACGTTGTGCGAGGGTACGCCCCTTGGCACTGATTACACTAAAAGCTCGACAACAGGTGTTGAGGTTTAAAGTCGATGATCGTTGCGGACACTTGGTTAATGAAGCTCGCGATTGTCGCTTGGGTTTACCTTCCTTCGATCTATTTATTACACCTATTTTCCTACTATTCGGTTTGATTAACTTTTAATACCACGATTTTTCACAGCAATGTGTATAATTCATTTTTCACTATTTTTCATTGGGCAACTTCGTGGTAGATGTAGAAACAATTTTTTCTTTGGCATTGATTAGCCATTTTTTAAATGTCAGTATAATACGGCTAATTATTAGCTATGAAACAGCTACTAACGGGGTGCCATAGTCAATATTTATCCTCCCTACCTTATCGTCAATCGTGATTATTAGTAATAAATTTGCAAATAAAACAGTATGTGAAAAAGTAAGAGAAGAGGCGCCTTCATTTATTGATAATATAACTGTGTGCCGAAATTCAGATTAAAATAATATTGCGTTTTTGAGAAAAGTCTTACCAAAAATGTAAACCTAACCTCAACGAGGTGAAAAAATTTGATATTTTTGGTAAGACTTTTCTCGAAAACGCAATAATATTTTGATCTAAAATTCAGCACACAGTTAGATTGTCAATAGACGAAGGCGCTTCTTCTCTTATTTTTTCACATACGGTTCTACTTTTCTATTAATTAATCATCAAAAATTGAGTATGGAACCCCCTTAATTTCAGAATATAAAAAGTGCATTAGTTTTTATGATACTAATTTTTAGATTTTTAATAATTTTCTTCCGATACAAAAAAACAAATGATAAACTTTTTAAAGTGGCTTCAAATTTTGCATACAGATTTATTTATGTTTGTGCCTTGTATCGTCGTAGTATCTTTACATTTTTCATCAATTGCTCCCTAAAGTCAATCACGGTTATTTGCGAGTCTCCATAAGAGTCTTTGTATAAGAAGCCAACTTCTCCATCGTTTATCTTTTTTAATATGCTCGGTAAAAAATAGAGAAAAAATTCATGTTTATTTGTAACAGTATTATAAATAACACATTTCAATTATATTGTATTCTCTACATTTTGTCAAAATACCTGAACCTCTTTATATTTATATTCGTACATAACACTTATAATTTAGTAAGTATATAGAGAAATTAATATTTTTGTCTCCCATATAATTTCAGTTCGTCATTCCCATAGCGAAATTACCTATTTGAATATCGTTAATTATTCTTTTATAAAAAGAATGAGTATATATAACTACACCGAAAAATGGTGTTGGTAAAAATGATAATGTTACTGAATAATCGAGAGACGGACTGACAATTATTATAAATATTACTATTTTTTATAGCAAAATTTACCAGGTATGTATAAAAAATATTAATAGACCTGTAGTTAATTATATCTATAACAAATAGTAATTTTACATAAAATTTGTCAAGTCAAGAGAGTAACCAAAAACAATTATTCTATGATGCCGATATATCATGTCTGATATTTTATATCAACTTAGCATTTTATTGCCAAAAAACGTTATACTTATACCTCATTTGTACACTAAATATTGTACTATTGTACGAATTCAAACACAATAGAGAATACTTGTTAAAAAACCAACGTCATTCACTCAATATATTTATGTAATATTTCTTACACTTTGTTCGTCGTCAATTTGAAACTCTGGCAAGTTGAATCAAAAGCGTTTGATATTACAGCGTTGGGCCATTGTTGCTATCCCCGTTTACGTAATGGTACTTTAAGTAAGTTTCTCTTGCGTAATTTGACAGCTGCGTTACCTGCTGCAAAGCCTAAAACTTTCTGTTTATTAATAAAACAAAATATTAAATCTCGAAAGTGAAAACATTTATTTTAACGATAATTTCATTTAATAAGGAGGTTCTATAAATATTGTATATTTTGAAAAAAATTACATATATAATACATTTATGTATTCGAAATCGTATTTTTTAATAACGATTTCAATTTACGAAATGACATTAAAAATTATGTTAGTCTATAGATTTCATATAGGTATCTCTTAGCGAAATAAATTTTTAATTAAAGTTTTAATTAAGTATTTGCTGTACATATACTTCGCGAAGGATTTGAGATTTCTCTATTAAGACGCTCGTTTAATCCGTGTGTCAATTAAAATTCGAAATTTTAAATCGGATTGAAATCTCATGCAAATCGAAGTAAAACGGAATAATGCCCAATTGGGGTTGGCGGATAGCCTTCAATTGATTTCTTTTATTTACGCGTAAAGTTCATTGTCATTCCAGAGAGAAAACCCGATCTTTTTCGATTTAAATGAAAACTTATTACACCAATTAAAAATACTGCGAATATATAGATTTAAAAGTACAGAGTGAAAATACGAAGGGAGAAGGTTTATAAGTATTGTCAACACTGCGAAAACTGTTGTATTTTACGAATTATATATTGTTTATACTGAAAAAATTAATCTTATCAATAGGTAATATTTGATAAAATATTATTCATAGCAATAAATATTTTGTAGTTTTGAACTTATAAATGCTTGTAAATATTTATTAGTTTCATATAAATACTTGTTCGACCGTATTCAGGAAAATATTATATTGAACTCGCCAAATTATCTTCCAGTGTAATTAATGAATGTGCATACTGTCAAAATAAAAAAATTGTACTACGTACTGCTTGTTCCAATTGTTTAATTCAATTGTTGATTAAACAGTTTGAATGATTTGAAATATAGATATTTGAATGAATGGCCCTTCGTTATAGTAGTTATTTTTTTTGCTTTTCAGCCACTTTTACTAAAAATTATAGTACTTTTAAATAAAATGTTTTCTTTCGTGAAACGTAAATTGTTAAACTGAGAAACAATCTTTAATGTTAAATTAAATACAACTTGATGTACTTTGAATAGTTTTAAATAATATTTAACAGTCGAGGAATTACGCTGTAGATATATTCAACTTTGAAATACAATATGTATCAAAAAGTTAAGGGCAAACTATTTTCATATTATTATAGTTGGTATACCGCAAAAATTTGATAGAAATATGTTCAACTCATCCTATAGTAGAAAACAAACATTCAAAAATGTCGGATAGTAAGTCTGCTAGTAAGCATGTAGACAATTAATGTATCCATAACTTAAGCGTAAAAAATGTTTCAAACTTGTTATGCGTGTATAATTATGTAATATAATTTATGCCGCTTTGAGCGATTAGTAAACAATAACATATATAAATATACATGTAAATAATGCACTAATAAATTATATGTGTGTGTGTGTGAAACGATGAACTGAACGCAGCTTACAAAATACGTAGAACGCCGCTTCTTAAGCATATTTCTGCTGGTTTTTTTTTCTGTGCGTTAAATGCTTGATGAAAAGTTAAAAATCTTAAGAAATATGCCAGAAAACCGTTTTAAGGGCAGTCCGTACTCATAGCTTCACAAATCCACCACCCGAATTTTGCGAGCAAAAGTGGCGCTGCCGTCAGATAAGCTGAGTTCATATTCGACAACAATTTTGGACAATTAAAAAAAAATAGAGTTTTTACTACACAAAATCAAAGTTGAGCGCCATAGCTATATTGATGTGATGATAAATTACATATTGCTTACCTGATCGAAAAATCAGTATTTTCGACGAATAGTGAGAAGTACGAATCAATTCTGAGAACACATACCGAAGTCACTTCGTACTTATCACTATTCGTCGAAAATACTGATTTTTCGATCAGCTAAGCAATATGTAATTAATCATTATATCAATAGCTATGGCGCTCAACTTTGATTTTGTGTAGTAAAAATTCTATTTTTTTTTAATTGTCCAAAATTGTTGTCGAATATGAACTCAGTCTATCTGACGGCAGCGCCACTAATGCTCGCAAATTTTCGGGTGGTGATATATTCAACTATACTCTACGGACTCCCCTTAAGGCATAATAAGAATTAAGTAGTTTTAGTAGCTAGTTTATATTTTTTAACAATTTTTTTTTATTATTTGAACGTCGCTCTTTTTATGTTCCCAAATCGGTGCATTAATCAGCGAGGGAGGTCATACGATGTCGTGGTGAAGAAAGCACGTTGTTGAAAATACATTCGCCAGTGGTGCTTGTATCAATCGGCCGGGGCCAAAAATCGAACCTGGGACCTCCAGATTACGTGCCCGACGCCCGAGTTATCGCAGGCCTCAAATTTTACCAATTTATTTTATGCTTGTGATAATTAATTTTGAAAATAAAATGTTATTTAAGAGAACAAGCTTGGATTAAAAATGAAACATAAATTTATTATATATAATTAATAATTTAGTATGCATTCATTTGATATATTTATTCTTTAACAAATCGTATATTTATTAATTTATATGAAATATTCTAATATAGTTATTTATTATAATCGTTTATAGCGATTAAAAATAGAGTTACACTAACAAGGATAGTCCACACTCTTGGGGAAACGGATCGTTACCAAACTGTAGGATATGGTTTCTACTATAAAAATATGAAGAAAGCCGGAATTTTAGATTCCAATGCTTGAATTTTATTGCTTATAACTCGGAAACAAGTGAAGATATACATTCAAACCAAATTTTAAAAGAAAACTCTGGTTGATTAGATATGTTTTGAAAAAAAGAAGCTTAAATATATTAATTTAGTTAAAAGTTATGAAAGGAATAAGAACTAGACAAAATTTTGGCTTAAAAAAAACATTAAATGTCAATGCTAAATTTTCGTTAAAATTTCGTTTATTTTTTATTTCTTTCATAACTTTTGACTAAATTAAGATATTTGAGCTTCTTTTTTTCAAAATATATCTACTGAATCTCTGCTTTCTTTTGAAATAAGGCTTGAATGTATATCTTTACTTATTTCCGAGAGTTAAAAGCAATCAAATTTAAGAGTATTTTTTGGCGAGATTTATCGTTATTTGCTTATATCTATGGTAAGAAAGGGCATTAGGTTCTATAACTCCGTGTTTCTTCATATTTTTATAGTATAAAAAATATCCTAGGGTTTGGTAAAGATCCGTTTCTCGCAGGCTTGATCCTCTCCTTGTTAGTACGTGTCTGTATATTTCGTTGGAGATAGTAGCTTCAAACGTAGATACTGGCAAGCTGCGTTTAATATTCAAACTATCAATTAAATCTTCAAGTACGAAATGTGAAATCGTAGGAAATACATTTGATAGTATAATTCTTTGTTACTTTGAGATTAATGGTCTAATTGTAACTTTAACTTGTGGATTTCCAATATTTAAAAACTTCTATTTATTTGTTATGTTATCCACTAATTCTTTACTTGAGGGGAATAATAGAATGAAATGAATCGAGCTGAGTATAGAATGTTTTCCGACTTTATAATATCACCCACTGCACAAGCATAATTGGACAGACTTAAATTCTCTACACTGTCCATTATTAATCCCTGTTCAATTTTGAAGAAAAGATCACGTAGTGCGATTCTGGAGTAACTTGCACTTTTAACATTATCTTGTTCAACATTATAACTTGTATATATTTATAGTTGTAAATTATAATTGAATTATTTATTTAGCTCGGTGAACATGGTAGGAAAAATTAATTTCGACGTTAAATTGAATAGAAATACATAAATTATTGAAAAAAAAACTTATCAATTTTTAACTTTTTAAAAGAATATCTCAATACATATATCTTATTAAGTAACCTGCAATAAATTCAACGATAGTTAAAAATCATAAGTAGTACGAAACGTCAAAAATTTTTTTTTATAAAAAAAATCTAGAAATATTTTAAACAATTAAGAAATATTAAATAAAATTATATTTTCCTTAATGTTTTATCCCCGACACGTCCCCTTAAACAAAAGAAAAGTAACAAACGCAAAAGATTGGAGAAGGTCTAAAGTTCTAGGCCTACCTAGGGCCTGTAGCTTACTAGCCATGCCTCAACCAACTAATTCGAGTATTTTGTTGGGTGATGTGAAGGTCGAAAATAGTTCTTAACAATTAATTGCAAAAAAAAAAGTCATTTTTCTGTGAAAGAAATTTTTTAACGTTTTTTAGTTTTACAAATCAAAAAATGACTTGTATATGGACAATGACAAGATGCAATAAATATATATATTACGCTTTTAATAATAAATAAGCGTTGAAAATCAAGTTTATGAAAGTTTCTAAAGAATACTTATAACACTGATATCTTTAATAACTTTAATACCCTAAGACTTTTGTATCTAGTTGTAATGTTATTATTAATAGTATTATTATTATTATTATTATTATCATCATCATTATTATTAATAGTAACAAAAGTAATAATAGTAATAATAGATTCCAGTTAAATTGCATTTAGTTTTTATTGATTTTAAAATTACTACCACACTTTCTATCGTAGTTGAATATTCATTATTTAGTATTATAATTCTAAATTATAATTATAATACAATTATAATATAGTTTATTTATTTATTGAATATTATATTAAAATTGAATAAAAATTAAAAATTAAGAAATATTGTTTTCGAACGTATAGAAGGGGGTGTCGGACCCAGAAAATGGTTATTTTGTACTTTTTTTTATAAACAAATGAATAAAGTTTTTAAAAAACGCCGAACGTCAAGCCCTTAGGTATATATGTTTTAAATAATATACCCAAATTTTTCCAGATTTTTAAATCCATAATTTGATCACGATGTTTGGGTTGAAAGATATGATGCCTTTTTAGATCAAAAATTACCGACTAAACAATGTTTATTCAATTATTATTTAATAAATGCTTTTTCATTAAATATCAAAACGTCAAGCTCTTCCTTATCTTTTCAGCTATCCGTATGAATTTTTTCAAAATTTTAATGTAATCTTTTAGATATAATGATTCCTGTAATTTAGGTCCGACATCCCGTGTCCAAAAATTCGCGCCAGAAAATAGATGCGCATGCGCAACTCGCTACATTCATTTGTTTTAATTATTGTTAATATGTATGTTACTACTTATTTTAATAATTATTTTTGTACTTTTTGTTTTTGTCATAGAGAGAATACTTGCCGAAATGTGTACTATACAAAGTAATAATATATAATTTAATAGTTTATATTTATACGACAATTTTGTTTATAGATTTTAAGTTTGTAATAAGATATAAATAAAATATAACTGTGCTTGAAATTTGAATTTTTTTGTAAAAATGCTAACCAACGATGATTTAATAAAATCCAAAATAATGATTTTAAAGGGTTAAACCCAGGTTGTAATGAAATTAACAACCAATTTGATTTTAAAAGTTGTTCGACAGAAGTTACTTGACTCTACTCATCTACGAGTAATGGAAGATCGGTGCTAACTGTTTGACATTTATTTGTACTTGAAGAGGTCTGCAAAACCTGGCAGACTAAACGTCGTACAACTTTTAAAATCAAATTGGTTGTTAATTTCATTACAACCTGGGTTTAACCCTTTAAAATCGTTATTTGGATTTTATTAAATCATCGTTGGTTAGCATTTCTCAAGAAAATTCAAATTTCAACACAGTTATATTTTATTTATATCTTATTACAAACTTAAAATCTATAAACAAAAATTGTCGTATAAATATAAACTATTAAATTATATATTATTACTTTGTATAGTATTGCATTAAAATTTTGAAAAAATTCATACGGATAGCTGATTATAAAATTAAATTCATAAGGAAGAGCTTGACGTTTTGATATTTAATGAAAAAGCATTTATTAAATAATAATTGAATAAACATTGTTTAGTCGGTAATTATTGATCTAAAAAGGCATCATCTTTCAACCCAAACATCGTGATCAAATTATGGATTTAAAAATCTGGAAAAATTTGGGTATATTATTTAAAACATATATACCTAAGGGCTTGACGTTCGGCGTTTTTTAAAAACTTTATTCATTTGTTTATAAAAAAAAGTACAAAATAACCATTTTCTGGGTCCGACACCCCCTTCTATACGTTCGAAAACAATATTTCTTAATTTTTTAATTTTTATTCAATTTTAATATAATATTCAATAAATAAATAAACTATATTATAATTGTATTATAATTATAATTTAGAATTATAATACTAAATAATGAATATTCAACTACGATAGAAAGTGTGGTAGTAATTTTAAAATCAGTAAAAACTAAAATGCAATTTAACTGTGAATCTATTATTACTATTATTACTTTTGTTACTATTAATAATAATGATGATGATAATAATAATAATAATAATAATACTATTAATAATAAACATTACAACTAAATACAAAAGTTCTTAGGGTATTAAAGTTATTAAAGATATCAGTGTTATAAGTATTCTTTAGAAACTTTCATAAACTTGATTTTCAACGCTTATTTATTATTAAAAGCGTAATATATATATATTTATTGCAATCTTTGTCATTTGTCCATATACAATGTACATATTTTTATTTGCAAAAACTAAAAAAACTTTAAAAAATTTTTTCCACTAAGAAAAATGAAGTTTTTGGTTTTTTTGCAATAAATTGTTAATAACTAATTTTCTGACCATTTTTCGACATTCCAACCAAAAAATTCGTATTCAGCACACAAAAATACATCGAATTAGCTTGGTTGGAGCCATGGACATAGTAGATGCTACAGGACCCTAGGTAGCGCCTAGACTATAAAGTGATATATTTGAGTGTTCAGCCGAAACCTTGGCTGTCTAATGTACCATTTATCAGATTCGACGCTCTCTGTTTCTCTGTTAATCATTAACGGGTTTCGGTGTTTATACGCCTCGCAGCTCTGTAAATACCAATATAACTCGCGGGAAATACGACGAGTGATCCAAGAGAAAATATAATCCTATATATATACACATACAGCCAACAGGAAAATCCGGGAAGCACGCACGTGCGCGCGAATTATCGATTCGATTACATTAGTATGACCAAAGGTCGACATCCCTTCAATACGTTCGATTACTTATATATACTCGCGAAATATACTAGTGCGAATATAAAGTCTCGAGATCGACTTCCTTTATTACACACAGCGAGTCGATAAAAATATATTTACGTATTTTTAATTTAAAATAAAAAAACTACTATAGCGAGTGTTAATTAAACTAACCTTCTGTGTAATAATATTCGTTGTGGAATTATAACCGATGAAACTTTTTGAATTTCCCATTATTTCTTTGTTCCAGAGCTCAACAATATGTCCAGAGCGAATCAACGTGCTGCTGACACGAGTCCCACGCGTCAGCCAAGGTAACGAACGCTACTAATTGTATACACACACACGCGCGCACACACAAATACACAAACTGTAAATTAACTTCTCTAAACTGCGAATCTCGTGTGTTGAATGCGAATAATTTGGAAAATTTAACTTCATAGATACGTGAGATAAATAAAATTAAATATTTCCCTTTCAACACTGTTTCCTCATTTAATGCTCGTAATATTTTTTTATTTCTCCTCGAGAATGCAATCATTCATTTTATCCGTACATTTCTATGTATTTTTATCTCGATTTTTCAAAATACTAGTACTATTCACTATGTAGATTCCTTTTTTTTTGTAAATATATATATATATATATATATATATATATATATATATAAGATATTTGTCGGTCATGATGTATACGTTAACATACATTTGCTTTTAATTTAAAAATTTTTACGTCGATTCGATGGAAAGTTTTATATATTTTGCACGGGAGGTCATTTAAAATAATCCGCATCTACGTGTATACGTATATATATATATATATACATTGGAATAAAGCTGCAAACTTTAACTTTTAACTGCTACAGTTTCAAATGCAACTTTTCAATCAATCGAAAACTGTATATCGATGTAAAACTTAATACGCCCTAAGCTAGACGAAATTGGAGGATTCGTATATGCATGTATACGTATAACTATTCAATACTAAATATATTTCATTAGTAAATAAGAATAATAATAATAGTAATACTGTGTTGTATTTGTAAAATATTGCGCTTTACGCGATCATCATTGATAAATTGTTACACTTTCATTTTCTTCGGCACAATGACAGAAAGAATTCATCAATAATTTTTTTTCTCTGTATATATTTTATTAGTAAATAATAATATTGATGTATTTGGAAAATATTGGATTTTCGTGGTATTTGATAAATTGACAAATAATAGTAACAACGGCAATATTATACTTTTAAAATATTGAGTTTTACGCGATCCTTGATAAATTATTACACTTTCATTTTCCTCGGCGTAATGGCAGGAAGAATTTTACCAGTAATTTTTCTCGTCGATGATTTATTCGTCGCGAGATTGTGCGGAGGAAGCTAAAAAGACATATTTTCGGTCCATTCTCATATATCCATAGAAATTTTATAAAATTATTTAACAGCGCGGCGCGCATAAAGAATATTTTGCATCAAATTGAAAAATGCTACAATATACGAGCGAGTAGTAATTGAATATGCGTTTAGACCTCTTAGGTAAGCATACCGAAAAGATTTCGTCATCGCGCAATTGTCGGTAACGTAAATCAATTTGTGTTAGATAATTCGGACGGATACCAATGTGATGTCATCACTTTCTCTCGCATATATATATATATATATATATATATATATGTCAATTTTATTTTATAAGAAATGTTATTTAAAATAACGTTATTTAAATTTAAATTATTTATAAATTTGATATCTATTTTTTTTGTATGACATTGATTTTTTAAATTCAATCTACTCATTGTGGGATTTCTTCTGAACTTGTGTTGAAATGTATATCATCGTTTGTATTTGTGTTATAAGCGAGTCGCTTGAAGCGACCAAACTTAAGGTTTTTTTTGATAAATTAAATATCGTGAAAATTTTCGTGAAAAAGGGCATTGGCACATGAAATTCCGGGTTTCTTCATATTTTTGTAGTAGAAATCATATCGCAGAGTTTGTAAAGATTCCTAGACATTGCTGTAAATTATTTGAGAGTTCATATATCGGTCTTGAAGTATTGTAATTTGGACAGTTGACGATTATGTCATATATTGACAGATTGATAATAAAATTCCGCAGTTTTCCTATACATTTGGTCCTTCTGTCATTATTATGTGTAAACGACTAATATTTGTGTGACCAATTCGTAACCTATTAAGTACAACATATTCAACTTTCGAAAAGTTAGGGACTGAAGTTTTGACATGTACGTTTTTTTTTCAAATTTGGTGTAGTTTTTTAGGTTTTAGATCTTGCGAGTATTTATTACAATTATTTATTATTATGGTTTCAAACTCTTCCAATTATGAGCCGTCGTATTCAAAGGAACGGAAAGATTTTTTTTATAAGTATGCTGTCCGATTTAACAACAACATTTTTATATAATTTATCATCAAATATTATTTTTAAATTATTAAATATTCATTCAGTAATATAGTACGGTTGAATTAAAGCACATTTTCAGGTGATTGGTTGACTATTAAATATTTTTATTTTTATCAATAATCCATATAATTATCATACTAGATTCTTCAACTTTTCAGTTTCTTATTTCAATTTTCTGAAATTTTATTTTATTAGTGTTGTAAGGTAGAATACGCGAAACATAAATTATAGATTAATAAATAGAAGAAATAATAACTGTAACGAGCGTCAAGAATAAACTAAATACCTAACGAATAACCAGTACAATTTCCCGTAATCTCAAAGTGTGAAAATCGTCTTTTATAAACCTGACGAAGGATCACCCTGAAAAAAATAAAATAAAATGAAATAAATAATACAAGGAGAAATATCATTCGGGGATATAAGGGTAAAAAAGTGAACTATATAAATCGTACGTCGAAGGAATTTACTAAAACGTTCGAATCGACCGTCGTACTTTTAAAAGGCGTTTTACACCGGATTTTACGTTGGGCAGTAGCCCATGATATTGCTAAGCCACGCCATATAGCCAGCCAATCGATATATATAGGCACGATAGAATTTCGTGTCATCACGCGTTCACTCCTTCTCTTTTTTTTCCTTTCACCCCGCGCTCAAATGGGAAAAGCCGGTGAGGCTTCTCTAATAATTTGAGGACAGTTTGGCTAAAAGCCATTTAAGTATATCGATGCAAGTTGTAGTGACGAAACAGTTTTCTAGTACTATATATTGACGTTTATTATCTTTTAATTTAGAGAAAATCAATAATTTTCGTATTAATTTTATTTATCAATTATTGCGAAATAATTGAATTGCATCGGTTAGACTGTATTTTGGTCAAGGACTTTTAATCACAATGTCGAAATGTATATACTCTTGTCTTTAATGTAGATTGTATACTCGTCTTCTAAAAAAAACTATAACTATTTAAAAAGAAGGTCAACATTATTATAACATTATCGATGAATGTAAAATAAAGTGACCACGATAGATGATAAATTTTTTAATAAAAATTTTATTGAAATACAGGTTACGTATATTATATTTATTTTTTTCTTTGTACCTCACGATGGACTGTGGTGGTCTATTTGATTATAATTAATACATTGATATATTAATTTGATAGACTTTCAAAAAGTGTAATGCAATATTACAGTGAAAAATAATATATCTTTTAACTTAATGTTTGATTCTTTGGTATAAAAATTCTATTTTAACCAATATGTAATAAACAAATTATTTTAATAGACAAAAAATCTTCTTATTTTTTAGTTCTCTTGATATAATACTTCTTCTCATATTTCCTAGCTAGTTATTAGAGTAAAATCCAATTTTTGTTGTGTTTCGAGCTATCCTTTGGTTTGTAAATATAGATTAAATTTGAATCTAATTAAATGCCTAATAAAAGTCTTATTTAAAATACTAAGGTATAGAAATGAATATTATTATTAACATTCCTAATTACTGCAAGTACGATAAACATCGTTTTGAGTTTACTATTATCGGTACATTGGAGTAATGTAAATGTAAAAAAAATGATCCAAAAACCATTTCGTCCCATACCATCCACTAGCGATTTTGACTATATATACACTTCTAAGTTTGATATTTTCATTACGAAAGAATCAAAAATATATTACATTTAAAGTAAGACGGACTTGACTTGAGTAAAGGAGAACTTGACGTTGCGACTGTTTCGAATCAAATAATTTATTTCGTTAATTTTAAATAAACAAGATTTGGTCGGTAATTTAATAAACACTGTTTCCAACACAAAATTATATTGATATTAACAATTTAAGAATCTAAAAAAAATCGTACAAGAGGGTGAAGTTGCCAGATTTTTAAAAATAATAACCCATTTTACATTAACACATACACTTTTTAGTGTTCCAAATCCCCTTGATGCTTACGACGCGAAAGAAAAAATTAATTTTTTTATATTTACAGGCAGAATCGAACTTACAGCGTGGGACTGCCGGCTGGTAGCTCGTTCTATCCAGATGCACGGCTACTCGAAGACAGCTCCATACCGCTACCACCTCCTAGACGATATTCCGCCACGGTAAATTAAAAAAAGCGATCTTTCATTCCCTTTCGTTTTTAACTTAATAATTTATTACCTTGTTTTCGAAAAAATATTTATTACCGCCTACACGCGGACATTATTTTTACTCAGTGTGTTTTGGTATCGGCACGTTTGACGATATATAACGAAGAAAAAAAATATAAACGAGAACATATTCGTTTGAGACACTTTAATTTTTTTTTTCGTTTCGTCACGAATACAATGTATCATTAGCGGATGCGATTAAGAAAAGTCAGTTAAAATGTAAATTTTAACAAAATCTGAGGATAAACCGCACGTACACTTAATTTACTTACTCAGCGCGAAATGTAGGTTCATTAAATGAAAATATTCTATTAAGAAGCTTCAACGTATTGTACATATAATACACTATCGGCTATATACATAATTATAATACATTATTTACATTAAGCGATTGAGGTTTAATACCATGGTTTAATACCAATAATGTATACTCTTTTCCAGATGCTACACACACTCACATAATTGGAAGCAATAGACACAACTACACCATTGCATTAACAGACACACGTACAGTATCTTTTTTTTATTTTCATTTGACACAAATACGAGGATAAACACATTGATAAACATGGATCAAAAAGTAACGAGTTCAGGTATAAATAAGTACACATAACATCGAGAGAATAGTTGACTAAAAATTATTCTAATGTTTATGGTGAAATGGTGGTATATACGGGGTATTCAGAATACAGATTTTTAGGTACTGGAATCTATTTGCTCAAAAGTTATTCTAACCGCAAAAAGCGGATTTTTTCAAGTTTTTTTTAACACCAGCTGGGTTGACCGCTATTTAACTCAAAATCTATCAACTTTTACTAGAGAACATTATATGTAACATTCGTTGCTAATTGTGTCTGGAATTTATTCTTCTGGGTTAGAATTTCTAATCTCAAGGTCAATGTTACATAAACTACATGTCAATATTCAACTTGAAAAAAGTGCAAGTGCGCCACCTTTGATTTTTTCATCCAAAAATCTAAAAGAAAGCTTGGAGCAATACCTTTCAAATGGTCTGTAGCATTTTTATGGCCTTAAATTCTGTAAAAAGGTATGATAATTTAAAGAAACACGAAATTTTTTTAAAAATTTAAATGGGAATTACCATGTTAATTTTTGTGAATTTTTTCTCTTTCTTTAAATTATCATAACTTTTTACAGAATTTAAGGCCATAAAAATGCTACAGACCATTTGAAAGGTATTGCTTCAAGCATTATTTTAAACTTTTCGATAAAAAAATCAATTGTGGTGCACATACATTTTTCTTAAATTGAATATTGACACGTAGTTTATGTAACATTGAACATGAGATTAGAAATTCTAACCCAGAAGAATAAATTTTAGATATAATTAACAACGAATGTTACATATAATATTCTCTAGTAAAAGTTGATAGATTTTGAGTTAAATAGCGGTAAACCCAACTGGTGTTGAAGAAAACTAGAAAAAATTCAGTTTTTGAGGTTAGAATAACTTTTGAGCAAATAGATTCCAGTACCTAAAAATTTTTTTCTGTATTCTGAAAAACATTTGCGAAGTGTACCCGAAATTTGGTGCATTTTAAAATTTTGATCGGACCACTTCACGTGGAATACCTCGTATATATCATATATCAATAGCTGTTTTTGTCATTTTTTCACGATTTGATAAAAAATTTAAAATCAAATCGAAATGTTTATTATGATTATAGTATGAGTATGAGTAATTTCTAGAAAAAAATTTCTCTCTTTGTATAATTAACATATGTATATATACGATAAATAAGCGTATAATATATACATGTAAATCAGTATACAATCAATAGAATATAAGCAAGCGATCTATATTTAATTTATTATTAGATATATTTAGTTGAGATAAATGATACAGATTATCCGCGTAGAAAAAATTTCGTTATTTTTGGATGAACATTGGGAAATTTTATTTGTAAATATTTTTTCTGTAAAAACTATTTAAATTACATCATAGGAAAGGTTGTTCAATTTCGTAATGTAGATGTGGTACTTAAATTATTATTTTAAAATATTTAAACTAAAAAATTACTTTAGCTCTGACATCTCTATTAGCTCTACTGATTAAACTATTTCACTGTATTTAATTTTATGGTTATCTCAGGTTATTGTAAAATTGTAAATTTCCTTCAAGTGCCATCTATGCTTGACCTGAAATGAAAATAAAGTTATAATAACAATAACATAGCACCAATGTTAAAGCATAAATACTTTGGAGTTTAAAAATCAGATGTTCGAATCTCCGAAAGATAATTTTTTTAACGCATTAAAATAAATATTAAGCATCATTCTTTTACATTTAATAAATTTTAACAATTTTTTTTATTAAACTTTAAGACGTTATATTTTCCAATGACCTTCCCATGAAATTTTTTTCCACGCGGATAGTGATGATAATCGATTCCCTTTTTTTACATGGTAATTGCTAGCACAATTACGTCAAATTCCGAGGGAATTTAACGATTGCATAAATCAGTACATTTAATTGATTGGAAAGAGACAATTTCGTACTTCATTTTATTCCAGCGTTTCTTTTATCGCACTATTTTTTTTTATCTCTTAATGTCAATTGTAAAACATTCACTCTCATTATCTAGAGAATTACATTATCGTGCAATAATAACTGGCAGATACAAAAAAATCAAATAAATCTTCAATTTTAATAGTTTAACACATTTTTTTTGTATTAGTCTTTAAAATAAAAAATTCTTGATAATACCCACTTGAGTATTTGAAATATAAAGACATCTACAAGTATTTAATCCAATGTTTTATATACAGTTATAAAAGAGCTAGATTATCATTCGTGGCAGAAATTTTACAATTCTTAATCGAAATTTAATGATGAGTTTAACGAGAAATTGGTCAAATTATGTTTAAAATTTTTTATAAAGGTATATTTTTACTATATTTTTACCACAAAATATAGTTAATTTATCCTATACATTGATTACATTCCTAAATTACTAAGAAATCCAGTAATTATTACTGATAATATTTTCTAGAAAAGATTACGATTAATTCTATCACAATTAAACTATTTTTATTACCCTTATGTATAAGTGTATTACATCCGCATACATGGATCGATATTAAATTGACAGCCAGCGAACGTAAAGCCACCGATCCCAAAACGCAACAGGAACGAGCGACCCTTACCGATAGTCAATCAAAGTCAACAGTTAGGTCGACCTTGGTTGGACGCTGTGTTACGTCCAACCGAATTCGACTCGGCGGCTAGCGAAAGAAATGCGCTGGACCAAGCCTCGCGAGACCTCGGTAAGCAACTTCAGAAGGTCAGCGGCAGTACCAACAAGCCACCAGCCTCGAGTGGACAACTTGCTCGAGTACCTCCTAGGCAACAACATGTTCTCAGACCAAATAGGTTCGTTTTCTTCCTTTTTCATCATTGCGATTTCAATAAAAATGTTAACAAGGTGCCATTTAGTCAATATATATCCTTCCTACCTTACCGACATACGCGATGATTGAGAATAAATTTGTAAATAAAAGAGTATATGAAAAAATTAAAGGAGGGACGCCTATTTTCTTATCGATAATCTAACTGTATATTGAATTTCAGACTAAACTATTATGTTTTCGAGAAAAGTCTTACCAAGATATGTGAACCTAACCTCAACCCAGTCTGAAATTCAGCATACAGTTAGATTATTGATAAACGAAAACGTCTCTTCTCTTATTTTTCCACATTCTCTTTTATTTTTTTATTAATTAATAACGAAAAATTGAGTATGGAACCGTCTTAAGGGTATAGTATTGTCAAAATAGATGAAAAAACAATTTTTTTTTATTTTAGAAACATGTTCTATAAGTTAGGTAGAATGTGCTTAAACAATTTTTAACATGAAAATGTAATTATTATAAAATATTATTGAATAATTTTCAACCGAAGGTATTGGAACGAGATACTTATTTTAAACTTTAAATTTAAATTAAAAATATAATTTTTCTTGCCCAGGCAAAAGTTTTTAACTAAGAACTCCAAGTTGCTCGCTCGAAAAGGCACGACAATTCGCCGCGTATCAATCCCGAGGACAACATTATGAAGGCTACAAGCCGCCAGACATAAACCAAAAGAAGAAGCAAATAAAATACTAAGTAATAAAATTGAAAATATTCTAATAAGAAAGAAAGAAATTTTAAGTCCATGTGTTTCGTCTTGGGACCGTCTGCCAGAACTCATCAGTGGGGCGCAGACGGTCCCTGCCCCAGACACACAAGACAATATTATTGAATCAAATAATGATAAACTTAAAATTTTGGTATCGTAAGAACGAATGAACGGAGCCTATATAGTACACATAAGGTGGAAAATCTGATTGGGATGGAAAGTGCCCCCTAACATGAGAGTATGTACTATGGACATAATTTTAAACCAAAGTCCTGTTATTATTAAAATATAATTTTTCTTGCCCAGGCAAAAGTTTTTAAATTAATATTGAATTTTGTCGGTCTCGCTGAGCTAACGTCTAATGACTCTAAGAACTCCAAGTTGCTCGCTCGAAAAGGCACGACAATTCGCCGCGTATCAATCCCGAGGACAACATTATGAAGGCTACAAGCCGCCAGACATAAACCAAAAGAAGAAGCAAATAAAATACTAAGTAATAAAATTGAAAATATTCTAATAAGAAATCCAGTAATTATTACTGATAATATTTTCTAGAAAAGATTACGATTAATTCTATCACAATTAAACTATTTTTATTACCCTTATGTATAAGTGTATTACATCCGCATACATGGATCGATATTAAATTGACAGCCAGCGAACGTAAAGCCACCGATCCCAAAACGCAACAGGAACGAGCGACCCTTACCGATAGTCAATCAAAGTCAACAGTTAGGTCGACCTTGGTTGGACGCTGTGTTACGTCCAACCGAATTCGACTCGGCGGCTAGCGAAAGAAATGCGCTGGACCAAGCCTCGCGAGACCTCGGTAAGCAACTTCAGAAGGTCAGCGGCAGTACCAACAAGCCACCAGCCTCGAGTGGACAACTTGCTCGAGTACCTCCTAGGCAACAACATGTTCTCAGACCAAATAGGTTCGTTTTCTTCCTTTTTCATCATTGCGATTTCAATAAAAATGTTAACAAGGTGCCATTTAGTCAATATATATCCTTCCTACCTTACCGACATACGCGATGATTGAGAATAAATTTGTAAATAAAAGAGTATATGAAAAAATTAAAGGAGGGACGCCTATTTTCTTATCGATAATCTAACTGTATATTGAATTTCAGACTAAACTATTATGTTTTCGAGAAAAGTCTTACCAAGATATGTGAACCTAACCTCAACCCAGTCTGAAATTCAGCATACAGTTAGATTATTGATAAACGAAAACGTCTCTTCTCTTATTTTTCCACATTCTCTTTTATTTTTTTATTAATTAATAACGAAAAATTGAGTATGGAACCGTCTTAAGGGTATAGTATTGTCAAAATAGATGAAAAAACAATTTTTTTTTATTTTAGAAACATGTTCTATAAGTTAGGTAGAATGTGCTTAAACAATTTTTAACATGAAAATGTAATTATTATAAAATATTATTGAATAATTTTCAACCGAAGGTATTGGAACGAGATACTTATTTTAAACTTTAAATTTAAATTAAAAATATAATTTTTCTTGCCCAGGCAAAAGTTTTTTTAACTAAGAACTCAAGTTGCTCGCTCGAAAAGGCACGACAATTCGCCGCGTATCAATCCCGAGGACAACATTATGAAGGCTACAAGCCGCCAGACATAAACCAAAAGAAGAAGCAAATAAAATACTAAGTAATAAACTGAAATCGAAAAGGCACGACAATTCGGCCGCGTATCATCCCGAGGACAACATTATGAAGGCTACAAGCCGCCAGACATAAACCAAAAGAAGAAGCAAATAAAATACTAAGTAATAAAATTGAAAATATTCTAATAAGAAAGAAAGAAATTTTAAGTCCATGTGTTTCGTCTTGGGACCGTCTGCCAGGAGACGTTAGCTCAGCAAGACCGACAAAATTCAATATTAATTTAAAAACTTTTGCCTGGGCGAGAAAAATTATATTTTTAATAATAACAGGACTTTGGTTTAAAATTATGTCCATAGTACATACTCTGATGTTAGGGGGCACTTTTCCATCCACAATCAGATTTTCCACCTTATGTGTACTTATATAGGCTCCGTTCATTCGTTCTTACGATACCAAAATTTTAAGTTTATCATTATTTTGATTCAATAATATTGTCATGTGTGTCTGGGGCAGGGACCGTCTGCGCCCCACTGATAAGTTCTGGCAGACGGTCCCAAGACGAAACACATGGACTTAAAATTTCTTTCTTTCTTATTAAAATATTTTCAATTTTATTACTTAGTATTTTATTTGCTTCTTCTTTTGGTTTATGTCTGGCGGCTTGTAGCCTTCATAATGTTGTCCTCGGGATTGATACGCGGCGAATTGTCGTGCCTTTTCGAGCGAGCAACTTGGAGTTCTTAGAGTCATTAGACGTTAGCTCAGCAAGACCGACAAAATTCAATATTATTTTTAAATTTAAATATCTTAAAAACTATTTTTATATCTTTAAAAAACTTGCAGGATCATTTTTAATCACAGCCTCCTGAAATTTTGCACAAATCTTAAAATATGTATTTAGTTTTAAAGCTATACAGCCATTTTTGTTTAAAATTAAATGTGACACTTTTATTGCGATTTTTTTTGCAAAATTGTGATATTTTTCATTAAAAAAGGCTATGAAAAATAAGTATCTCGTTTCAATAATTTATGTTGAAAATTATTGAATAAAAATTACATTTTCATCTTAAAAACTGTTTACACACATTCTACAAAACATATAAAAGACGTTACTAAAATAAAAAAAATTGATTTTTCATCATTTTCGACCATACTCTACCTTTAACAGTATATAATATCAATCTGACCGATCAAAAAATACCTAAGTTAGAAAGATTAAAATTAAAAGTTGTATATTAAATGATTGAAAACAGCTATAAGACGTATTAAGAGGATGTCGGAGCCAAATTACAGGGATCTACACCTATCAACCCAAAAATTCAATTGAAAATATTGAATTAAAAATCTGAAGAAAATTTATACAAAGATGTCTTAAAACATAAAAGAGGACTTGACGTTTCGGTCATAAAGAAAAAAAATTATATTATTAATAATAATCGAATAAACATTTTATGATCGGTAATTTTTAGTCAAAGAAGACGTAATTTTTCAACCCTAACATCGTAATTAAATTATCGATTTAAAAATCTGGAAAAATTTGGGTATATTGTTTAAAACATGCCTAAAGGCCTGACATTAAGGATTTTATCAATAGCTCATTTTATTATTTATAAAAAATATAACAAATGACCGTGTTATGACCCCGACATGCCTTTAAAACATGTACATCGATGAAAAAAGAATCGGTAGTTAAAACTTTAATATAGTATGATATATGTAAGAATTTAAGAATTCTTTTTGGCGTACTCTACATTATTACTGATCAAACCAAATATAAATTTGTGTAACGTTATATTCTGAAGTATAAATGCGCGTGTAAATTAAAATTATTTAGTAATTGAAAATCCCAAAGTCAGCTATTAAAAAATACAGGACAAAGATTTTAATGTTAAAAATATTGCAACAAATATAATATGTATTTTTTTATATAATCCAAAACAAGAATTAAAACTTTTTAATAAGAACAAAATTAATAATTATTAAATATAAACGTAACGCTCTTATTTCTCATTTATTTTTGAATATTTGGAATTTATAACATATTTACACATTTACATAGTATATATATATATATATATATATATATATATATATATATATATATATATATTGTGACGTGTCCACTGGGGATTAGGGTGGAGTCACGAATAAAACAAAAGAACTAATTAAACGATTGCAGGTTTATTGCACTCAAGGTGCTCACGAGTAATACACGGCAAAGCAGCGGCTTTGCCGTTCAACATTGCCAGTCACGTTGGCCGCGGTCGCTCGCGTTCGCGCGATTGCGGGCCGTCCCGTACCTAACCACGCATCGCGCACACACACTTCAAGGAAGCTGGACTTGGGAGGAAGGAGCACGGCTCACCTGGACGCTCGTCTCCTGGATCCCTCGGACACACACGTAGTTTTTTTAAAATTGCCGTATGTTGCTTCTTATACGATCGGTGGTCGGTCGCAGTCTTGTCTTGTCCTGGGAGGCCTGCTCATGCGTGCGTTTTCGAGAGCCCCGGTTCCGGGAAGGGTTGGGTCGAGGCTGTTCTAGTTTCCCTGACGACCATCATTGTCAGGAAGCCCTATCCTAGCGTTATTGGCGGCCCAACTTCGGAAATGGCTCGCCCGGGGACTAGGGACCTTCCTAGTGGAGGTAGTTCGTGAGTGGTGGGACCCGAGTCTCTCATAAGGCCAGGAGGCATAACCATTTTCAATAGTGGGCCGGGAATGTCTTCTCTGTCTTGTAGGATGTATCCCCTACCTGTCTCAGGGCCCAGCGGGCAAGCGTGCAAACGCATAATTGTAGCTAAATTAGCATCAGCTTGCATTAGACGGGGAGCGTACAAGCACGCATCCTCCCAGGCGAAGGAATTTATAGTACAAGGCTCAAACACACCATGAACATCATCCCATTCAGGTGGGTGTGGGTGTGGAGCTACGGCGAGAGGTACTAGCCCTGACTGGTCCCACTGCAACTGTTGGAACGTGAACCCAGGCTCTCCGGCTGGACGTATCCCGAACGTCCCCTGAGCAATGGCATTCATGGCGAGCCCGCCATACGTCACAATCGTGTAGGGGTCGCTGCCTACCATCTTCTTCTCATAGGAACCATCCCCTGCGGTGGCGTACCACCCCCTAACGTTAACAGGACCTTGTAACATGACTTCACGCTTGAAGTCGACTTTGGCAAGGTGATTAATAATACCCCATTCTGCCGGCAGACAGTCGAGCCATGATAGAATGCTCATAGGGTTCCCAAATCTAGGAGGGTGGTGGGGGGAGTTAAGGGAGAACGGTCCATCTTCAAAGGCCCAAGGGGCTACGGGGAGGTTACAGCTTCGGTAAGCCATGCAGGACAGGGGGAATACCCCTCCGATGTGGCGATCTAACACAGTTAACGCCTGCAGGAATAGGATGGCTGTGTCCTTAGGAGTACCGGTGGCATTACGGAACAGCGCCCAGGTGTCGGCCACCATTTCAAAGAGCGGTGGCAATTCATCATTGTGTGTGGCTAGCATTTGGATCACGTCTCCATATGCGCTAAATGATTGGAGAACGGTGGTAAAACAGATAGTGCTGAAACCTGAAAGCACAGCACAATGAAGAAGCTTCTCGACCATGTTAGTGTGGCCGAAAGCGACATAGTCGTTAAGGAATTTTGGATCCTCAGTCCTTACTATCTTGGCCATCCGATGTAAGAAATTATAATCTTTCGGGGCAGGGAAATGTTGCTCGCCGAAACTCTCAAGGGTTGGAGTTACCAACCCCCACCATTCCATAGCGGCCCCAGCTTCTGGAATATCGTCAGGCCCTCGTATATGAAGTAGTTGGCCATTGGCATCTTGGTCCAATCTAGGGACGTTGGCTTGAGGCGCTTCACCTATCACAACGTTTTGTAATTCGCTGTTGACAAGGAAGGCAGCTTCGTAGACTCCGGCTACGAAGAAGTCGCGTTCCGCGCGATTGTTTGCCATACGTTGCAAGAACGTCCAGATGCGGGTTGGTTGGATAGCAGCAGCAGCAGGAGCAGCTGGGTGTCCGCCTCCCTTCCTTATTATTACGAAGGGGATTGCTGGCCAGTGAATAGCCATGTTAGCAAGTGATGGGACGCCCGCAGGAGCTACCCTCCTACCTGGCGCTGCCAGCCAATAAACAATATCTAAATCGGCCATGGTGAAGTCGTAATTAAGCACCAAGATAAATGAGCCTGATATGATTGCTTGGCCTATAAGGCCTACGACATCAATATCAGGCTGGTCGATATTAATGTGCACTACTGGCACATCAGCAGGGAAGACAGGGTACTGCACGGCGAGATTCTCTTGTTGGACTCGAGCCGATTGCAGCGCGTAAAATGTCCCTTTCATATAAAGGGTGGTATTATCGTACCGTTGTGGGCAGACTTCAAAATAACCTGCCAAGCCCCGCGACACCGTTTGATTGCCTATGAATGCGTTTAACACGGAACCGATGTTTCTATCGGTGACGTTACCACCTAACAAGTAGGGGTCGAAGGCGGACACATCGACCGCGCTGACGCACACAGAAGGATCTAACACTATATCGTGTCGGACCATGTATCTAACATTGGGCACATAGCCTCCTATAGTCATATTTATTGGTGGCTCAGCTACCACCCCGATCTGCATACCTTGTCGAATAGGCGTGCTGCTGAAGGTGACCCCGTGATTGGCGGTCACATATTGGACACGACCATCCCCTCGCCTCACTAAATTATTGGAACTTTCGAAAAAGCCATTGTTGGCGTAAGGACGGCCGGCTTTCGATTCGTACAACGTGGGTAGTACGCGAACCGATTCTATCGTGTGATCCCCGAAATGTGAGGGACCAGCACCACCACCCGCCGCGTCGGATGATGTTGAAGCTGTTCTTGACCTAGTCCTTACTTGGCTAGGTTCTGCGGCAGTTTTCTTTCCTCTGCCTACGCTGCTAGGCTGTGGACGGCCCTTAACATGGGCGGCCAAATCAACCTCTACGGGAGGTGGGGGCGTCATAGCGACATCCATCGCTTGTGTTTGTAGAGCCTTTTCGACTGTAGTATTTTTAGGCGGCTCTACTGCTTCCGGCGCAACTCCTCCTGCTTGAAAAGCTACTGGTATTACCTTAGCCTTCTCTGCCATTACCAAAGGCTCCCCACCGTAGCAAGGTGGGGTACACAACTTCTTAGGGAACGACAAATTCGATTAGGTTGTGTAAATTGATTCAATGAAGAATATGAATATATTATTTCGATAATTTGCAGAATATTAAATCGCTCAGGCAATAATATCACTATTGAGATACATACACTCGGTGCAACCCCACGAAGCCCAGGCACCGATCAGGAGACTATTCCCCACCAATCCCTCAAAATAGAGGGAAGCCGTTGTAGTCGTTAGGCATTTATGGGCATTTAATCCCAACTTAGCACGGGCTGTGAGCTACCACACCACGATTTTGGCTAACAGGCCCATTTTGGGCACTGCGTTGGTAGAGTGGGTTTTTCACCTACACTTGAGTAGGCTACACCAGGCACCTGTAGCTAGATGTGATCCTCGTCGTGTATGCATTTTACTGCAGAAGACCGCTAAAGTTGGAATTATTTACTTGGGGCCCACAGAGTGAGCTATTTTTTAGGACAGCGATCTTTCTTGCAGCCAAGGCGAACCTTGGAGGTTTCCCCCGGTCCCTCACTAGAGGAGGGCGAGCTAGATGCCCCCTAGTAAACTAGACGACACCCAGCCCATTCCCCTCGGTCTACTAAGCGGAAAATCACGCATATAGCCCGAGGAGATGTGAATCTCCCCGCGAACGAAGATAATAAATCTCCAGCACCATTTTAAGAACCTGCCAGTATTTCTTTATTCCAAACCTCCGCCTTGATCCCCAGCGGATGTGTTACATGGCGACCGTGACAGGACCCAAAGGATACTAGAGGTAACTCCCAAATTCCCAGCGGATGCGTTACATGGCGCCCCACGTTGGGCGTAGTTTCGCGGTTGCCCGTGCGCTTACCGAGCGCTGAGAATATGGCCCGACGAACACACACACACATGTGACTGGCATACAAATTGCCACGTCACAATATATATATATATGCATATGGAATAACTATTCATATTTCATTTATGAATTTATTACATGTAAGTATAACAAAAAATTTTATATTCTGTAACGGTTATTCATCTTTGTTTCCATTATCTGTCATAAATTCGAACTTAATACACTGAAAAAATAGATATTTGATCTAAACGGAATTCTTCTTAAATATGCCTCAAGAATTTAGAAAATTTAGAATATTGATCTTTTTGAGTTGTGCTATATGTAATTTTTTACAAAAAAAAAAAATCCGCTTGATTATAGTAAATTTACTTTGGAACAAACAGATTGTCTTCTTGAGGCATATATTTAAGAAGAATTCAGCTTAGATCAAAAATCAGTTTTTTTTAGTGTAATGAATAACATTAGTAACGTTAATTCATCTTAGATAATTTAAAAAAAAAATGAAGAATTGTAAATATTACAGCAACATGTTTCACGTTTACCACCATCTACTATTTGTAAAATAAAATCCGCGATATTAACTTACTATTAAACATTTTTCATGTAATATTCCGACAATTTTTTTACTAGAAAATTTAATTCAGTAATGTATGATCATTTTAACTGACAATTTATGATTATAAATTCATGATTTCATGGTTTAGTAATATTAATGATTTTATGATCTAAGGGAAAATTTGTCAATTTTGTAATTTGTATAAGTAATTTCAATTAATTCATTTTAATGCATTAATAGTTTAAAATAATTTTAATTTATAACAGATAATAAAAGAGAAATATTAAAAAGCGTTTCGTTTTAAAATAATTATTGAATTTTGTATGCCTGGCTCATTGAATTGTATAATACTTTTTTTTCTATTGAAATACACGTTTTTTTAAAATTCATTTCTAAGATACTTTTTGCGTGTGTATAAAAAAAGAAGACATGTACATACCTGAACTTATTATATAAAGTTAAAATTAGGTAAAGTTGACATCAACGTGTCTAACGCGACATCGAGACATTCCCAAACTTGGAAAGACATTAATTAAACATTTGTACAAAGTTTAGATAAACTTATATTAATTTGCTATGTATAGGTACAGAAAAGTTTACAAATATTTTCTTGAAAATGTAAAATTTAGATTAATAATTTAAGCTGTTTTATTGTTTTTATCAATATATTAAATTTAGGTTGTAACAAACAATTGAAATTTACTTGGAAGTTTGTAACTCGATAAACATCTTCAATTTTTTATTTCTTTGACCTATCGTCTTCTTTGTATTTAAAACAAAAGTTATTCTAAAAATCTAAACTAAATAAAAAATAAGAGTATTTAGCAAGTACATCATAAGAAAAGTCGAAATAATAAAGTAACTATCGTAAAAGTAGAATTTTAACAAGAAAAGAAAAAGTGACGATTTAATGTTTACTTAATTGGAGAGAGAAAACCAACGAGAGAGATAGTAGAGAGAAAGAGAGAGAGAGAGAGAGAGAGAGAGAGAGGAAGAGAGAAAAAAGTCAGTAAAATACGAAGTTTGGCAAAGAGTCTGGATGAACGATGAAGGGTGTTCTTGGTAAGATATGAAAAGTCACTTTAGAAGGATTTTCTAACCAGATTTGATAAAATACAGTATTTCGTAGGCAACTTGGAATCGTCTTATAATATATTTCACGGATATCCCACCGACGTGCGCGATATTCACTTTTGGTCTTGTAAAGTTTTACTTACGATAAACTTTTAAGTAAAAAAAAAACTTTTATTTCAATTAATTGTTTATCACTACCAGCTTGGAGATGAACAAAAGAATTTCTGTGTATGTACAGGCCACCGAAAAAGGGCGAAAGGGGACAACGATCACCTATACGAAGACAACAGTTGCAACAACAGCAACCGAGTACAGCAGACGAAGATGACGAGGAAGATGAGGAGCGTCGTATTGACCAGTCGAATAATAAATTCACGGAGATACACGAGAACCCGAGGAGACTTGAACAAAAACAGCCGGAACTCGAGCGCCGATTCCACGAGAGTCGACAAGAGGTTTGTTTCTTATCTCTACATTATTGTTATTAACATTTTAATAAATACGAGAATTTAGTTTCGAACAATTACACTACACCGTCTAGTTAATTTTCCCCATTCTTTATAACAAATTCACCAAAACTTTAAAGTTGTTTGATTCAACGTAAAGTTGTTCTTAAAAATTCGAGCAAGATTTAATTTTGAAGCTTTTTTGATGAACTTTTAAATGATGTGACGTTTACGTTTTACATTTGAAAAACAAATCTATAAAATTTATGTTCAATCTTTTAGATATATGTATTGTAAATTACGTTACGTTTTGAATGAAAACAAAGGGTTTTAAAAAAAAGTGTCCGCATGTTTCCGTAAATTTTGGATTTACGTAAAAATTAAAATAAAAGTAATTTTGCATTTTGCTAGAGCTATCGTTTATGTATTCATTTTTTAAAGTGTAAAAAAAATAAAAATTATTTTGATATCCAAAATTTGTAATTTTGATAAAATATATTGTTTGCAAGTATGAAAATTTTGAAGAACAGAAATAAGGCTGGTTAATAACTTTGAATCAAGACATTAAGTTTTAAAAATAGAAAATTTGGAGTAATGTAGGGGAAAAAGCATAATTAACTATCGGTATATTTCATTTTTTATATTTAGTATATCTATTTATAGACGTTATATTAATCATATCATATATTAATTATAAGAAATTAAATCTGTATTTAATTTGAAATTATCCTATTTGCGCATGAATATAAATGCATTTTTTTTCTTAAGTAAAATGCGATGATAAAAATTATAAACAATACGGTGGGAATAAATTTTTTTTTTGTTATTAAATCCATTGCGAACATTGAAAAAGCAACTAAAAAATGATGTATTATTTCGTCAATGCAACAAACTTAGGGAACTGGAAGGCATGATAGACATTTCGACAAGCTTGAGAAGCTGCCCAAGGCAACTCAAACGAATCTTCCACCACCCCCGTTGAGTTCGATTTGCGCGAGTCCAGCCTCGAAACCCGTGAACGCAAGACAAGACAGTAATGTGTCTTCCGACAGCTTCAGTCAAACAAGCTCACCGAGCTATACGAGCAAAACTATGGAAGCACCTTTGCTTCCCCACAAACCAGCTAATGGAAAAGTTCCAGGCAAGTTTCAATGCACTTTTCACATCTAACTACACTGTTCCTATCGCTCAACGGTCAATTTACTCGGAAATAAATGTAAAAATAATATCGAATTTCAAATGATTTTACATTTATGATTTCGAAATTTATTTATGATTTCAATCTTTATACGTCCTAGTAGAAAACAAAATATTAATTCAACTTTTTTGAGTTAAAATTTGCTGTTTGATAAAAAGTAGCCAATAAGACTGTAAATTGATTTATTTAACCTAAGGTGACTTCAAAATTATATTCGATTTTTCAAATAAATTCAAACCTAAAAGTGTACAATCATATGATATTGAATTTGATTTCAAAATCATATGATTTCAAATTTCATTTCAATATTCATATGATTTCAAAATTTATTTAAAAACTCCTGCATATTATTTACAATTCAACATAGCATTTCAAAATAAAACTATATTTGTGACAATTTCAAATAATATCAACGTGACTTTGAAATGATTTTAAATAATAAAAATATGAATTGAATTATTTTAAAATGATTTTAATGCTAATCATGATTTCAAACGTTACGTTGTCAACGATTTCATAGGGTTTTACTATCATATGAATTCTACTCATATTTCGAAAAAGAAAATTGTCTATTTATTATTATAAGAGTGTACAAGCTCTATTTCTCGAATTTTAGTTACGAAAAAAAAAATAAATATATAACTGTTGCACATCAAAGGATAAAAAGTAAATAGAAGATGACAAATGTTGACACAGGTAGAGCTCTCGTAACGGAGCCGGAAAATCCACCAGGAAGCCCAATCACCAAGTCCATAAGCACCCCAGCGAGTTTACAGGCAATCGTAAGATTTCAAAACGGTAGCAATTCGTCCCTACATCATCGGGTAAGTCGTCGAAACTTTTCGATCCAACGTGTAATTGCGCGAAACCCTCTGTTAACTTTCGATCAAAGCTCGTTCTCTTCAATGTATCCCCATACCATTTTCCTTTAAAATTTTCCATACAAGCTTAGGCTTCCCCTATATGCGATCGGCTTAACGGAAAATTTCGACGTAATTGTCCGCGAACGTTTACGACCGAATACCGATATTTTGAGCTTTACCAAAATTAAAAAAAAAAAGAAGAGAAAGTACAATTTTCATTTGTAAAAATCGAAAAACGTATACATATATATCTAGTTACCGTACTTTACTATGCGAATATAAATTCCGAATGAAATTACAGTGCAATTACAATAAAAGTCGTCGGGTTGGATAAATTTTCGATATTTAAATTAAACCGTAAATCAGAATGACGTAGCTCGTAGATCGCGTGTAAACGGCGGGCACACAAAAGCACAAGTGAGAATTATCCATGACATGTGCTGGTGCATCGATCGAGGCATTATCGAGAGCGACGTTTGAATTGACTTGCATAAACACGTTGTATATAATAAATGGATTGGTGTGCGTATTACACATAGACGTGTGCGTACATATACGTGTATATATCAATATCTTTACTCAAGGAAATTAATTGAAAATATTTCATAATTATATAAATATATTTTTATCGATTCACAGATTATTCGAGACATGAGAAGACCGAGTAGTCATTATGTCACCAGAGGAAGACTACGTTTTCGATTTGCTCAAGTTTTAATTAACGCTGTCGCTTTAATGGCGATCGCTGGTGGATTGGCTGCGTATTTTAAATGTAAGATCATCTCCGTATTTCCTGTTTAATATTGTTCGCAAGATTTTAATGATTTGTTTAATATTTTCATAATATTTATATTTTACTTTTTTTTATTACTTTTGTCGTGTAAATTATTACTATTCTTCTTAAATATCTCTATTACCGCTATTACTATCGCTAGTGAACTTTAATTAATTATACAAAGAGTATTATTATTGATAAAGAGAATTTATGAAACTCATAAAAAACGTGACTGATGCGGGTTAAACTTTAAATATGGTCACCTGTAACCGACAAAGTTACCCTGAAAAACGTCCCAGGTTTATAATTCAGGAGCAGAAAATTTTATAAGAAAATTCTTTCCGTGAATTTAGTGATAAATGTATAGGATGTCGAAATAAAAAAAAAGTTAAATCGCTGCTAATTGACAATTTGGCATTACCAAGTAGCTTCCTCGTATAGTCTGATTTTGCATATAACATATTATTACTTCATACTACTATTATCTAAAACGTATTGCAATAAATTAACAATTATAAATCTCTTAATATAAGTATACCGTAAATTGAAACACTGTTTCAACGTTTATTTACTTTTTTACTTGTTTATGTATCAGTTATTCATTAACAACGACAATAAAATCACATCGCAATTCCTTTCAACGAAACTATTAATAATTTTTTGTACTATATAAATTAAAAAAAATTCAATGACTCAAAAGCAATCGAAGATAATTTAATAAAGCTTGTGCGAAAGAAAACCATATACTCTACAAATAACAATGTTCACAACATTAAAAAAAAATTAAATATAAAAAAAAGATTCACTTACTCAAATGTGTATAAAGATATGTCACCACGTGAATATATAAAAAATTCGGTAATTAATGAAGTAAACTGATACAAATACAAAAACTTAATATTTTTCTAAAAACTACTGAAAAAAATCCAAAAAATAAGATGAAGCTTGAAATCAAATGTTCCGAAGCTAAGACATATAAGCACTTGACGAAACCGAACGATAATATTAAAATCTTACTTTTCCATTTATTCAGGCGAAGCCAATCGGATAATCCTCTGATTAAACAATATAATAATTGACGATACAACATCTTTCTCCTTGCATCTAAAATATTGTAATATCGTTCGTTCTATAAACAAAAACAACTTGTATAGCATTAATTACCATCATACTCTTTTATACTCGCGTGTTTAACATTGTAAAACAATGTATACATGTCAACAATAACATTAAAGATCGAAATTAGTTATCCTTTAAATAAAGTGTATATAGTCTCGGTTAATTTCGTGATAGAACTATATGGTGCATCAGGAGAAATAAGGTTCTCATCCGAAATAGTACAAAGTAAGCGCACGTACCTTATTCGAAAGAAACAAAGGGAAGATTCTACCAAACTAACTCACCGTGGAAATCGAGTCTCGGAGAAAAGCGAAAGAGCTTTTAAAACAAAGAAAATAACTTTTCGGTCGAATTCACGAGAAAAACAAAACAACGCGAAAATAATGACGTTTACTCTTACAGTAAATCATACGTACTTCTTTTTTTTTAATTCCTTTAATCCCGCACTAGTCAAACAATTAACAATGTTTAAGTATACTCCCTATATGTATAAATATATAGATATGCATTATACTTTAATTTAAATCCCGAGTAATACGATCGATTAATTATTAAAAGTAAATTAATTTGTAGCACTAATTTTCTAGGATTTCGAGCAAACTGTAATTTAATCTTTCGAATTCGTTGACCCGAATTCACTCGAATCCCAAAAACAATGCGAAATTGAAACGAATTTTTAAGTGGATTAAATTACATTATACGCGCGTGTGTGTAAAGTAAAAAAATGTAAATTTATCGCTTCTCTACGTATTTCACTCATAATTTTGACATAATTTTAGTTTTAAAGGAACGGAGTAAAAATAAAAAAGAGGAGGGAGGGAAAATTTAATGTACTCTACAGGGTTTATGAATAGAAAGAATGAAAGCTTTTGTTTCACATATATTTTCTTCATTTATATACGTGTTTAGTTATTACAGCGCGCACGATTTTATATATTAACGTTATACGTTATAAATCGTTAGAGAAATCATCAATTAACGAAACTCGGCGAGATCGTTCATCGAAGAGAGAGACATCCATCAGAGATCTGAAAAGGAAAAAAGTGGTGTGTAGCAAAAACCACGCGAAACAAAAACAAATGTTTCGGAGGGGTAAAAAAAAAAAGGAGGAGAAAGAGAGTATAGAGCGGAGAAAAGTTGGTGCGAATTTCATTAGGAAAAGGAGTAGAATTTGCGCCTAGTGGGTATTCGCGTTCCCCCGTGATTCGTTTAATCGGTGAAAATCTCATTTCGACGAGCTCGCCGAGTCGAAATAATTTACGCTCGAGTAGCTCTACCCATGTGCGTGTGTGTGGGGATGGGAGGGAGTGTGGATGTGTGTGTGGTGTATACGTGTTTCTGGCGTTTACGCGCAGACCGTTTTCACTTGAATTATGGACTGCGAAAGTACGCGACATTATATATTGTATAGTCTGGTGACGGTCTATGTGTATGTGTATATACGTATGTATGTATGTATGTATGTGGAATCTTCGTTGTGGCTATTTTTTTATTTTTGGTCATCTGTGTTTTGGTTGGTATACGGAAGGTCACGTTAAACTATGCACACGTGTGTGTACGTGTGTGTAGATCGGTGTTTTCAAAAGTTGGAGGGTATGCGTATACATACACGTGTCGATTAATAAAGTTAGGAACTCGCAAAGGACGGACGTTTAATTAATGAATTTGCAGGCTTTTTTTGTTTCTTAACGTTTGAGTTATGGTGAGATTCAAATATTGCATCGGGTGCAAGGTCTTTTCACTTTTTACTTTTTTTTTTCAATTTGGTTGACTAAATGTGAAAAAATATGGAATAAAGCAATCTGACAATACCTTGATTAAATTTGGAAAGTTGTAGCTCTTCTAATTAAATACGTGAATTTATATCCTTTTATACCTTGACTAATAAGAACAATTTGTTTAAGATAAATTATATGCATATATGTGGATGATTTAACGTCGACTGAACAAATTAAAATTTGCGAATGCACTAAAATTTTGGTAAAATCTGGATATACTTTGCGAATTACAGAAAAACGTTTTAGGTGTCTAAACGATAAATAATGTACCACAAAAAAACTAAGTTTTCTCTATTTACTTCAAAATGAACATACATTTTCAGCTATTTATCTCAAAATCTATCAGTATTCACTGTATAATAATGTTAAAAGTAACTTTGACTGAAAATTCAGTCTAGAATATATCCATTCTCAAAAAAATCATACAAGGAGAGGACATTTGGGAAACATATTCGTCTCAAATTATAGAATATGATTTTCTGGCAGATGAAGATATTTGACAGTTTAAAAATCTAAGAGAAAAAAAACTTTACGCCAAATGAAAATAACTCAAGTTCTAGTTAACCAATATAACTATTATCCAAAAACGAGAAGGAAACTGGTATTAAGAGCTATTATTTGAACTTTGTTTTATTAAAATAGATAAAACTATTCAAATGGTATGTTTAATTGAAATATAAATACAAATTTACGTTAATTTTTATAGAAACTATTACATTAATTTTTTATCTCATTTCCCTGACAATTTTTTTATTCATTTCTTTAACGCCACATCAAAATTTCTGTCACTAGTGACAACAACGTAACATACAACGTAAAGTCATTTTTCTGCCCTCCGGCCGGAAAGCGGCAACTTCCCGGCCGCTGCGCGAATTGAAGATGCCGTTTTCCGGCAACGTCGAGCAGAAAAATAGTATACACACCATGGCCAGTAAAAAAGAAAGCCTCAGATCACATGATCGTCCACCTCGGCTTCACCTCGGCCGACAATTACATGTGATCTGAGACATTTCTTATTTTACTGGCCATGGTATGTAATATACTATCTCCCTAAGATTATTAAAAAATGTCGAATATCATTATTCTCAGAACCCTGAGATGCGGGTCTTTTTATTTGGGCCAAACAATCATATCCCACAGTTTCATATAAATTCGTTTTTTCTCCTTATTATTAATTATTAGTAATTATTTAAATATTTTCAAAGAAAAAGGGCGTAACTCAAGAAACGTACTTTTTCGTTTTAACGTATATTCTTGATCATGAATTCGAAAACCTTTTTAAAATATATATATATATATATATATAATTATTATTGTTTTTTATTATCAACTACAATGACTATTAGTTTTTATTATAATTGTTTAAATATGCTTATTGATATATTTATACGTGTTATATGTATTTAAATGTCATTTTGTATAGTATATAAAAACCTATTGAACCAGGAAAAAGGGCGTACGTCTATAAGATTCTTCTTTTCTACTGGGATTGTTAGGGAAACTTCTTTTTCGAATTTTTCAATTTGCTTTATTGTTTATCAAATAGTATTGACTATGTCTTTAAAACTTTGAAACATTTTGTTAATTAAAGTCTTATTATTGTTATAGTAAAAAACTTTAATTAAGCTTTTATCAAAAAGTAATTTTTGGAAATGCTCCCCATTTCCTTAGAAGACATCTTTTAAATTTTAATATCTTTGCGCTAACATTCAGACCAAATATAATCTTGAAACCATTGAAAAGTTTTTAGACTTTTAGATGTAAAATCAATTATTACGTAGTTGCCTTATTATTTTAAATATCCACATTGTAATACCTCATTAGAAGATTTCCGAGTTGAATAGATATACTCTAAACCACATTTACCAAAGTTATACGTTTATTAATATTATACATTGATAATTGATAAATTTTAAGGTAACTGTATAGTTAGATGATTTCGAAATACATGAAAAAATTTCATTTTTCGAGGTTATAAAAAGTTATTTTTATATAAATTTCTTTTCAGTACCTATAGAAATTCTGTTTCTGTCCATATATGTAAAATATATTGCACCTAAAATTTAGTGCAGTTTAAAATTTTGATCCGACCAGTTGACGTGAAATCACGTGTACGTATGCGATACATATATATATATCTGTGTACACGTAACATTTTTAATTTAAATATTTAGCGTACCCGACAGCAGCGATAAAAGTATCGACCGAGAATAAAACAACACCATCCAGTTATATAACGAGCATTCTACCAAACCCAACAGTATCGATGGTGGAAACGGAAAATCCAGCACCCGGTATTTGTTTGCCGGTGATCGCCTCATTTTGTCGGGATCACAAGGTAAGGTTTTTACACCGTACGGTTAAAACGTTCAATTTGTTCTTCCGAGTGTACACACGCACACACACGCACACATGCACACACACACACACACACACACACATATATATATATATATATATATATACATACATCTTCTTTTACTTCTCCCTCAAAAAAAAGAAAGAAAGAGGAACCAGAAAAAGGGAGAGGGATAGAAATAAAGTTTATTACATCGAGTTTGTGTGTATGTATATTACGAAGAATTCTACTTTAGAGTTTCATTGTCTCGTTTTAAACGAGGGAAACGAATCCTTAAAGAGGAGAGATGAACGGAACATTTGAGCTACGCAGGGCAGAATCTTATATATATATATATATATATATATATATATTTCCTTCTGTCAACGATGGATGGAAGGCAAATAAAAGAAATTGAAGTCGTGCCGAACGTGAATTTTCTTTGGCTTCGTCGTATAATTATAAATATAACTTCCTTGTTTGTTTCGACGTTGTTTTACTTTTTGGTTCTCGTTCCTTTTTTTAACAAATATTACTTTAACATATAAAAACAAAAAATTTCTGAAGACAAGCGTTATATTTTTTTAAGGAAAGGAAAGAGAATTTAATTAACATTATACATTTTACTTCTTCCGACACTTGCGATAGACTAAGACCTGAGAAAAACTTTTGTTCATTTTAAGTTACAAAGTTAAGTTAGAATTTATTCAATTGATTTGAATAAAAGTCGATTCGTACGAGTTACTTTTATAAACCTCGTGGAAAGTAACAGTATATATTCACTTTTGGGATACACTTCGTTTTTTTTTCTTCTCGCGACGTGTATAATTTAAATCGCAAATTTTTGTATTCTTCGTGTTGTTAACTGTTTAACTTTGCGGGTATAAGATAAAAAAGAAAGTTTAGTCGAGAAATTAATTCGAGTAGAAAATAATGAAACAATTTTTGTGGGAGAAAAGTTTTTTTTTTGTATAACTATAGAGAATAATTTTGTACGTATAAAAATGTTTGAAGTATCAATCCTCATGATTTCAGATCCCGTACAACTTCACGGTATTTCCGAACTATATGGGAAATTTTCGTCAACCCGATGCTCAACACGAACTTGAACTTTACGACGTGTTGATCGATGTGCGTTGTTACGAGCTTGCGGCGCTTTTTCTTTGTACTGTCTTCGTACCGAAGTGTGGACCGAAAAATGGCGAATCTCTCACACCATGTAGAAATCTCTGCTTTGGTATGTTTCATTTACGATGGTAAACAATTGTTTTTTTGTGTAATTTCTCGAATAGATATTGAAACGAGTTTTTCTTTTAGACCCAATATATATTGTAATATACGCATTAGTGAAAAATTTTAATTAAAAAAATGATAACACAAATTTTTAAAAGTGTAGTATAAAATGTTTCATTAGTATTTTTAGAATAATAAAATAATATTATATCAATTATATGTTGAAAAACATGGTGCGGTAATAGATTAATAAATAAAAATATGATAAAATTTTAAATTAATTCAGGACTGAAAGGGTTAAGTATGTTTTAAAGATTTTGAAACAAAGTAACAGTAATTTTTAGAAGTGTATCGTAAGGATATCGCGGATCTGTAAAACGAAGTTTGACTCGATTCGACTCATTGTTTTGGTTTTTCGATGTAGCTGGTGGAATTCATTTTTATTTTTTTATTTGTAATTGATAATTATTATATTTATTTTACAGTTATGATTCTAAAGAATCAGTTTCTCGAAGTTTTTTGTAAAAATTCGTAATTCAGTGTAAAAATGAGTCAATATCTATAGTACACATTACAATATTAGCTATATCTTTTCGCATCGAAGTGTATAAGATAAAAAGAAAGTTTAGTCGAGAAATTAATTCGAGTAGAAAATAATGAAACAATTTTGTGGGAGAAAAGTATTTTTTGTATAACTATAGAGAATAATTTTGTACGTATAAAAATGTTTGAAGTATCAATCCTCATGATTTCAGATCCCGTACAACTTCACGGTATTTCCGAACTATATGGGAAATTTTCGTCAACCCGATGCTCAACACGAACTTGAACTTTACGACGTGTTGATCGATGTGCGTTGTTACGAGCTTGCGGCGCTTTTTCTTTGTACTGTCTTCGTACCGAAGTGTGGACCGAAAATGGCGAATCTCTCACACCATGTAGAAATCTCTGCTTTGGTATGTTTCATTTACGATGGTAAACAATTGTTTTTTTGTGTAATTTCTCGAATAGATATTGAAACGAGTTTTTCTTTTAGACCCAATATATATTGTAATATACGCATTAGTGAAAAATTTTAATTAAAAAATGATAACACAAATTTTTAAAAGTGTAGTATAAAATGTTTCATTAGTATTTTTAGAATAATAAAATAATATTATATCAATTATATGTTGAAAAACATGGTGCGGTAATAGATTAATAAATAAAAATATGATAAAATTTTAAATTAATTCAGGACTGAAAGGGTTAAGTATGTTTTAAAGATTTTGAAACAAAGTAACAGTAATTTTTAGAAGTGTATCGTAAGGATATCGCGGATCTGTAAAACGAAGTTTGACTCGATTCGACTCATTGTTTTGGTTTTTCGATGTAGCTGGTGGAATTCATTTTTATTTTTTTATTTGTAATTGATAATTATTATATTTATTTTACAGTTATGATTCTAAAGAATCAGTTTCTCGAAGTTTTTTGTAAAAATTCGTAATTCAGTGTAAAAATGAGTCAATATCTATAGTACACATTACAATATTAGCTATATCTTTTCGCATCGAAGTTTTTCCAATTATTTGTAACGGACTTTAGGTTATTTTAGAACAGAACAATGAAAATGTTATACTTCTCAATCTAATTATTGAAATTATTTACAAAAATACATATGCCTGCTTGTAACATTAGGAATTATAAAATTTAAATGTTCAGATTTTTAAATTGACTAATTTTGATCAGAAAAAGCAATTAATTTGTGAAAAAAAGATTTTTTTCTACGATAAACATGCGTAAATCTTAATTAAATAATTTTAAATTGTTAACTCAAACGACTGAATTCGTTGAATGATTTTTTGGTATATACCATACGAAAAATATTTTTGAAGATATATGATCAATTACAAAATTGACACGTATATTTTATACAATTGATTCAGCAGTTTTGACTTATTCATTTATTTAAAAGGTATGTGTTAAATTTTAAGAGAATTTTGATAATAATAATCAATAACAAATTATTAATTATTTTTGTAAATATATTTATAGTATGTGACAATGATTGTTAAAATTCTCAACAGAATGTAGAAATTAGGTAATAAAGAAAAAAATATTGATTCATATAAAAAAGGAATACGTATTAAATGAGAAAGTTAAATGCTGAGTTTCATTAGCAACGAGCCTGATAGAAAAATGACCGATTTATGGCCATATATCACCGTAAATTTCGAAATGTTATGCTATATGTAAATTTTGTAATATGAGATTTCGATTTCTTGTTACATACAATTTAATATAAATAATAATTATTTCCAGAGACCATCAGACGTTGCGGGTTCTTTATGGACGTTTTTGGATTGGAGTTTCCTCAGTACTTGCAGTGCAACATGTTTCCTGACCATCCGGATTCGAATGTTTGCGTTGGGTATCACGAAGTTATCGAATCGGCGAAACGCGCAGCTAAACCAGGTACGACTACTCCATAATAATACATTAGACATCCGTAAAGTTTAATCGCGTGAAAAATAGTATTTATCGATAAATTTTGAAAATTCCGTAATATATACAAAGTATACACTGAGAAAAAAGTTGAAGTAAAAATTACAATGTTGTCTAGTAATGCGGAGACAGACTAACGCAATCCAAAAATTTACCATAGTGTATAAAAAAATTTACTAGAAAGCTATTAATTTTTACTACAATTTTGGTAATATTTACTACAACTTCAGTAAAATTTATTATACACTTTGGTAAATTTTTGGATTGTGTCAGTCTGTCCCTGCATTAATAGACAACATTGTAATTTTTACTATAACTTTTTTCTCAGTGTATACGTGTACATACACATACACACACGCGCGCGCGCGCACACATCCTCGATTGGAGAAGGAGAAATATTTTCGAATAAATTGAAAACGAGGAAAGAAAAATGTGACAAATGGGATTAATTACGAGGAATGTAAATGAAGGGTCTATATCCTGGACGAGGACCTGAAATGAACTTACGACCCAACCGACAATGCACTCAACCCGTATTATATAGATAAAATGTGCATGAAAGGACAAAAAATTCTAGAGAATAAGAAGAATCATCGTAAACCTTTTGTTTTCTAAGGTTCTTTAGGAACATTCTAATTGTCACATCCAAATCTCTCATTGTTATACCCGAGCATTGTGCACTTCGGGTCTGTATATATTGCACCTCGTTATTATTTCTCTGGTGGGTAAAGTTTACCGTGAAACGTATATCGAGAGCCATTAAGTATATCGGACTGATTCGGATAGACCGTGCAATTTATATTACGATATATACGAGAGGAGGAATATAATTTAAGATATTTACCTCGGTGATCAGGTATATGGGATGCGTTCGTTAACGTCGGTGGATTTAGATAACAATCGTGATCATTCTGTAACTTCTATATATCTATATGAATATATTTGTGCACATAGATTTGGACACAGTGGATTAATCGATTACGCACTCTGGTAGAAAATTAACGAATTCCTCGGGGTTGCAGAATATATATCGGAGTTTATATCGGCAGTTTGCTAAAGTTGTTTAATCCATTAATTTAATCGATAAACTGGTGATCAAATCGTTTTGTACACACTACAAGAAAATGGGATAAGAATATACACTTTACGGAAGTGGCATACCCGGTGGGTTATCGACCGAGCGAAAAAATATAATTATTACATTTTGAAGAATTACTTATATTATTTAATTATTTAGTGCTTCTGTATTTGATTTTTGCATGTAATTGTAATTTTTTTTTTAATTAAATGTAATAATTATATTTTATTTACTCGCTCGGTGATCCATCGGATATGCCATCCCCTTATGGAAGTGGTACACTCAATTGTTATACTGACCGAGCGAAAAATGTTAATCATTACATAAAGACGTCGAATCTTGTGTTTATTTATAGTAATGACACTTTTTGATTTTTATTGATAACTACAAAAGTTTTTTACACTATTTTTTATTATTATTTAACGAATTTACGACAAAAATTGACAAATTACTTGACAAATTACTTGTACTGTACAAAATGGTGCTCTGGTGTCAGAAATTCTCAAAATATTTTTTAGTTAAACATTAATAGCGCCCACTTCTATATGTCGATAAGATCGCTAGTTCTGACGTCCTCTTGGGGAATGTTGGACCCCAATTACAGGGAGTGCGCCTTAAACCCAAAAATTATATCTAACATATTAATTCAAAATCTGAAAAAATTCATACATATAGTTTAAAACATAAGGGATGACCTAATGTTTTAATTTTTTAATAAAAAATATTTTTTTTTAATAATTAAAAAAACAATTTTCGATCGGTAAAAAAAAATTTTCTTTTATTGATAAACATTACTTACCTTTAAAATTTCTACGTAAAATCAATATTTATTTAGCTAATGTCTAAGAAGCATCTTTTATTGTACAGTTTAGGCTTTTTCAACCGTTTTTTTACTTAACTTTAAAAATATTCATCTATGCAAAAAGTGTTGTATTCAAAAAAGTTTTATCTTATTAAGATAAAGATTTTTTACATTTAAACTATTAGAGTATATAATTATAATAGAGTATATTATAATTAATATTTGTCTTTATAATGTAGAAAAAACAGTTTTTTGCGCTATTTTGACATATCTATGCGTTAAACTTGCCAGTATTTAGTTGTATTGCCATTTTAAAAATTGCTACTAGTTAAGACCTATTCGTCCAATTTCATCTAAAATAGGAACGTTTACTTATTTATATTTATGTAGAAGATATCATAAATATTTCAGCCAAATCGATTCAAAATTGACTGAATTATTTGATTAACTTGCTTATGCATTCATATATTTTGAAAAACGTTTAAAACCGCTTATTTTTTTGACAAAATATGTTTTTATGTATAAATATTATGTATAATAAATTATTCATGGTACATTTTTCACGATGGTGAAAATATAAGTCACTCCCGCGTAATTATATTATCCATGAAAAAATGAAAATAGAAGTTCAGAATAAAAAAAAAATAATTATTTTGTTTATAAAAAAATGACCATTTTTTCGAGCACGCGATGTCCTTGATAGAGTCTATCATTTTATGGAAGAACTCAAATGCGAAACGCTAGATCATTGGATAATGCATTTTTCAACTAATTTTGAAACGTATACTTCAACTGAACAACTATAAAAATATTTGCACCGCGTCGGCGTCAGTCAGATTATTTTGCGAAATGGTTGATTCATTTGATTTAAATTAAATTATTTGATATTGTATACATGTATATTATATATACAAATTACGAATTTGATAATATCATTTAGAGATTTATATACATCATTATATTAATTTAACGCTCGATCGGACATATACAGATAAATAATATGTTTATATTCGTATATAATTGTGAAAATTAACGTTTAAAATTAATAAATTAATAAAGACAATAATAGTATATATTGTATATATAAATTATCGGAAAATTCACAGTTGGTATGTAGAAATTTTAGTTGGATATACACATAGTATATAAATCACAGATGAAACAAAGCCGAACATCATATTATGTTAATCGGTATATAATCTTATTTATACTAAACGATTGAGATAAAAGAGACGTATGCGTATAATACACATGTGTATATTAACGCGAGAGTTTAATCAAAATTGATACAATTATTCTATACGTTGGTAAATGTTAATATACCGATCGTCGAGTTTTGCCCAGGTCAATACGTGTAGATGTCAGATAGGTGTATCGCAAGTTATGTACCATTTGTACGTGTGTGTGTGTGTGCGCGCGCGTATACACATCTAAACAAGTACGTCGCATCGATATTCGAGAGTAGTAGCGCGACGCATCGATTTACTCAGGATTTGCGGTTAATTAAGATTAAATTATTATCAGCAGAATATATATCCTATACAGACCAGTAAAAAATATTCTATTAGATCTCTCTATCTCTCTCTCTCTCTCTACGCCTTTCTAGAATTATCTCGAATGCAAGGATAATTCTACGGGTTGATTATTATGACATTTCCATTAAGATTTATCGATTTTACCGCGTATGTTTCAATCAAGTTATTTAATTAATTTTACCAAATCCGCGGTAATTATTATGTTAATTTCGGGGTTTTTTTTTTCTTTTTGGTTAATGTGTAACTAAATTTTAAGTACAGAATTTATCGAAATTTGTATGGTAATAAATGGAGTCTTTAATTTCTTAAAAGTTCTGGATATTTTAAATACAACTTGTCCGAATTTTCATGTGCGAGTTTTCATACTACATTAATCTTTTTAACAACAAACATCACCTTCTCTCACCGAAATAACGATTCGCTTCTCGTAATACGTTAATGATGATTCAACGAATGTGTAATTAAAACGAAAAATCTCTCGAAATTATATTACATAAGAGTTCACTATATAGTAGTTCACTGAAGCCGACTATCGATTTTACAATGAATTTAATTTCGAACAAGTGTTTAAATTAGATTCATTTTAAAAAACGGAGTGAAAAGAAATTTTTTTTTTATTTCGAAATTTTAATTTCTCGTACGCAAATTCTACACACATAAATAATTTAATTTTCCAAACACTTGGCGATCACACAATAATCTTATATGTGTATTATATGTATGTATATATATGTACACGTAAATGTAATTCGATAGAAAATATCTTTTTTTCTACTGCGCCTTGTCTAAATAAATTACGACTCGTCGCTTAAGTGCACTGTAACGCGCATTAGCCCGCAAAATGCACTTACGCGGAAACTCGACGGTACGAAGAGCGAGAGAGCGAGAGAAGAGAAGCGAAGGATTGAGAGAGTGGGGAAAATCTCGTGCGAGAGAGAAACTGGGTATAGATGTAGGGTATATGGTATATAGTAGTGGTAATACATTACTCGTGCCCCAAGTGCTACCTCAAATTCAAACAACGTTTTCCATGATTACCCGAGGCCTATTTATTACACCAAATTATCATTTAATTTATTATTTATTATTATTTATTATTATTTATTATTATTATATACCAGTTGGGTGGCGCGTTAAAGGTATAACATATAGATGGAATTAATATATATATATATATATATATATATATATATATATATATATATATATATATCTGTACATATATCTAAATAATTTTTCTGTGTTTAAAAAATAATTACTCTGTTTCGCCGCGATGTAAATTTAAAGCGTAATTGGTGCTCGGCAAAATTTATAACGTTGAGTTATACTTCTATTATCCGGGGATAAAGGAAATATTATAATTTTAAAAGAACGTTACGTAAGTAAAGTAATGTTTCGTTGATTTTGTTTATTTTAAATATGAAATTAGTAGTTCGAATGTTTTTACGTTTTTCGAAATTTTGATGCTATATATATAAACTGATGGTTTATAATTTTTTGACCCTTGTCGACTAAATTGTATACATTTTTGAGTTTTTTTATATACGTCCGCGATGAATCGACGTAGAGAAAGGGTATTGGAAAATCCTCTTAAAATTAGAATTGGTATATTATTTATTTTAAAATATACATTTGTTTTATTTTTTTAACTTGAAAACAAAATAATTTGTCGCTTTTTAAAATTATTACCAATATTTAGGGAGGTGACCCCGTAGTATAGAAATCAGTCTATTTAAAATGGTCCATTTTCCCAGGAATTAGCTATAAAAAATTAATTAATTAAAAGGCTTTATTTCACTGTGATCTTTCATTTGATAGAATGTTCATGAACCCGAATTTATTTTAATTCCGTTTCCAGTACCTACAGCACTCTAAAATATGAATTATTTATTAACGTAACGTATTAATTATCTTATAAAGATTTTAGTCGATATTTTCGAAGCCAGTAATTATCCCATTATGTATGTCGATTCGATGTCCTCGATACGCAAAATATTCTAATAGTATATTCAACAAATGAAAGGAAAGAATTTTAAAAAATAATTTGTAATCCTCCTTGTATAAAAAAGTGATGGCCGGATGTTTTAAAGCCAAGTAAAACGGTTGTGATTGGTTCATATTTTGCGCATGCGTACGGAAGGTTAGGTGTGATTGGTTGAACGATATAAGCGCGAAAAAAATGTCGTTTAAATTCGTATGACAATCATGATGTTAAGAATAAATATATTTATGAATATTATAGTTTTTTAATAAGTCTAAATTCAATAATTATTTAATAATTATTTAGTTATGTAAGAGGTTGAAAATAAATCTACTACTTCTCATTATAATATTTATTGACAACAAATCTCAAGACGTGTGTATTCGTCGAAGGTTCGCGACGGAGAGCTCACGCAAGCTCTTTGCTTTTCGGCACGGGGCTTAGTATATCCCCACTTATCTCATTATTATATATATCGCGATACACACATATACAAACTATTTACATTTTCCTTACAATCGGCCAGTCCTGACCATAGTGCGACCCGAACTATTGCTCTACATTCGCAGTATACAGTACAATCAGTCTTTTATTATTACTAAGTCATCTGTTTGCTGAGAAATTTCGTTTGGACGCCAAGGACGTATATTAGCTGCTTCCCAAACTCCTACATAAGGGCGATTGCTTACTTGAAAATTTTCTATATCACTTACTACGTATCTATCATTACGTAATACTTTTAACACTTTATAGGGACCCTTGTATTTTGGTATTAATTTTTTTGATACTCCTGGCGTACTCTCGAAATTTCTCACCATTACATAATCATCGTTTTTATATGTTCGTGCTTCTTTCTTATTCTTATTAAAATATCGCTCATTATACATTTGCAATTTTTCAATATTTTCAGCGGCTAATTTTCGATCATTTTCTAGGTCTCGCTTGACCTCTACGGTTTGTTGTTCAATATAATCCTTAATTATATCAATTTCTTTTTCTCGCTGATTTATACCAAACAATAATTTCGCAGGTGTCGTTCCTGTTGATTTACTAATAGTATTATTCAATGCGTATTCTACATCGTTTACGATCTTATACCAGTACAGTTTAATGTCATCGTTTTTCATTTTTGCTAACGCAGGAGCAAGTACTCGATTTATACGCTCAACTTGACCGTTGGCCTTCGGAGAGCCTGTTGCTATTTTAATATGCTTTATTTCATTATTTTCTAAGAATTTTTGAAACTCATCCGACGTAAAACAGCTTCCACGATCGGATACTATATTCTTTGGTCGACTGTAACTAACAAAATATTGATTTAAACAATCTATTGCTTCTTTACTAGAAGTAGTCTTAGTCGGATAAAGCCTCGTAAACTTTGTAAAAGAATCTATCACAACGAGTATATGTTGTTTTATTAAACATTTTTTATCGATCGGGCCTATGTGATCCACGTGTAACGTATCAAAAGGCAAATTACCTTTCGGAATTGAATGCAACATACCTTCTTTTTTTCCACTTGTGGGGTTAAATGCAATACATTTTAAACAATCCTCAATATAAGATTTAACTACAGAATTCATATCTTGAAACCAATAAGTAGACTTAATAGCATTACAAGTTTTTTCTATAGACATATGCCCCATCTCGTCGTGATATTTTCTTAATACATGAATTATCATTCCATTCGGCACGCAAAATAATAATTTTTCTTTATGTTTACGATATAAGATTCCGTTTCGCATTTCAAATAATTTGTGTTCTTTAATTTCTAGTTCGTTTTTTATTTTTTGCAAGCTTGGATCGCGACTCTGACTAATGACTAAATTTGTTTCAAAAGGATTGTCTTCGATTACTAAAATTTCTACTGCACGACTAAGTGCATCCACGTGTTGCATTCTATTACCCGGACGATGTTCTATCTCATAATCAAAATTTTGTAGTTCTAAAGCCCAACGAGCAATTCGAGGATTAATTTCTTTTTTAGCCAATGTTAACTTTAAAGAATTACAATCGGTTATGATTTTAAATTTTATTCCGTATAAATATACTCGAAATCTACGCAATGCGTGAATAATTGCTAATGTTTCTAATTCAAAACTACTGTAACGACTTTCAGGCTCAGTCGTGCGTTTAGAAAAATACATAATTGGGTGGAATTTATTATCTGATTTTCGTTGTAACAAAACGGCTCCTAAACCTAATGAGCTTGCATCGCAGTGCAATTCGGTTTCGTGATGAGGATTATATATACTCAAAACCGGCGCCTCAATAAGCTTACGTTTTAAAGTCTCAAAAGCTTCTATTTCTTTTTGACTTATACAGAAACGAACATCCTTCTTTACCAGATCATAAAGGGGTTTAGCGATGACTGAAAATTTCTCAATAAATTTACGGAAAAATGAACACATACCCAAAAATCTTTGTACACCTCGAACATCCTTCGGTATAGGGTAATTTTTAATTGCTTCTACCCCTCGATCAGTTGGAGCTATCCCATTTTTTGATATTTTGTAACCTAAATATTCTACCTCGTTTAATAAGAATTTACATTTATCTAATTTTAAATCTATACAGTTTTCAGAAAGCACTAAAAAGATTTCTTTTAAAACGTCAAGATGTTCTTCTACTGTTTTTGTAGTAATTAAAAAATCATCCATAAATGCAACTAACACGCCTTTTCGAATAAATGTTTGTAAAACTTTATTAATCCATGCTTGAAATACGTTTGGTCCTGGCTTAATACCGAAAGGCATTTTCAAAAATTCAAACACACCTTGCGGTGTAACAAACGCAGTATATTTTATCGAATTATCATTAACGCGTATATGATGGAAACCATCCTTTAAATCCAGAACTGAAAAATAAGTTTTGCCTTCTAACGCATCTAATTGATCTTCGATCAATGGTAACGGATTATTGTCACGCTTAATATATTTATTCAATTCTCTGTAGTCGATACATAATCTTATTTTGCCGTTTCTCTTTCGAACTAGTACAATTGGCGAAGCGTATTCAGAACTACTTGGTCTTATAACACCGTCTTTCAACCATTTGTCTAATATTTCTGAAACTTGTTCTTTTTCCGCAAAAGATAACCGTCGGGGCATAAAGTGAAATGGTTCATGATCTCGCAAAGAAAGAGTCAGCTCCGCTGGAACTTTAGGCGTAAGCGGCCGTTCTCGAAGTAAATATTGCGTACGAAACAATTCTCGAAGCTCGCTCTGTTTACCTATATCAATACACGGATTTATATCTAATGTTTGAGCTTTGTCAATAGTCAAATTGTCTACTTCAATATTCATGATTTCTTGCAAAATTATATCGTTAGATCTTTGAACGAACTCTAAGCCTAAAATTTTGATAACATCTCTTCCAAGAACCACCGGCGAAATCATTGTATAATCGGGTACTACTAACAAACGTATATTTCTATATTTGTTATTATTAAATTCTAAATCACATATAATAAAACCTAAAACTGCTAAATTACTGTTATTTATACCGCGAAATCTACCTTCAATTTCCTCGTCAGTGTATATAAAATCTCCCGGAATATATTTTAATTTTATAAAACTTATTGCACTACCTGAATCCAAAAGAGTTCGCAAACGCATACAATGTTCAATATCGCTGTTATCATTACATAAAATATAATTAATGTTTTTAAAATACTCATCTTCTGATTCTTTTATTTCGTCTACATTATGCACAGCGTGATTCGAAGTAGTTTCCTTCATCTTCGGGCATTCTCTTATTACGTGATCAGGACTCCCGCATTTGAAACATTTACCTTTACTCCTCACTTGCGTACATTCGGCTTTTGTGTGGCCTTCCTGTTGGCATTGGTAGCAGCGTACTCGTCTCGACAAATGCGAAGATCCTTCTTTTGTAGGTTTTGCATGCTCTATTTTTCCCTGTTTAATCGCATGTCCACTTTTAGGAAAATTAACTTTTTCAAAGGCCTGAAGTATCTCCGTAGCTGTCTGAAATTTCTGTAATCTTGCCTGGTTTTGTAGTTGGTAATCCGGTATACCTTCGACGATGTACTCGACCAACTCTTCGTCACTTATTGGAACACTATTTGCTAAAATTGATTTTTCATGCCAATATTCACTAAACGTTTCATTAGCACGCCATTTCCTCCCTTCAAACTGACGTCTGCGTGTCAACGTACTAATTTTATGTGAAAACATGTTTTTCATTTCGCCCAGCAATTCGTCTGCAGATAATTCTAAATAAGTTGGTTTCGAATAAAACCACTTCTGTGCATTACCTACTAATTTTGTTCCAATAAGAATTCTAGTGGTTTGATCGTCGAGTCGATAAGTAGCCTTAAGTAGCATAATCTGCTTTTGCCAGTTACTAAAATTATCCTCATTACCATTAAATTCTGGTAAAAGCATAGAAATCGATCTTATATCCAACTTAGACGGTATTCTTTCCGATACCTCGAAGGGTTCTTGACTATACGGTTGCAAATTAGATGTTTGTGTAGTTGTTCGAAGCAGGTTTAATTCCCTACGCAGTAGATCCATTTCCTTTGCCATAAGTTCTTTTTCTTTTCTTAATAGAGCCATCTCGTTACTACTAGTTTGAGAACTACCACTTGCTTCCTTCGATAGTCTATGTTCATTATCTACGATTTCTCTCCACGAATCTGACGGATCTGCTTCTTGCAACCTTGCAATTAATTCGGCTTTTGTTCCTGAAGTAGATAAAGATTTTTGTTGCAGTATCCCTTTCAACTCTTGCACTGTGAACTCATGAGGTTCCTTTACTATTACTGGCAACATTTTACTTATACACGTATTATATTCCTTGTCACTGTATCAGACAATAATAAACTAAGTATCAGCTTGAACCGAAATCGCGTTAAATGAAAAAAATAAAAGAACTCGTATTTCGAACAACACTCGGTACCTTGTTACCGAAACAAAACAATACTACGAGTAATAATTACACATTCTAACACGATTTCCACAGTCATAAACAGTGCTAATAATCCTTTGTTTACTAAGGATATCAGAGCAGTTCTGAAACTTTCACGATCGTTGTGATCCAACAATATTTAAAATGTCCTCACTTACTATTAATACAAACCGGCATCTTATACTGGAATTTAATGGGTTTCCGCACTTCACATGAAAAGAACAAACATGCTAATTTATAATACGACTTCAAGCATCCTGTACACAATCATGCAAGTCCGTTGACTGCCTGATGCTTGCGTCACGACTGCTTGTATCGTTCAACGGCGACGATTCACCATGTTGCCCTTTTTATCGAAAATAACAGTTTCCCTGTTCTTGCAGTATCAATGCACGGATGCTGGTTTCTAATCCCACTTCTGATATTGTAAGAGGTTGAAAATAAATCTACTACTTCTCATTATAATATTTATTGACAACAAATCTCAAGACGTGTGTATTCGTCGAAGGTTCGCGACGGAGAGCTCACGCAAGCTCTTTGCTTTTCGGCACGGGGCTTAGTATATCCCCACTTATCTCATTATTATATATATCGCGATACACACATATACAAACTATTTACATTTTCCTTACAGTTAATTTAATAATATTAATAATAATTTTTTTTATCGTCAGACCGCGAAATGAATTTTCATCAAGAGTATCTTGGAGTTAATTAAATAATTAAAGGGGAAACTAGGATACCCTTTCTTACCTTTGTAGTATCGTAAACCGAGACCCGAAAATCAATATTTACAATTTGCACGGATGTTGTCGCTTCGGTTTTCAATGATGGACTGAAAATTAATTGTTAATAATGTAATAAGATAACACGCTCGTTATGTCCATCTTGCTCGAGTCTCCCCTACTATTAATTTTTATTCATAATATTTTAGCTAATTTATTTGTAACGTATGTAACTATTTTAATTAATTACGAGGCTCCCTACTCTGATTTTTTCCATGATGGACATAACGGAGAATATCTTCATCAAACCATTTTATCAAATACAGGTTAAAATTTTAACAGTAACTTTTAAATATGATTTTAATCCACTTGAATGGGACATAATTTCAATAAAAGTCTAAATGCTTAATTTAAAAAATTATTTAGCTGTTTATTACACAACTTTTCAATTTTTTTAAATAATTTAGCAAGAATAATTTTTTTATTAGAATAATATTCAAAAAGGATAAAAAAAGATTTAAATACTCAATTCTCGATGGTTGGTCCTCTTTTTGTGCTGCAGTGTGCCCAAGTGGATTTCAATGCGATGAGAAACGATGTATACCATTGGATTGGCGTTGCGACGGACACGTCGATTGTAAGGACCATATGGACGAGGTCGGATGCGGTGAATGCAGCGACAGTGAACCTACGAATCTAGTGTCCATAAGTTCCAAAGGCCCTGGTAAGAGACCCGGACACTCGAGTGTCAAGGACGTTCTAGCTCAAGCTTCGTTGCATTGCGGTGAACGTAGGTGTATGTCCGCTACCCACATATGCAACGGTGTACGAGATTGTCCGTGGGGTCAAGATGAGAGGAATTGCAGTTAGTATATTTACAATTATAAACTGTTTGTCGATGTTTTCGACGTGATTTTTACTTAATTAAAATTTTCGTGGAGATAAATAATTAATTAAAATTATACACAATTTTAGAAATGTATAATACATTAAAAATTACTGTTTTTTTTTTCGTAGCGTTAGAATATACTTACGTGTATCGTAATTTTTATACCGTTATCATAAAAATTGCGAGTACGTAATCGAATAATATTTGAACTTAAGTTATAAATTTATGAAAAAATATAGTCATTTCTAATATATCATTTTTCTTCACTGTAGAACTTTCGGTAAAAATGTTTGTAACGTCTTTTAGCGAATTGATATACAGTACCAAAAAATATCTATGTTCTAAATACTTAAATTTCTACTAGAGAATGTTTAAAGTAACATTCGAGGGTTGTATCATTTTTGCCCAGAATTTTGGTAAAATGTGATAATCATATTGACGGTGCTACATAGTAATTTTTCCCAAACAAAAGTCTTTCTTTAAGAATTGTTATTTGCTATATATAGGTATCTTTTAATTAAATTTTTCCTCTGCGTTTTTTTGTATAAATAGATTAATTCACTTCACATAATACATATAAAATAAATAAACAATAACAATTTTTGAAGTGTTAATTTTATATTTGTGTAGAAAAAAATATCATATACTTCACACCTATACACAATAGATTTGAAGAGAATAATTGATAGTCTCATTTTATTATCATTTTTTAAAAGAAATGTTCTTTTTATATCATAATGTGATCATTATACCATACAATTAGTAAATGTTTTCGTCAAATTAATTATACTGACAATAAGGCTGTTGGTAATTTTCATTCTAGTTCCATGGTATAAATGTTGAGCAGTTTTTGGCTAGTCCATAGCGAGTAAAAGACAAATTGGGCAGCAAGTTGACTGGCTAGTCGATGTGTTATTTTTGTTAGATTTTTTAACATTCACTAGTTAAGGACTAGCCATCAACTTATAATTTAAACATAATATCGTAATAGATAATGAATCTACATATAATCGATAATTGTTATTTTCTACTAGTGTAATTAATGTTATTATTACTATTTCGGTAAACATTTATTGATTTTAGTAGAAAGTAATATATCTAAAAAGAAGTTTTTAAAAGGAAAGTCGTACGATCGATTCCAGTTATGGAATTGTTTATTTAATATAAATATATATATTTATTGTAAATAATCCCTTTTTAAATGAATTATTAAATTTAAGATAGTTTTACTTGAATGTAAGACAACATTTGTATTTCACAGTTTGGCCAACGAAAAAAGAATTTTCATATTATCTGGAACAACATGTCTTTATTTAGTTCGGCTTTCCACACCGTTCGTTCGATCATAATATAGTATGCAGTTTGAACATTTTATCGTTTTTATTTTTATTTTTTTATAAAAAATTATAAGTGAATTGTATATGACTTCCAAAATAGTGAAAATTTCGCATGGTTTTTTTGTTTTAAATGAATTAGGTAACACGGGGATAAATCAGTATTTAAGAGTTTAAAAATAAGATCAATTTTACATTTATTTAACAAACGTGCATGCAGTATTTTGAGTACAAGTACCACCTTAAGTAAAAAACAATCATTTGACGCAGTGCGACTGAGCGAGAGGAACGGAGACATAGGTAAAGGTCGATTAGAAGTTTATCACGCGACAAAGGGGAAATACGTGGCTGCTTGCATTGGTAATTGGACAACGACGACACCTGCCGAAGTTTGCTCGATGCTTGGTTACAAGTAAGTCGATTCATTCAACAAATATATACGGCGATTCTTAAATTAACGCGTGTACAGGAAAATACACAATGCGTATACACATATATAATTTGCAGATCGGTCGATTCTTGGAGTCTGGTGAAATCCGAGAGCAACGTTACGGTAGCCGAGCCGAAAGTCGAAGTGTCCCAAACCTGGCGAATGGCTCAATCGAGACAGAAGACTTCGGTCAAAAAGTTTCAACAATGTATGGATAAAAAGGATTACACTACCATCGATGTCGTGTGCTCTGGATATGGTTAGACAATTTACTCTTTCTATTTTGATGTGTGACGAAATGATATATTTATGTATATACGCATATGGAATGAAATATTTACGTGGATTTAGAGTGCGGAAGAAGGCCACAAAATTCTGGAAATTCGAAGGCACGAACGAGAATCGTGGGTGGCGTTGAATCGGCACCTGGCGATTGGCCTTTTCTCGCTGCTTTCCTCGGTGGTCCCGAGCAAGTTTTTTACTGCGCCGGTGTCCTCATCTCGGATCAGTGGATCCTGACGGCTTCTCATTGCGTTGGCAAGTGAGTACATAGTCGTCGTTCGCTCCTTATATTACTTTATACTCCATTGAATATCGTGTGGGAATTGTGCTTTCTATTCATTTTCTTTTTCTTACGGATTATTTGATGGATTTTTTTACGAACTTTTAAGATAATTTTTTTTTCATTCGTTAAAGTTATATTTGAATGTAGACATATATATTACACACTCTACAAACTCTACACCTTTCTACCCAAAAATTATATTTAAAATAAAAGTAATGGATAATACTGAAACGAATGGTAATGATGTACTGGCTTGTTCGTAATTTATGACATTTATATAAATAGAAGTAGTGAATTAAAAATCTGAAGAGATTCATACGGACAGTTTAAAACATGTAAGGGATGTCAAGAGATTTTTAAAGAAAAAATCATTTTTGTAATAAGCGATAAAAATCTGAAAATATTTGGGTATATTTAAAGCTTGCAAGTGGGTCTGACGTAAAAGTTTATAAAAAAATATAAGGCACACCCATTTTTTTTGAGTCCGTCGTCCCCTTAATTTTCAGGTTTAGGCGTTCGTTGTCGTTTAAAATGAATTATATAAATGTTGGAATAAATAATAATTTCATAATTGAATCTTAACGATTTTATTAATATTTTGAAATGTGAATTTTCCCAAAAAAATCTATTGCTTGTTTACATTATTAGTTATATGATAAATGAATTCATTGATCTCCATAAGCCAAATTCCTTACAACTCAGTAAGGCGGAGATGCTTGGATCCTACTGATGAGTCCACAGGCATACACAGGGCGAAATACAATAATTTTTTTTTCTTTTCCTTTGTTTTTTTCGGTTTATTTCATTTTATACTTCAATCAATTAAATGTTTTATTTTGACTTAGCTTGTCTTGGTCTTTTTTCCAGTATACAGTCCGCCTTACTGAGTTGTGAGAAATAGTCTTTAGCTTGTGGAGATCAATAAGTTTATTTATCACATAACTGATTTTATTAATATGTGTATATTTATTATCTTCAAATATTAATTATTTTTATGAGCAAAATTCAACGGATAGTAAAAACTGCGTCGATTAAAATAATAATGCGTGAATGTTGCAGTCGTTCGAAAGTGACGGGTTGGACGATACAACTCGGCATCACGCGAAGACATTCCCACATGTACCTCGGTCAAAAAATGAAAGTGAAGAGAGTAGTACCGCATCCAAATTACAGCCTCTCAACTCACGACAACGACGTTGCTCTATTTCAGGTAAATTTTTTAATATCTATATACACATCCGTAATTTATAAAATTAATTGTATTTGTATACGGAATTATTGCTAATTACATTAAACAATCCTGACGTGATATGCATTCGCATAAAATCATTGAATTATATGTGGGTACATAATTACAGTTGGAGGAACGCGTTGAATTTCACGAGCATTTACAACCCGTTTGCTTGCCATCGGCAAATATTGATTTGGCGCCCGGGACAGTCTGCACGGTTATTGGCTGGGGCAAAAAGTTCGATACCAGATGTACGTATTTTTCGTTTTTCCTTTTTTAATATTCGTTTTCTTTGACAATATACTTGGTCAAATATTTTATATGTGAATATTGTGATGGAAAACATTGCGGTAACAAAAATTTACAGTCTATGATTGATTTTGTTTATCTGTTTTTTTTGTGTGTAAACAATTTAATCGTAACGACGATTTCTTTGGTAGAAACGGATTTTACTTCTTAACGGGATGTCGGACCCAAGTTACAGGGATCTACATCTTACAATATAAGAATTATGTTGGAAATATTGAATTAAAAATCTGAACAAAATTCATATGGGTAGTTTGAAACAAAAGTGAGGGCATGACGTTTTGATTTCTTATGAAAACATAAATTTGTTAATAATAATTCAATAATCAATTTTCGGTCGGTAATTGTTGGTCTGAAAAAACATGAATTTTCAACGCAAAAATCAGAATTAAATTACAGATTTAAAAATCTGGAAAAATTTGGGTACATTATTTAAAAGATGCCTAAAAACCTGATGTTTAGGATTTTTTCAGAAAAAATTTTGTTTATAAAAAAATATTAAAAATGACCATTTTCTGAGTCCGACATCCTGTTAATAATGGAACAGAGCTATTTTGAATACAACTTTTTTCATATTGTTTTCGTTTGTTTATAGAAATATAATCTTTTTGAAAATAATAAATACTGTAATTAATAATCGAGTGTCACACGAAATTTGGAATTGAGAGTCCCATTGAGAGTCTCGGAACTTAATTAATGTAAATTCGATAATATTGATCATTCCATTAATTGGGCCTTTACAGGAAAAAATAGAGTTTGATCGCGCGATTAACAAATTAATTTTCATACCCATTTCCAAGCAATTTCAAATAAACTGATATTTCTACTAAGGTTGTGATTCGTGTGTAAAGGCATATTTTTAATTGAATTAATTTATTTTCAATTTGGACAATAGCATCGGAATACGAGCCGGCTGTTAATGAAGTTTCCGTACCAGTACTCGGCAGAGAAGTTTGTAATAATTGGCTTCAGCATAAAGATTTGAACATATCCGATGGTATGATTTGCGCTGGTTATCCAGAAGGTGGTAAAGATGCTTGCCAGGTTTGTATACCGACAGTTGTTTCCTCTCGCATTAGCAAATTTATATTATGTTGAAAATACCATTAAATTTATCATTTAGCACTCAATGTTATAAAATTTGACGACAAATTTTGAATTTTACACTTTTGAAAAGTATAAAAATTAAATATTCTACTTGTCACAGGGAAAAATATTCAAGTAAATTTTAAAACTAAGATCACGAATACAAATAATTTTCAAACGTAGGATACTGTATTCGATGTTGATGAACAAGCAGAAAAATGTTTAATAATTGGTGACATTCCGATGGATTTTCTCCATCCTCATCAGACTAAATCTTTTTATTGTATATAATATACATAATTTTAAACGCTATTAAAATTAAGTAATGATTGTTTGAGAAAAATTTACTTGAGTCCTCAATTTAGAGTTATTCGAGTAAATGTTGCTCAATCGCAACATGATAAAAAGTTGAATACTTAACCTACAATGTTTTCAATAGTATTTTTTAATTATCTTTAAATTTGTTAGTTGAGAATTATATTCCCTATCTCTCCGATTATATTACAAATAGTTTCATCGGCCTTAATAATGAAACGTACTAATTAAAAATAATTGATGAAACACATTTTTGCTGATTGAATTGTTTTAGTTTTTTTCTGTAATATTTAATATTCAAAGTTACTTATATATACAAGGGAATATTATCCTATAGAGTTACTTAATTTAACAATATTGACTAAACCACTTAGACCCACTATATATAATATTTTCTAGAATAGTGACTTAAGTAATTTTTACTTAATATTTTTTTCCATTAATAAGTACAAAATTATAAAGTTTAAGTTATAAAATTTCAATTATAAATATTAAAGTTTGAACTTTCGAAAAAAAATTTTTTTTTTTGCTTTTCAAATTTTTTAACAAAATTTTATACTTTACAAACTAGAAATTAACACTTTTTAAAAGTAAAATTGTTGTTGTTTTTTTCTTGGCGTCAATTTTTATACTTTCGAGGCTATAGAGTGTACTTTCATAAAATAGAAAAATAATTCTTACAAGTGAAAATTTAATCGTTTGATGATATATATTAAAAGTTTAAATGAATTTATCAATTTTTCCGAACTGAAGCCTAATTGTGAATTAAATAAGGCTCATTGTACTCTTTACCTATCAGAGCTTCGTGGAGTTTCCCAGAGGTCGGCCGTTTTAAAAATTATAAGCGTTTCATTCATAATTTCCAGTTTGAACTGGTTGCTTTGGGAAAATCCAGTAATTATATATATACAGTAATTATACTATAGTAGACGAAAGGTGCAATAAGTTTTTTCTTATTTAAAATTTTTGTTCGAAAAAATGGATTTATACATTTATGTAAATTTCTCGAAACTAATTTTTTTACAACCTAAGCGGAAATTCTATCATTCATTTAATTTATAGTAATAATTATAAAAGAAGGTAAAATATTCGAAGTTACTAAAAAAAAAGTTTATTATTTATTATTAGTTAATCGTATAGTTAATTATTACTTACTTCGTTAAATAATAATAATTATTTTTTTTTGTTTATTTTACTTTCCTGCTATTAACTATAATTTTTATAATTTTTTTGTTTTTTATTGTAAAAACAAAAAAAAACTGTGAAGAAGTAATGAAATAAAAATATTTCTTAATATAAATGTATAAAGTCCAGATATTGATCATTTCATACACATTCATATTTAAAGTATATTTTTTTATTTTAACTGCTAGCAGGTAGAATTACTGCTTGGGAAAATATTTCTAAAAAATCTAAAAACCTTTCAACGTACCATTCACTCTTCTTCGGTAGTAAAACGATATTATTCAACATGAATATAAGTGAAAATAAAAAAAAAAAAAGAAGTAACCATTGTCATCGCAATACTTACCGAATGATATAAAAACTTAACAGGGAGATTCAGGTGGTCCTCTCTTATGCCAAGACAGCGAAGACAAAGACCGTTGGTTCGTGGGTGGTATCGTAAGTTGGGGTATAAAATGCGCACACCCGATGTTACCCGGTGTTTACGCGTACGTACCCAAATACGTGTCGTGGATCCAAAAGGAAATCAACAATTACTCCGAGTACGATTACGGCTAGCAGGAAGTCCACGTCGATTACGAGACCTGGAACGACAACGATAACCGTAAAAATTACTGGACTTCGAAAAACGGCTAGAACATCCGAGGTTCGAAAATCAACCTCGCACGAAAGTATTTTTCTTTTATTTCTCTCTTATTTCTTTATACACACGTATATATATACATAACACAGGCGTAACATAATCGAGATGTCGATTTATATATATATATACGTATTGAAAGGTGACGTGTCAATTCTAGCGACAATAAGGAAACGAAAAGAAAAACAATACGATTGTAACGACGATAAAAAAAAATGCGTTCGCGTATACAACATACTATGGGTAACGTGGGCAATTATTGTCATTAATTCCGATGGGCAAGTGTGTATGTGTTGCGTGCGTGTGTGTGGGTCCGTGCGTACGAAGAGTAAAAGTGATGATCCATAACTAACGAATTTGCTTGAATAACCCAGGGGGAGGTGGATCAAGAAGTTTCCTAACGCAGTATTGCTCTGTATGTGTGTGCGTGTACAATCGATGTAAGGTGATATATAATAATTATGTATAACGTGTAAGAGTAACTCCGCGATCTCAAAAGATGAAATAAATGGAAACATATAGTAAATTTACGATCTAGACATATACATGTATATATACACATTAGAGGAGCACATGTATACATATACAGATTTCCAGAGATTATAGAATACTTATATATATATATGGGCTATTTCACGACAAGTGGTACGATAAAAATTTTAAATCGCTCCAAAATTTGAGAACAGGCTGTAAATATCTTCCAGAAGATAGAAAAAAAATTTTAGGTGCTAAAAATAATTTGCCTAAGAGTTATTCACCGCATGAAAAATGGAAAATTTTCAATTTTTTAGAAAAATATCTATCTTTAAAGCCTTTTATCTCAAAATCTATTGATTTTTTTGAAAAAATATTATAAACAACTTTTGTTCAAAATAATCTTTAGAACTTATCTACCTGGGTTACAATTCTCAATTTTAAAATCTCGAAGAAATAGAACACCCGCAAATATTGAATATCAAAAAAAGGCGACCACGCCACAATCGATTTTGATCTAACACCGCTCAAAAGATCACATTTTTCGAGAGCTTTTGAATGGCGATGGTTAGATTATTGGCCAAGACCGCTGGTGTAAGTTATGCCTCATAAACCTCATAAAATCACTAATTTTCATGTATTTTAAGGTATAACTTTCATCAGTGGTCTTGGCCAATAATCTAACCACCGCCATTCGAAAGCTCTCAAAAAATGTGATCTTTTGAGCGGTGTTAGATCAAAATCGATTGTGGCGTGGTCGCCTTTTTTTGATATTCAATATTTGCGGGTGTTCTATTTCTTCGAGATTTTAAAATTAAGAATTGTAACCCAGGTAGATAAGTTCTAAAGATTATTTTGAACAAAAGTTGTTTATAATATTTTTTCAAAAAAATCAATATATTTTGAGATAAATGGCTTTAAAGATAGATATTTTTCTAAAAAATTGAAAAATTTCCATTTTTCATGGTGGAATAACTCGTAGGCAAATTATTTTTTGCACCTAAAATTTCTTTTCTATCTTCTGGAAGATATTTCCAGCCTGTTCTCAAATTTTAGAGCGATTTAAAATTTTCATCGTACCACTTGACGTGAAATAGCCCATATATATATATATATATATACATCTGTCCAATTTTTTTATCGTCCATGTATATTATTTCCGGTAATACTTCATGTTTACGTTTGGATTTACCTTATGCGTATATATATGTTGAAATTTTGTTGTAACATAGATACGACGATAGAATAGAAGCCACTTATTTCACTCTGGATCTGTAAGTTTCTACGTGTTTCTACGTGAGTGCATATATATTTACCTCTATACGTGCGAAATGAAATGCACTTGGAAAATGATCTCATCTTCCTAATGGTTAATCTTTTGCGTGTTGATTATTACGTGTATTATAGGTATGTAACATATATTGATTTTTTTGTTTGAACATTGGAAGATTCGTTTTGTCTCATGAAATTCATTTTATACATTTCGCTTTATCGCGATATCACAAGAAAAATCGTTGTAGTAAATATTGCTATGTTGTCGAGTGATTTACACTGGAAAAAATGGATTATTAGAAATTAATATATTTTATATAGCAATAGACCGTTTATAATTTTACTCATATTTTACAACAAATGTTTACATGTTTAGAGTAATTTTTAACATAATGTACGTATAAAAAATTACTATATAGACATTGCAATTTGACTATAAATATAAAATATATACAAAATTATAATAAATAAAATACATCTATGTTGCTATAGCAATATAAGTTACTTTTAATAAACCATTATTATCAGAGTGTCGATTCATTAATATTTAGTTTTAATATATTTATTAATTTTTTTTTAAATTGTAGGAAATTTTCCTGTATTTTTGTGATTTGTCACAAGTATCCCTCGATTAGCATAGTGAATTTTACTCGAACATTTTTCTACACTGATTTCGCCACTTTTCCTTTATCTTAAAGAGACAATTAAATTAAAAAATTGTCGAACTGTGCATGGTAATAATGATACGCAAAATATTACATCGAAACCAGAGATGGGCAAATATACGTCCGCAAATTTTTGTCGAATACTTTTTAAAAATGAAATTAAAATAGAGATAAAACAATAAAAAAGTGATATCTATATAAAATTAAATAATGCTAATATTTTTAATTGGTCTACTACTAGTATTCGTCGAATACTTTTGGTCAAATACCTGTATTCTTGAAAAAATAAATGACTTGAACATCATTCAATTGCATATTTATAAGTTTTTTTATCTTTATTTTTCATTTATAAAAAGTATTTGACGAAACGTTGCGGACGAATACTTGCCTAGCTCTGCATCAAGCAGGTGTATCTGATTTAAGTAAATAGCAAAGTTCAGATAAATGACCTTAGGAGTAACCAATGTATAGGAGAATTAATCGATTATACTTTTGGTACTATATATACTATATATACGCGAAAAAAAATTTTTTGATTAAAAATCACTATACTCTAGGAAAGGTGAGAAAAACATTTCTATACGATATACTAAAATTTAATACAAGTCGTATAGTAAAAATTAATATATAGTTTATTTTTAGTTCACTATTTGTATTAAGGGGAACTCAAATCCAAGAAAAATAAATATATTAATAAATATTTTAGGAAAAATACAAGAAAATTTCCCTTTATAATGATGAAGTTACAATTGTGCAAATTTTCAGAGCGTTTGATAGAGAAGATAGTCCGAAAAGTCAACTTCACAAATCCACCTCCCAAAAATCTGCGCTGAGTAATGGCGCCGATGAAGTGTGTTCCGAACATTAATTTGTACTCATCACTTTTCGTCGAAAATATTGACTTTTCGATCAGCTAAGTAATATGTAATTAATCATCACATCAACACTTATGCCGCTCAACATCAAACTCTATTTTCCTTAATAATTATCAAATATGAACTCAGCCCACCTGACGGCAGCGCTATTACTTCTCGCAAATTTTCGGGTGGTGGGTTTGTGAAACTAACTCTCTGAACTCCCGATTTAAATATCTATCAGTGTAGGGCATTTTACATTTTTAGAACAATTTGCCTCACGAACTACTTTACCAATTGCCTTGAAATGTTGCATAATTGTAGATTATTTTATTATGAGTTGTAATGTTTTAGGAATTTCCCTTAAATTTCAATATAAAACATTAAATTTAGTAAAAAAAACGATATCTTCAATCGGTAAATGACTCTGAAAATAACATAACAAATTTGATTTCCCTTTAAATTTTACCACATTTCTAGTAAAACGTTTGCTTTTTTTGGTCAAGATATAGCGAAATATAGTGTTTTTCACCAATTTTTCTCATTCGGTAAGTTAGACGCACCTTTGCACAAGAATGTAGTAATTTTTATTCAAAAAATTTTCTCCGTGTATAAATATATACTTACATGCAAAAAATCTTAATAACATCATGCATAAAAATAAACAAAAAAAAATGAACCTTTGCGTAAGAAGAATTCCCTAAGAGAAAAAAAAACCAATAACGTAACTAAATCACGCATAAGATGCGACTAAAATGACCTTTTGTATGTCTTAGATAATCAAGAAAAACGAACGATCGCGACAATAAAAATACGCCACCAAGTGGTTTATTATTGCAAAAATATATTGTCCGGGTTGCCGAATTTCGAATTATTCGATTAAGCAGTCCGAAAAATATTGTAGTGTAATAAAAACGTACGTGGTAATAAAATGGAGTGGTAATAAAATTAGTGGAATGCCGATGAAGAAAAAAATAAAAATTTATATTGCATGTAATGCATCGGTCTCCTTTAACAATGTACGAAGTGTGGTATTTGTGTTGAAAATCTGAGTCAAAGAGATTAGGGACACGTTTTGAGATGCGTACGCTAAGTGTACTGATTGAATTTAATTTTCAAAGGTACGGCGTTCTCTAAAACTGTGTATTTTTCGCACGATGAAATTGACAATATACGAGTTTGATCGGTTTGTCCCGCAGTATAAAATTTAGGAATAAAATTGATCAACGCAATTCTGACAATATTTTATAAAATTAAATAAAAAAAAAGTCTTAGACGTATTTCTATCGAAACGATCAATTTTATTCCGATTGCAGTATTAACGTGTATAAATATATACATACATATATTAGATATAATTTAGGATGTGTATACGTAATCGATGTAAATTCGCTATATCCTATATATATACATATACATATATACGCGATGTTGACTGAATTCTAGGGATATTAATTAATACGAAGATATAAAAAAGAAATGAAAAATACTGCACCAGCACTTTTTTGATTCGCACTCTAAATGACATAGTTTTTTAAATGACGTATATATACTTTATACAAGAGATTTGTTGTTTATGACGATCTTATATAGAAGCCTTAAAATTTATTAGACTTTTTACCAAGTGTTATCAAATTACTATAACGGTTAATATATAATTATCTTTTTTTTACAATTAATAATGAATGTTTTTATTTAGCCTTATTTACCTGGATTAGTAAAATGTGATTTAAATACATATTTACATGAATTATTTTTGTTCCTAATAATTATCATTAAATATAACAACATCATTAAATAGTATTAATGAGGTAAATCAATCTATTCAAAAGGTTGGAAAATATAACAAATTTTGGGAATTTTATTTTAAAGAAACTAAACAACGTAACAAAATTCGGTAAAAATGTCTTTAGTATTGGATAATATGCATAAATTGTTTTGAGGATATCTAAAGCAAAATACCCGCCCTTCAAAAATTTTACCTTTTTTTTCATAGCTGACTATCCGAACCAATAACTTCTTTAAAGGTAGAATATTGAATCAAAAACATTTCAATAGAATATACTACACATGCTTAAACGATATATAATATTTTTTTTTAATTAATTTGCAAAACTGGCGTGTTTTTAAACAAATTTTGAAAAGACGTAAAATAAATCATTTGAAAATTGATAATAATAATTATAAATCATGAAATACGTAAAAAAAAAAAAAATAGTTTTGAATATATGATAATATTGTATATTTGTATTGGTTCGGCCTGATTGAAATTAATTCTAGAAAAATATGTTAAAAGTTTATGAAGCTCATAATTTTTCCCGCGTGATAGTTTAAATTTTCCCAAAATTCTAGAATGATTTATCTCTTTGAAGTTACAATTAATTTACCGTTTTATTAAGAGCATGGACAATAATTTTCAGACAATAATATTGAATCACAGTAAAATTGGTAGCATGAAAAATAATCTTAATCAGATTGGATTGGAAAATAAAAATTTCAAAAATTAACAACAGATTGGACGATAACGTAATAAAAGAAAAAAGAAAAAAAAAAGACACTAATTGTCTTCCTTAGTATCCAGGCAACGCTTTGTAGTTAGAAAGCGACGTGAAACTTAATAATTATCGGACAATACTGTGTGAAACAGACAATAATTAAATAATAAGAAATGTTCCAAAATAAAAAATGGACAATAAACTATATATATATATATAATGTGAGATTAACAATTAAGCGTATAATAGATATAACGATACACATATAAGATTTATTAATTACGTAGACATACATTCGTTAGAATTAAAACATAATGTATAATTGGATTATTCTTGGAGAGAAATTCAGTTAACAAAGTTTCCTATGGATATGTGTTATTGACAATCAACGATATTTACTATGAAAATTAACAACAAATTTTTGTATACCTACACTATTTTTCTTTCTTTCTAGCGCATTCTCATAACTATTGATTAGTTAATAATTAAAAAGTGAACGATTTAAATCAGATTAATATTCTCCAAGAATTTTAAATTTAATATACACACATTTACATATAAAAATCAATATAACGACTATATATATATATATGCGCTATATGTTTAAAAAAATAGTTTTTAAGATACTGATATGTAAAAACTGTCAGTGTAGTATACACACAAACTATGCATATGTGATTTGCTAATTGAATGTAAAAGAAAAAAGAAATTTCTGTGACGTAAAATGAAGTTTGCTAATGCTAAAGCATAAAAGTTATACACACGATAAAATATAGAGACTATACATATATGCGTGTGTATAGACATATACATACATACGTATATATACATATATATATACATTAATACACTCGGGAAGAAAATTCAATAAAGGGGGAAAAAAGATAAAAAAAAAAAAAGGAAATATTAGCAACGAACACTTTTTTCCGAGCGTATTAATTGCTGCGCACAAAACAACATAAATGAGAGAATATATACTGTCTTAAAGACACGGTAAAAAATTGCATATTTACTCCTGTGAAGTCAATGTTACATAGTAAATAAAAAAAAAGTACATTTGTTATTAATTAAGGTATGCAAAGAATAATAAATTAAATATAAACTTGAGAAGATTAGAATATGAAGGGATTAGTTAAACATGTATGTATATATATATGCGACAGTGAGAAAGCATATATGTATATATAACAAAGTACAATTGGTGGAAAGTTATATAAGCTTCGTTAGAAAAAGCCATAAAAATGAGCTTGGCGTATACTATATTACGAGATGTACTGAAAGTTGTTTATTTTCTCTACCGATGGTATATATATATACTTGAATATTAATATAACATTGCAAATCGACAAAAATTACATGGTTTTGTTAATAAAATTATTGTCACACATGTGTTATAAATATAATTTATTTTTCGCGCGCGTTGCAATTGCAATAGCATAAGTAAATAAAGCGCAAACAATATTTATATTTTAATTTAGTTAAAATACTGCTTTTTAAGCACAAAGTGAGGTTTATCATTTACACTATACGAAACATAAAAATTACCATTCGAGTATATATATGTAAATCATGATAACTGCACGCACATTCGGAATACCTTTAGGATAACAAATAAAAACGTATAGTCGTTGAGATTTTTGTATTATTTTAAGCCTTCGTGGTAACTATTATAATTAGCATTCGATGTAATCGTAAAATGTAAATTAATTATATAATAATGTAATATAAAGTAAGTTTGGAAAATGATATATATATATTATGCTAAGATTTAACGCGAAGGATAATAATGAAGTGCAGAAAAAAATTTAGTGAATTCAAAATAATCACTAAATTTTTTTTTCAACGTAAAAGGACGCCTATATGTGGAAAGAGATTATAAAGTATTTATAAAATGTTCGGGAAGGTTGTATACAATTTACAAACTATACCCGAAAATATCACTCTGTTCACCTCAACACTGGGAAGTGAAGTTATATTTTATTCCCTAGGGATTAAAAGTACTGTTTCTTTACTCTCGACAATCATTTGTCAGTCAGTTGTCACCAATACAATTCTAGTTAAGACTTGGAATTTTTTGCGCATATGGAGCAAAAAAATATTATAGAAAGAGGAAAATTTAATTTGCTATTTAAAGAAAAAAAATTTCAAATATTCGTTACCGTCAAATAAAGTAATTTTTTCCAAGGTGATTTGGGTGAAAAATGTCATATACACTTTGGTGATATTAGAAAGAGATTATATTTCCTTATATTGTAAACTTTCATCCACGGGAATAAACGCCTGTTTAACTGCTTTAGTGGATATATAATTGTTTTACCCAGATCATATAAAGAATCTACTTTATTAAACTCTACGAAGTGATAGTAAAACCACATTTTATTCCCTAAACATTTACTTCATTTTCTGCACACCCAATTTATTCTCTGCACACTTACTTTATTCCCTGCACACCCACTTTATTCCCTGAAAAAATTTACTTTATTACCTGCACTTTCAATTTATTTCCCGTACGGTTACTTTATTTCTTGCGCACTCGCTTTATTCTCCGTGTAGGTATTCGTAGACGTATTTTAGAAACTGTAAATTTCATTTACCCTGACGCACCCGTATCAAAATAATGAAAGAAGCTTGTAAGTTAGAAAAAAATGATAAGTAGTATATTTGAATTGTTGTCGAAAAAAGTGCCCTTTTGAATGTTCTGGGTGAAATATTTCTTGTTTACTTAGGAGTAATAGATGTTCACTCCCTTGGATGAATAACTGTCCTACTTAAATCTCGGACCACAAAATTTACCCGTCTATTTTACTCCCTTAGTGCAAAAATAACCGTTATGAATATTTCAAAAACTATGAAAATAATTGTTTTTATCAAGAATATAGATGATTGAAAGAAAAAAAATTTTTACATAAACAACTCTTACAAACCGTATTACAAAAACTTTGTAAATTTCTTTTCACGTATATAAAAAGGTGTCTCTATTATCATATATTTTCGAGTGAAAAAATAATATACAAAAATATATAAATACAATATATATATATACCTTTATTTTTTACACCGTCCAGATACTAATTTTATTCTTAAATAAAAAGACGAATAGCAAATTAGTTGTTAAAGTCGGTTGGCTTAGTTAAAAAAGGAAAAAAAAATACGGGGAGGTTACGAAGGAGATACAAGTACAAATAGAATTGTTATGAAATTAAAAGAAAAAATTATACATATTGAAGTTTAATTTTTATGTAAATATAGATGATTTATTGCAATTTACGTTATCGTTTAAATATTACGTTACATACGTTTGTTCTACGTATACCAGAGATTTTTAGTAATTACCATTTTTTTTAATTAACTTTAGAATATACTTATTCGTTATATTATACAATAATTTAAAAATAAGATGAAATCTTGCCTCGGTGGAATAGAATAATGCACACAATAGATGAATATTTTCGGTTGCTCTGTTTCACTTCGGCAGAGAGTGTATGCAACAAATATATTGGACAATGATAAACGATATAAGTAACGAATGAATAAATAGAGATAAAACGCAGATGAATAATCTATGATCTCAAGTACGTATAAATATAACTGCTACACTGAGAAGAATATTTCGATAAAAATTAGTACATTTTATGTAACAAATATTCCTATATACGTTTATAGCAATTTTGGGCACTATTTATACAACAAAAATCACTATAAATGTGTAGGAATATTTGCTTTAATAAAATTTAGTAAAAATTATGATAACCCAATAACGTTGCACTATACGTAAAATGTAGGAATTTTTATTAAAACATTTTTCTCAATGTAAAATAAAGGATGAAAAAAGGAAAAACTTGGAAAACATTACTTATTCGATATTCAACGTTTAGATTGGATATTGTTGCGTGGGTAAAATGTGTACGTGACAATATAAATTATTATATAGTTTGTACGATGTTGTAATAATAAATAAATAAATAATACAACAACGACGTGGGGGAATAATGACGTTCACGTGTGTCGCTGTGATGGTTCTAGGATTAAGAATCGTTGTAAAATTGTTTAAGAAAATCTAATAATTGCGCTATGTGGAATTAACACCCAGGCAGCGGCTTTTACATACTTTTACTGTTTTACATTATTATTTCTTATTTACGTCAGTATTACACGTTTAATTTTTTAATATATGGTATGGTAATATTTAATAGTAGATTTTTAATTTAAATTTTTTTTTTTTATTAACCTTCATCGTTATATATATTTTAAATGTATAGTACGTTATTTATTTAAAGTATCGTTTGATAAATAGGATACACTGTTAATTAATTTTAGTTTTTATTAAATTTTATAAATTTTTAACCGAGGTCACTTAGTTACACGTTCATTATGAAGAAATATTTTTCATTCATATATAATACTACAATCAATAATTACAAAAAATATATATGGTACACTATTGCGATTATAAATGAAACGAACTATATGTAAAATAAAATTTATTATGAATCGATATAAATAAATTTAAATTTTAAATTGTTAATCGATTATTCCAGAGCACATTGAAATTTCTCTCGCGTACGCGTCGACTCGAGATTTCAATAAAGAAATTTACTATTTTTGAATAAAATTTCGAAGGATTAAAAATAATCTCGCACTATTAATAAAAATTATACAAACTACATGATCATAATTAATCAAAATGATTTTGTGTAGAATCATTTCTATTGTTGTGTCAAATGTAAAATAATAATTGTGTATACGTTGACGTAATTTAACGTGTAATAATTTTTAAAATTATTAAAATTTTACAGGCATTTTAATAGTTACGTTTGCATGTATTTTCTAAGTGATAGCGAATCATGGAAAAATCATCTGGAAAATTGATTTTAAAAAAGAGAAAAAAATAATTATGTTCAATTATTTAGATGATTTTAAGTTTAATTAGTTAGATAGCCAATTAATTACTATTTAAATACGTAAAGTTTGTTGAAATTTTATCAACTAATACAAAATGAAAAAAAGAATTATAAATAGTATAACTATTATATATACATATAAACAGCTTACGCATCTAATATCATTTACACTTATATAATCGTTTAATAGTTATTCGCAAATGATGTAAAAATCCTATAGTCGAAATACTCAATTACTTTCCGACAAAATATCTTATAATAAACATATATATATATATATACATAAATACCCATATATAGACTACTATCTAGACTCTTTACTATGAACTCACACGTATATAGAGATAATATATAAACTCAAAATTTTCTACTAAAAAAAAAAAGGTTTTCTACAACAATGACGAAATAAAACGAATAAGTTCGATCTGACACTAACAAACCTTTCTTTCGAGATATCATAATATTATACACACCTATACATGGAATATTGAAGAAGAAAAACTAAACCAATGAGCTCTAACAAAGCGTTCAGAATTTTGCAGACGAAACAATCACTCGTAGTCAAACGCTAATGCTTGCACTGCCTCTAAGCCTCTCCCTTTAAATTTCGTAGTTCGTCAAAGTTCAAAGCTACTGTCTAACACCACTAGCGCAAATATTCATTAAAATGATAAAATACGTATATATGTGTGTGTAAGCGATGTTCTTTGTAAAACGAACCTATATTTAAAAACAAACAAACAAACAAAAAAAAAGCAACTAATGATTGGTCGTAGATATATTATGCTGTTCGATATTTACATTTAAAAAAAAAAGAGAGAGAAAATCAAAGTGAAAGAAGATCGAGCAAAGTAATTGTAATAAACCTTGCTCTTGCAGGTCGAGAGTTTTCCGATTAACGCGGTATATTTGTCGAGAATGGTAATATATAGAGAGTGGAAGAATGAGAGTGTCGATGATACAGTTATACACTTAGCGTTGGAAAATTATTTTTGCAGAATCGCGAGGTTTTGGGGAATTATCATTTTTATTATTTGTTACCTACATTTTTTAATATAAATATTTCTTCAATTTTAACATATTCTGTGAAATTTTAAGAGCACATTTTCTTTTATTCATATACGCCTATATATCGAATCGACTATGTATAAATATTAATTTCGAACAAGTTTCGATGTAAAGAATCCTTATATATTTTAAGTGACTGCACTATTTTGAAAAAAAACCTTGCAAGCTGTAAAAAAATTTTCAATCAACTCTGGATTGTCGGAATGGTACAAAATAAATGATATATATATACATATACATATATATACCTAAAGACGTACGAGCGTAACTATATTCTGGTGTAATTAAACTAAAATATTATATTATATTATGGACAAAAAGATAAAGAGAAAAATGTATATGCGGCGATAAATATATTTATGAAAAATGCGTGTTGATTAAATAAAATATGTATTGAGTACAATATATGTTATTTATTCCTTATTTATAAATTACTATTATAAATGAACGTAAAAACCAAATTACAATTTAATTTTCTCGCGTTTAAAATTATTAATTGAGAAGGACTGTTTTAGAAGAATTGAAAAAAATACTACAAGAACAATGTCTGTTTTATGATATGATGTAGCTAAGAGATTAATTATTATTTAAGCACTTTAAAATCTTAGTACAGAGTGACTTCGATTTTTAAAATAATTAATCTTCTTAATTTATATATCAATAGACCTAAAACTTTGCACAATTTTATTTTTAAATTTTTAATATAAAACATTAATTATTGTAAAATGTAATAGTTCCTAGTCAGTAAATGACTCGGAAGTTAATTTGATATCCTCTTAAAGAAGAATTTCTTAATTATTAAAGAATTAATTTTTATTGTTAAAAGATTAATGCTCTTAAATTTTTTAAATTTATTTTTGTATAAGTTTTGAGAATATATGGAGGAATATAATAACAACAACTTTTTGAGTCGATTCTCTCTCTACATTACCAACATAACATATTATAAAATTCGGCATTGCTTAAATTTAATTAAGAACCTTATCAATAATTTTGTCTTTAATAACTTGAGTCTTCAAACGTAATCTAATATTTTAGTAAGGGGTAGCTCTAAAAAACTAAGAAATATTTATGTCTAAAATTTTACACATTATTTATCAATAAACGAAGGTTAGTAAAAAATCGTAAAATTAAAAAAATCTACGTTCTTTTTTATTACGTCAAATTTTAATGCAAATTTTCGACGATGATGTAGGTAAGGTAAAGTTTAGTATAGCATAACCTTTGATGCTAATAATTTTGTTTCTTTTTAATTAATTAATTAAATAACAAATTGCAATATTACATATATAAGAGCAAGTTACATACGAATGAACTCTGAAAAAATCAATGCAGCAATTTTATGAGGGTATTACGATCTGTCGGTAACAGTATGGTAATATCGGAACCTACCTTACGTTTACCCTCTGTCGATACCGCCGAAAAGTAGAAGGTGCGACGCATGGTAACACACACAGGTATGTATCTACCGTTGCTCAAATTACTTGAATCAAATAATCAATAAGTAATTATCAGAGCATAAATATTTACGTAACTATTAACAAAATTAACATTAACAATTACGCCTATAAACGGTTTACCGATACATCACCCCAACATAGTAAATTAAAAAAAAGGGTATCATTGTACATACATACAGTACCAAAAAAAGGAATTAAAATCTGCTCAAATTCATTTTTTACGATTATCCTTTAATTACTTGAACCCAAAGTACAACATACAAAACTACCCCGCCGAGTAATCCCAAGTGATTTTACACTATTCTGGGTTGTATTTAAAGTGACATTAAATACCGTCAGGGGGTTCAATTCGAAAGGGGTACATAAGAATGAAAAGAAAGCGGGGGAGAATTTTTTTTTCTTGTCATTCATTTGGATTGTGTGAAACGGAGCACGAGATAGGATTTGTTGCGATTTGAAACTTATCCTTCTGAATGATATATCCTTGGCATCACGATTTTTTCTCCCTTATTCGTTTGTAGTCAAGAGGGGCTTTTTTTATGAGTAAATCCGATTTCTTACCGTGTATCACGATTACACGAATGGTCGGATGTTTCTTTCGGTAATGCAATGGTATACAATTTATTTAAAGTGTGGTTTTAAGTTAATTTACGGTGGCAATATAACTTACGTAATAGATGAAAAATTTTTTACGCGTATTTTAAAATTTTACCCTATCTTATTATAAATAACTAAAAGTTTAATAATCTCGAAAAGTTAACTTCGAACTCGAAAATTTTTAAAAATCTGGATTCCGATCACCTTATTATACTGAACGATAATTCCTGTATCAATGAACGTTAATCTTTTATTTCTTTTATATATAAAGTTGATAAAGCGCGCGAATCAAAAATGTCTAGCCTCGATCTTGAACCTCGAATTTGATCAACACTTTTAGAAATTCCAAAGAAGTTAATCAAAGATGTTAATTAACCAGAAAATATTGCAGTAGGCGAGCTTAAATCCACTGGTAGTTATAATAAATGATAGTTTAATAATCTCTAAAATTGCAACTCAAAATTTGTTAAAAATTTCTATCTCGATATACGAAATGGAAATTAACTAATACTGAATCGTGTCCCGATATAGTAATATGTAAAGAATATTAAGGAGATGTCGAACCCAAATTGCAAGGATCTACATCTTTCAATCCACCAATTATATCTAAGATATTGAATTAAAAATCTGAAAAAAATTCATAAGGATAGTTTAAAATATAAGAAAGGGCTTGACGGATCGATTTTTTAAGAAAAAATAATTATGTTTATAATAACTGAATAAACTATTTTGGGTCGGTAAATTATTAGTGAATAAAATTTTTTTTAACCCAAACATCGTAATTAAGATATCGATTAAAAATCTGAAAAAATTTGAGTTTATTTTGTTGAAAACATGCCTGAGGGTCTTGTTGGACAGGATTTTTAAAAAAAAATTCATTCTTTTGTTTATACAAGAAAAAAAAGACATCTTCTGGACATTTTTTTTTCAACGTCGGTACTATATACAACAATCAATACTGCACAGATAATAATTTTACCGCATGAGAATTAAAAACTATATCGTCAACCTTATGACGAAGAAGTGACATCGCTAAAATCCTACAAATGAGATGAACTCGTGCAATCAACAACGCATGTTATATACAAGTATATGGAGATGATTCCCCTAAAAAACGAAAAAGTTTAATTAACGAGAGGAGGCAGTTTAATAAAATAATCCGACGAACGTTATATACGAGTCGAAAGATGATAAATTAACCGAAAAATCTAAAGTAATAAACTACAACAATATTAAAGGTCGGTGGGCGAAATAACACTCGGTATATACTCGATAAATCAAAGAAGCCGCGTGAGCGCTACGAAAATTGGTTTGCGAAAACTCGTAGGTAACGCAGCGTGGAAAAGCCTTAACTAGCGAGCGAGCGAGCGAGCGACGAGCCACCGCGAGGTTTTAATTAAAACAAACACGATTACAAGTTTCATCCAGAATTCATAAGTATGATCGATATGGCCGGGGGGGGGGGGGCCACGCTCAAACTTGAGGCGAAACAACAAAAAAAAATTATGAAAAAGAAGCAAAAAAAATTAAATATAAAGAAAGTAAAAGGGTAGTGGGGCGGAGGGGGGGACGCGAGAGAGTTTTCCTCTTAATTACGGAGATGCGAGCGCTCTTTCCAAATTAACGCGAACGCTCGTTTTATTAATTTATCGCTTGGCTCGGTGTGTATATTGCAAAACCCGCGCCCGAACGAAAGTTAGGCTTCACCTTTTCTACGTAGTACACTTTGCCTCTTTTAATTACTTTCTAATTGAATGCGCGAGATTTACTCGGTAAATCTTTCGAGATGGATGGCGCTCTCTGTGTATATACATTTATGTACATCCTACGTAGACCGGTTGGATTTTCATTTTTTTCTTCGCCAATTGGAATTTCATATTAAATTACGAACGTGATCCGAATTAAAATGATGGAGACTATCTTGAGGGTTTATTTATTTTTACCAACAAATTGAGGAAGTGTATCAAATTTTTTTTCGCATTTTTCGCATATTTTTTATTTTCAGTATTTTACCTCTAATTTATGGGTAAATGATAAGTGAAAATTCATTAGCTAAATTATTTCTGGACGGAGAGAATTTTCTAAAAATTACCGGGATGATAGATAAGCTGAAATCCAGATATGTAATAAAAATTACCGTAATTGCACGATAAAAAATTTGTAGTAATTCTGTTATAAACGATACTTATTTAGGGTGAATTCAAGTTGCTTAATGATTTTGTCATTTGGTGATTACATATCTAATTTTAGGTTCTATTATTTACCGACGAAATTATATACCTTTCAGAATCACTGTTAAAATAATTTTTATTAGAAAATTCTTTTCGAAATGTATTTCATTAACTATAAATATTCAAATAAATGAAATATATAAATATAGCAAAATTTATTTGATCTATTTTTTTATTTCAGTTCTTAAAAGAAAAACGTTGTTTTTATTATACACCACAGATTAAGTATATTTAGTTTTACAAGTTTTCAATCATTTATTGTCTGAATATTTGGCTCTTTTCGAAATTCTTAAAAGTGGAAATGTCACTCGAAGTTTCTGACAAAACTAAGTCATTACACATCTTGCCGCTCAAAATTTCAGCAAAATTTCATCAGAGTTAAATAATTTTTCATTCAAAAAAATTGAAGTTACCATTATACATTCGGATTGAATTGAATAGAGCAGATAACATCCTACCTGGCAAAATCTGGTTAACGAACCAGCTGTTCATAGATGGGCTGGTATTTTCGCTTTGATTTTGCGTGAACGTTGTTCTTCTCACTAAAATTTCAAAATATTTTTTTTTTCATATTTCTTTAATATTATTTAACACATTAGAATATTTCAAAATGCTTGATCTTTACGCTTAAGCCATAGAAAAAAAGGAAACGATAATGAAAATAAAAATTAGGCATTAGGAATCGGTAATAAATGGATAATTATTGACCTATAACCAGAGGTGGGTAAATGGTAAAACGTCGTTACTTCGTTACTTTTTCGATACTTTTTTGCGATACACTATTTTCGGACAAAAAGTATCGATCGAACCGATACATTTTTTCTATACAGTATTAAATTTTGAAAAATATCGAGTTCCAATTTAGAGTACTATTTGTCGATGCTGCCCACCTCTGCCTATATAAACTTGTCTTATTTCTAATCTCAAATTTACTTACCTCAAATTTGTCTGTAAAAATAAATAATTTTTTGTTCGAAGAAATTAACAGATTTTACCAACAGTCCATAAAAAAGGCTTGGATCTACTTTCTAATGATGGCTATATACTTTAAATAAACGAAAACGAATAAAATATTATTTACTCTGGAATAACGAATTCCACCGACATATACCAGATAGAGAGATAGTAAATTAAATACACAAATATCATTACTCGACTAAACAAGCAACCAATCGTACCCACATTTTGAAGCATTCCAATAATTATTTGTCACACACACACACACACACACACACACATATATATCCGAGTTAGTTATCGCATTCACCCACAGCGGGGGTCACATGAAATTTCGTCCTCAATTCAATTGTAAGAAATGAAATAATTTCTAGGTATATAATGCACACACTCTCACACACAGACATAACGCGTACATTCCTCTCTCTCTTTTCGTTTTGCTATAGATAGCTTAATTATTTTAGCCTTAATGGAACGAGAGCGGCATAGGGCTTTGTAGGTACAATACGGCTAATTTCCGAAGCGGAGATAAGCCAGTTATCAGCGACAATCGGCCTCCACAGAGGAAAAAAAGGGATGCGCTATATTATATATATATATACATGTATATAGGTACCTTACTCGATTGCCACTCAATTGGTGAAGCCGCACTTACTCGACGTAGACGCGGTCTTTTCTCGATCGAATTTAATGGGATCCCTCGTACAGGAATAAGAAGGGAGGAAAATTGGTGATGTGCCCGCATCGCTCGGTGTTTTGAAAACACCATTATTTTCTAACGAAATACATGAATTATTCATCATTTTATGTATATAAAGTATTATACAGACGATGCGTGTGATGATGCTAACACGCCGATTAGTGTGCGTTCAACCAGTGTTTTGTATTTACGTCTACTAGCGTCTTTGTTCGAATTTACATACATAACATTCAATTTCCTTTTCAATTAGATTTTGCGACTATTACGCTCCGATCGAGGATACGAGTTAGACTCGACATCTGGTATTCTTTGACACGATTTCATTATATATATTACTCAAATTTTATTGTTATATTCATATGACGTACTTATATGCATATGCATTTAAAATAGGATTTTTCTCTTTGCTAATTTCACTGTGCGAACGTTATACACTTAAAAAATTAATTTCTTACTTCAAGCGGAAATCTTAAATATGATCCAAAACGAAATCTACTTGATGTTAAGTGAATCTTCTGGAATTTAGAAGAATGTGCTTGATCCTGTATATCGATCTACTTAAGAGAAATTTCCTACTGCAGATTTATTTTTTGATTATATTTAAGAATTTTTTCAATGTAGTATTTAAATGCAGTAACGATTATTTTTAAAAGAAGTGAATGAAACTTTAGCAAAAATGAAGATTGATACTTTTGGTTCGTAAAAAAGAAAACTTAAAAATGTTGGTTCGAAGATGCATACTTACGATAAGATGTTAGGTTAGGTTCAACGAAATTCATCTTCATCTTCATCTCTCTCTCTCTCTCTCTGACTGTCGGACGGATCATTAGAATTTCTATCTGTACGAATAAAAAGTGTTAAACGCTAATACCTCCGTAAGATTTATTGTTAATATGGCTTAGGAAAGTTATTGATGTTTCAATAAATTTTTATACATTTCGATGGTTATATAGCGTTACGACGTACCTATGCACATCGCGAGATATCATGTACGTTTCCTTGAACCTAACTTTGACAAATAGGAATGCTTAATGGATTTTGATCTTAGGAACGGGTTAAGTACTCACTTTGTCATTTATATACGAACCGTTACAAGAGCACGTGTATATGTATATGTATTAAAGGTATTTACTTGCTCAACTGTTTAAACACTTTTTTTTTTGTTTTACATTGATATTATACGTTGCAACAATTTACATTTTTTTTAAATTGTGACGTTCGAAAGAAATGCATGTAGCAATGATACAAAATTTATTTAACTATTATAATAGGATTTTTGTCCAAGGTCTTGGAAACTGTAAAGGAGGTATAATTAGACAGCGATTTCGGTTCAAGCTTAATCTCAAAAAATTATAATTGCAATTTACAGACTTTATATATATTTACAATTATTAATTTATAAGTTACTAACACTGCGCATTTTAATATTGTTTTGCATTAAGGGAACCAGTCAGTGTTAAAATTGAAAAAAAGCTATTCAATATTCACAATTAATAACTTTTTTCGTAACAATTAAAAACATTTCTTAATTTTTTAAACAAATTGTATTTATTATTAATTTTTATTTAAAATTTTCACCCTCCATTGTTGAATTAGTAAATAGTCGATTGTTAAAGGTCAATAATAAATAAATCCAATTTATTTATTCAAGTGCACAGCGTTTCGTCTGCCAGGTTTGCTGACCTCTTCCGGTTCTGAATTTATTGGACAAATAAATAATTATATGAAGTTTTACAATAATTGTCAATTTTTTAGAATTCAAAATTAAATTTTACCTCAATATTAAATATAATGTTACAGTCCAAGTGAACTTCGTCGAATAACATTTGACACGAAATCAACGAGTATTTATACAAAAACAAAGCAGGTATTTATTTACAAACTAAACGTTATAGTTTGTGTACATTTGTCTCTTTAAATTATATTTATAATATTTCTATATTGTCGGTTTAAATGTTAAGTATCATCTATTCGGTTAATCGTCGAATTATGATGTTTGATGTGAAGCATTTCCGAAATGAGTTTTTTTAATAACAAGATTCTTTATCTATTATTTTTGCATCGTCCCAGTTAAAGTTGTGATTTACATTGTTTAAAATATGTGCAGTAAAAATGACTTTTGGATTTTTATTTTTCTGATGTTCTTTTATTCGATTTTTTATAGGCAGCGTTTTGTTTCGTCAATATAAATAGCTGGGCATTTAGTACAAGATAACTTGTAAACTACCCCTGTATCATCCCATTTTGATGTTTTGTCTTTGCCTAATTTTATGATAGTGTCAAGTTTATGGTTAATTAACAGAATACTGTTGTTATATTTTAAGAAAATTAACCATAACAATCGAAAATGTACTAATTATTAACTTTTATTTAATTTTTTTTGGACAATTTATATGTCATATAACTATTTTAATTAATTATGAGAAGACTCTGAACTCTGATTTTTTTCCATAATGGACTTACCGCAGGATATCTCAGGAACCACTTCATCGAATAGGCTGAAATTTTAACAGCAATTTTTAAATATGATTTTAATCCACTTAAACGGTATAGCATTTCAATGAAAGTCTAAATGATTAATTAAAAAAATTATTTAGCTGTTTATTGCACAACTTTTTAATTTTTTTAAATAATTTAGCAAGAATAATTTTTTTACTACAATGTTAATACAGTCTGTTAGGCTTAAGTGAATTAAAATCAGAGAAAAATATTAGAGTACAGAATCTTATAATTAATTATAATAGTTATGTGACATATAAATTAGCCAAAAAAAATAAGAAATGTTTTTAATGGTTATGAATAAAATTAATAATTGTTAATATTAAATAGCTCTTTTTTCATTTTAACACTAGTTGGTCTTCTTAACTTTTAGAGGACCGGGACACCTGTAGGCGTCATATGTTTTTTTATTAATTAAGCATACCTAAGTGGGTCTTCAAGGATTAGCAATTTTTATACAAAATTGTGGACAAAAATTATACAAAAAGAAAAGGTGAATATTTTACTCAAAGTATTTGGATAATTTTTATTAACTTTTCCCTACTATTCTATAAACTATTTTAAACGGTCTGTCAAATTTTAATAACCGACTCAATTGAGATGTAAAACTATTTATAAAGTAACTTCGAGCGAAAATGCAGATAAATCTATTTGTTTCGTTCAAAAATAGGTGAGTAAAACTACAATTAAAAAAGAAATATATATCAATATAAAATATTACACATAAAAAATCTCACTTTGTTGTGAAATAATATCGAATACGAACAATAAAATTAAATCTCCGACCCTAAAAGAAAAAAGAAAAATTATACGATATATATGTATACATCACGATCGATTCGAAGAAATAAATTATAAAACTATGGTTATATACGTCGATTCGTGCAAAGTTTCTCTCTTGAAAAAATCAAAGCCGATTCGCTCGAGCACCTTATGTGTGTAGATGTGTATATATATATATATATATATATATATACATGAAAGGAGGAGGAAGCGATAAATCAGAGAAAAGGTAGCGAATCGAGGGTGGTTCGAAACAAACGTGTAATTTACCGGTAGCTAACCCTGGTTGAACTGCATCACCTTCCGCAAGGTATATATAATATAGCGAGAGTCGATTTGGCTCTTCAAACGAGAAACTTTGCAGAGAGGAACGCCATGGGAGAGGATTATGGACGCTGTTTTATATATATATATATATATATATTTTAGTGGGCGGATATGGGACTTCTGTTTAAACAGTAATTAAGGATCGCTCTGCCTTTGGTCACGCTTCTTGTTCTTCTCTCTCCCTCTCTCTGTATACGTACACACACAGATCGTGCTCCGTTTTAGCTAACTAGTCGTTTTTGCTTGCGAAGGGATCGTCTTCTCTCTAGGTACCTGCGGCATGCGTGTGTTTGAAACTTCGGAGTGAAACGTTTTATGCCCTGATAATTATTATTATTATTAAGTTATTAGCTGCGGAGACGTTACCGATTATTATTTGAGTAATGGATTTTTAATTATCATCAAATTCTCCGTGGATACAAGCGTAAAATAAAACGGAGATTATTTTCTTGGCCAAATATCATTGGTTTTACCGATAAATTTTTAGCGTTGATGCAATTAAATATATGGGTATGGTTCTCTGTGATATCGAAGATGAAAACAATGAATATTGCTATAACTGTGGGAATATGTTTCAGAGGTGTCCAGTAGTTCTCCTGGATTTTTTCAGATTTTTTCGGGACCATTATTTTAAGTTACAGAGAGTCAAAGTTGACATTTTAGCACTTTTTTGCATTATATGCCCATTTTCATGAATTAGTAGCTCCCAGGGGATGCATTTTTCACTAAAAACATAAATATGACTTTTTTTGTAAAATTTTCTGAACTTTTCATTAAAAATACTTTTAAAGACATAAATGTATGCTGTCACACTCTTGTAAGCCATTTAAACCTTAAATAGTGAAAATCATCAATTCTGCTCCGGACTTTGGTAACCTAATGCTGTCTAAAAGATGTCTTTTTATAGTCAGAAAATGCCTATAAATTTCCAGAGTGGGTCTAAATCATTAAGATCACTTATGGTCAAAATATCTAGGAAAAGTGCCCGAAATATTAACAGAAATGTATATTTGTTGCTTTATAACGATGAATCTATTAGCATGATCATTGCAAAAAAATTTGTGCACTTACCTTGGAGTGGTAGAAAAGTATCTTCACTTGTTTCAGTATCCATCTAATCCCCTCCCTAGTAGAATTTTGAGCATAATTGAAACGGTTTTTAAGCCAGAAAATGACGAATTAGCATAAAATGCTCAAAATATGATCCTAATATGATCAAATTACAAAATTTGTCTAACCTTAAAATGCTCAATTTCTACTAGGGCTGTAAGCTGCTAAAAATACAAATATTATTATAAAATTATAAAAAATTATTTTTTAAACATTTATAATGCTGGATTTTTAGTTTTACATCCCTTACAAGAATTATAATACTAATCTGAAGGATTACTATAAATATATAAACATCATTATTACAATAACTGAATATACGTAAAATATAAAATACAAAAAATATATAAACAAATGAGACCGACACGGTGGCGGAGTGGCGGGGACGCACCTCGGCCGGTCACGGAAGTTAAGCAGCACTGAGTGCGGTTCGCACTTGGATGGGTTTGGCTTTCGTGGCGGGTTAGGTGTTTTTTCACACTTCACAACGTGAGCGGGAGGTGTGAAACATTCGGTTTCGGTGTCAAGGCCTACGCAATGTGACTTTGACACCCAAAAAGAATGTTTCGAATACACCGGCCATCTCGGGTGAGGTTTTCCCTGCTTCACAGGTTTCCCTCATCCACGGGCATAACCCCGGGCGAATGCGAGATGGTGGGGTTTCTAAGGCAGGGATAAAGCACCCACACATAGGTGGTAGGTGAACACCGTTAAAGTCTCCAGGGATAAACGGTAGGAAGTGCCAGGAAAAAGAGAGCACAAAATCAAGAATAAAAAAAAAAAAATATATATAAACAAATGAGATCTGAGATCATAATGAGTAATACGATTAATTGACAGTGACAAGTTTGTGAAATTCAAACAATGTACTGCTGAATAATAATAATAATAATAATGTTGATACTTTTATAGTAATCCTTCAGATTAGTATTATAATTCTTGTAAGGGATGTAAAACTAAAAATCGAGCATTATAAATGTTTAAAAATTAAGTTTTTATAATTGTATATATTTGTATTTTCAGCAGCTTACAAGAGATTAGATGGATGCTGAAAACAGTGGAGATGAATTCTACCACTTCAAGGTAACTGCATGAAATTTTTTGCAATGATCATGCTAACAGATTCATTGTTATAACGCAACAAATATACATTTCTATTGAAATTTCGGGCACTTTTCCCAGATATTTTGACCATAAGTGATCTTAATGATTTAGACCCTTTCTGGAAATTTATAGGCAGTTTCTGACTTTTCAATTACAGGTCAACATTTTTTCGGATAGCTGTAATTCATGAATCACCTAATACAGGCATTCTAACGATTTTTGATAGGCACTTTGAAGCAGTAGTTGATTCAATCAAATTAGTTTCGTGCCTTAAAATTGTTCCATTGATAAATCTATATTCCGATGAAAATATATATACACGTTTATGTTGACTTCAGCTTTTTTTTACCTGTACCGTTGGGGATTATACCAACGAAATCTAAGGACAATCATATTACGGTCGTTTTAAATACATTTGTAGATAAAAAGATTTTGCACAATTCCATTTCCGGTAAGTATAAAATTTAACCGTAATAACACGGTAAAATTTGCAATGACTTCCTTACAATTATTATTATGACTTTTTAGGTGAATCTTTCTTCAACGCGTTATAATATTTGTCAAATTGTTTTATATTACGAGTGATCTTTGTACCTTCAGCATCCCCTAATCTGAGTAGATCTTTTTATTTTTTATTCTCATTTACAACAGTTACACAGGGATTTATTTAAAAAATGTACCGGTTACCAATATGGAACATCGACATTATGTTTTATAAAGAAAAATTGATACCATATCTGTGACAAACCAAATTTACTACTCAAAATGAAAATTTAATTTTACTTATGAATAATCAAAAAAAATTTTTCACGCACATGGGAAATTGTGCAATTCTTGTTTATTTAACTGTTATAAATGAATGTAACAAATAAAAAAAACTATCAAATTAGGGAGTACTGGTATTGAATGAATGCCCATAAAATATAATTTTTAAATACTACTGGTATTTATCGAACAAAACAGAGTTCGATTTAAAACGGGATATATATTTTTCGCATATTTGAACATTTTTTGTTTTCTTTCTACAAGCTTATTATAATGAGGAAAATGTTTAATGAAAATTACCGTGTTATTGAGGAATGGAGCGATAGGCTTTACAAATCACAAAAATTACTATGTTATATAGCAAAATTATTATAGATTATTTTTTGCTATATACATATTGATTTTTCATTAAATTTGTAATAAACTTTTCTTTGTAACATAGTAATTTTTGTAATTTGACAAGCAAGTTCCTTTTTTCCTCGATAATAGTAATTTTGTATTTTAAATGTTTCTCCGTGTATTTCTTGTTCGATTCAAATAATCAATGGCTCGGTCGGTTAGAGCGTCGGGCTCGTAATCTGGAGGTCCCAGGTTCGATTCCCGGCCCCGGCCGATTGATACAACCACCACTGGGGAAATGTATTTTTCATCGGGTACTTTCCTATAACAAAAACTGCTGATTAGCACCAACCAAAAGAGCATAAAAAGAGCGACGTTAAAATAAAATAAAGAAGAAAAAATTCAAATAATCCTATCCTAGTAATAACTTAATAATAAGTAATAATAACTTAATACTGTTGTTTACCTCAATAAATTAAATTAAAAGACCAAACCAAACAAAAAAGCTACCTCGATGTATACCAAAGGAGACCATCGAAATAAATCACAAAAAACTATAATACTTAATTCCCGTTCGTAACAACCCCTCGCAGTAGCTGAAAATGCAAAAGAAAAAGTTAAATAATTCGAGTAAAGTATTATAGTTAGGACACGAAAGGCATATACATCAGAAAATAAGGCGGAACGTCGCGACGGTAGCTACATCGAGAGTCTCGATTGGCCCCCAAAAATACAAGAAGAAGATCCCCGTCGTTACGACGAATTATCTTCGTCTATGATGAACGCTTGGACCGCTCTACTTATCTCCCTCTCTCTTTCTCTCTCTCTCTCTCTGTCTTTCTTATGAATCTCGCGAGAAAACATGAGCGAAAATCCAGAGAGAAAGAGAGAATGAGAGCGGACCCCTGCGCTCGCGGTTGGGCGCCATTTTATTTATTGTTTTAATTACATCGGGAGTATATATCGTTAGAGGCGCCGCCGAATACGCGAGATTTATAAGCCCCGAAATATATATCCTCCATATACGATCTTTCCTGTATTTCCTTTTAATTCGTCTTTTCTCTTTGCGGTCTCTTTCGCCGCATCTTCGCGTAATTTGTTGCCTTCGTGCGTGTTTTTCGTATATTAACGATTCTATATACCTATATGCACCCCATTCCTTCTATACATATATACCTTCAGATTAAATTTTCGGGTGTAACGAAGAACAGGATTGTGATTATGTACGAAATATTTCGGTTTTTTTTTTCGTAATATGCATTTCGAGATGCGTCTTATTTTATTTGCATAAATCTTTATTTAATCGTAATTCAATAATTACTTGTCGCTTTAGCCCATTGAGAGGCACATTTTTATTTAGCAAAAGTGACGATACACGATCTTGAAACCGCTTATTACGAAAACCGTCATGAAAATTTCAAAATGTTATTTGTACCATATTGGATCCGCTATCGTAAATTGTATAGAAATTTAGTACAGATTGACAATTATCGACAATTATCCAAAAAATCTTGCAGTTTATCAGTATTTTCTGTTAAATTGAATTTTGCAATTGTGATGATGACAAGTTCATTCACCTCGAAAATCCATACAGTATTCAAATTTCGAACATAATTTTCGTTTATAAAAAACCAATATTTTCCAAAAACATATGGTTTGGCGTCGAATTTATTATTTATTGATGAATTATTGTTGACTTGAGTCTTGTTAACTTGAGTTTTTGTTAACGAAAAATGATAAGGTGTCGTAACATAAAACAATTCAATGATAATCTCAAATAGTTGATTACACGTTATACAGTTATCGAATGTATGTTATAAATAATACAATTTTATTAAAATCGGCAGATGGAAAAAATAATACTGTTAGTCCAACGAAGTACAATTCGCTAAATAGCCTTTACAATTGTTTTAATGTGTCCATTTAAAATTTTCGCTGGATAAATCAGATTGTATATCCTAACTATGCTTTATGATCGATTCGATATACCCGACTCAATAGTATTGTTCTTGGTCTATTTCGATATAAATACGAGACGAGACCAACTGGCAATCGTGGTCGAAACATTTATACATTTATAATTTTCTCATACATTTTCTTTATCTTTGTATTTAAAGTTACCTTAATAATATTTTTTATTTCCACATTAATATTTTCAATTTAACTTACTTAGTCTTCAGAATGAAATTATTTATACTCATTCAGTTTGGCATAGAGGCTACGAATTGTAGCACACCATTGACTGATGATTAAGAATATTTATATATTCTGGCTCGTATAGACCGTTATATTTAATATAACATAAAATTTCACGAGTGTATTACTCTTTAAAAAAATTATTTTATTGTTGTGGCGATTATTTTTTTACGCGCATAACACATTGTCTAGGATGATCTATGACATATGAACAAGTTTACGTTTTTGGATAGGTTCGATAAATTTTTGGTTGGTGATAAGAATTTTCCGCAATTTCCTTAACAATAATCCCGATCTACGAAGATCGTAAAAACGCGGACATTGCCACATTAGTGCGAATTCAAAAAACTAGAAAATATATATTTAAAAAATTTGCGTACTTGGATTCGTAACGATCCACATATAAATACACGCACATCAAATTATTTCTAGTCGATTGTATGAGATTGGTAATAAAAGAAGACTATATATGCGCATATACATATATACACACACATAGGTATTAATACGTCAATTTAACTTGTGCGGGATACTCGAGAATTTGCTTAACAAATTGGTAATCAGTGCCAGCGGGTAGTTGTATTGTGTCCGTCCCTCTTAAAAACGGACGAGGTTATAGGATCTAATGCTCGCCCGCTCATCCTTATGGAAAATGAGGCGTATGTCGCGCCCTTTTGCAAGCCGATTACTCGCGACCGATACACACACACACACACACTTGGGTCGAAACGATCTTAAGTGATAAATGCATTTCAATGCGGCATAAGTTCTTTTGTCGCGCGCGTTCGCGTGTTCCGATTGAAAAATCCCTTCTGGAATATATAGGTATATGTATACGTATATAAACCGAAGAATGACGAATACGTTTTCGATTTTGACTGTATGCAGATATATCGGTTTATAAGATCCGGCTATATTATACGCGTTATCTTTCTATTTTAGTTGTTCAGCGCGCTTGATTTATTTTTCTCTTCTTTTTTTTGTTTTTAATTTGGTGCGAATTCAGTTTTGGAAGTGAGTTTCTATAATTGGGTATTGTTATATAAAAAATGTGTTGGCGCATAGTTAAGATAACGGCAATTACGTATGTTATATATGACATTACTAACAATTTACTTTCATATGTAATGTAGTCAAATTGTTACCAACCGAGTCACTGGAAACGATAAAGCTATTTTATTATGGTAAACACCTGTCATTTCAGTATCTTTTATTTTGCGTTAAATTTTAAACAAAAATATCGATATGCATTTAAACAATTTTTCTATATTTTCTTCCAACCCAAAAGTTTTAACCTAATTTACTTTTCATGGTGCTTTTCAATATATAAACGTTCTTGTTTGAAATCGCGCTCAGTCAACGGATAATATACTGAAACGAAAGGTAATGATGTCTTGATTCGTTCATCATTTATTCAGATAGAATTATTGAATTACAAATCTATAGAGATTTACACATTACGGATTGCTTAAAACATAAGGGACGTTTTAATTTTTCAAGAAAAAATCATTTTTGAAACAATAATTGAATCAACTATTTTTAGTCGGTAATTTTGAGTATTAAAGGTATATAAACTTTCAAATTTGCATATTGGATATATTTGGATATAAACCAGTCTATCGGTCAGAATTTTTTTAAAAATTCATTTTTTTGTTTAGAAAAATAATATATAAAGTAAACTATTTTCTATAAGTCTGACATATCCTTGAACTAAATTTATTTTTACCATCGAAAGAAAGAATTAACTAAAAAAATGTAATTGGTTTATTACAGTGTATTCGATGTTTTCGTCGTTTAATCTCTCAATTCACATGGTCGATAACAATTAAGAATGACATCCCCTTAAACCATAGTGAATTATAGTTAACCCATATCCTTCCCAATGTCAAATTTATAAATAATAAATGATTACATTTTTTTGAAGGTTATGTTTGTGGTGTAAGTATAGATCTTTGGTGAGTTCCACTTAACCTGTCTTATACTTGCCATAACGCATCAGTGGGAAGAAATTTTAATTGTCCTACTATCAGATAACGATATTCCGGTACTCTGGCAAATTAAGCATATAGAATGTCTTGCTCATCATTGCAATTTTATACATAATATTTTGAATTTGAACCTTCTCTATCCAATGTTCCTTGTTATAGGCGCAGCATAAATGTAAAAATAAAGTCTATAAAATGATGAGTAAACTCTTAAAAATTATTTGATATTTGTATATCTCTACAGATTCTTAAGATAACATCTATACTCTTTAATATCTTTAAATTGATTCATGTATAGATAAAATTATATAACGGAATATACAAAAATTAATTCAGATGAAAGAAGATTAATATATATATATACTATTTATATTTACATAACTATATTATGTTTGGTGCCAAATGAATAGTTAAATATACAAATAATTTGACCAGCGATATTTATTGTTTCCAATGATATTCGGTTGGTTTTATCAAATTTTTGCGTTAACGGGATGTCGGACCCAAACAGGGATCTACATCTTTCAACATATGAGAATTATATTGGAAATATTGAATTAAAAATCTGAACAAAAATTCATATAGGTATTTTAAAACAAAAGCGAGGACATGAGCTTTTGATTTAAAAAAAATTAAATTGTTAATAATAACTGAATAAACAATTTTCGGTGGTAATTATTAGTCTAAATGAATTTTCAACAGATAATCAGAATTTAATTACTAAAAAAATTTGTGTATACTGTTTAAAACATGCCTAAGGGCATGGCGTACAGGATTTTTTTCAATAATTTATTCTTTTGTTTATAAAAAAAATATTATAAATTACAATTCTATGAATCCAACATCCCCTTGTTATGATGGAACACTCTTTTTTACGATACATGTAAGCAAAATCGAAAATTTTCGCCGAAAATATTCTTGACTTTGATTGCTTATAACTCGGAAATGATCACTAAAGATGTATATTTAAATTCGAGTTCAAAAGAAATTTGAGATTGGATAGATTGGATTTAAAAAAAAGAACCTCAAATATTTTAATTCGGTCTAGTTTTTGAAAATGAAAAAATAAAAAGCCAATTTGCTTAAAAAATCAGTATATTTTTAAATTGAAAATTGGCTTTAAAATATCGTTAAATTCTTTTTTCTTTCATAACTTCAGATCGAATCAAGGTATTTGAGCTTCTTTTTTATATCCTATCTACACTCGATCTCAGCTTTCTTTCGAATTTGGGCTTGAGTATTTAATCTTTGTTTTAGAGTTTTAAGCTACCAAAGTCAAGGGTTTTATGGCAAAAGACATTTTTATTTACTTGTGTATGTATATATCGTAGAAAGGGCATTGGCATCTAAAATTCCGGGCTTCTTCATATTTTTATAGTAGAAATCATATCCCAGAATTTGGTAAAGATCCGTTTCCTGCAAGGTTGGGTTACCTCTATTATATGCATACATTTTATTAGCTGCTTTTACCACATCTATTATCAATGACGAATATATTCAACTATTTTTACGGAATATTGATAGTACATATATAATAATTAAAAAAAAATCTATCTTCATTTACTTTCTTCGTAAATTTCATAAAATGTATCTTAAAAACTTTGTAAAATCTTTATACAGACCAGTCGGTATATAAAAATTTAACAAAATTTGATAAAAAAATAATGATCTTCCGGATACGAAGTGTAAAATTATTCGCATATATCGAAAACACTGGTCGTCGATATATACACATTCAATTAAACATCTGTCGTGTGACACACGGATATAATAAATAGCAAATACCGGATCGCTATACGATCGTACATACACTCGCAGGAACCATATAGACATCAATCGCAAAAATGAAAAAAAAAATTCGCACGTATCTTTCATAATTTTGTTGTAGCCATATATAAGCAACGTACATTTCCGGATGAGGTTGTTTCGAGGGCCTCGAGGCGCGTCCCTCGAGGAATGCTCTTCTATTATTTTGTTTGCGCGAGCCGTCTGGGCGCGCGCCCACCGGAATCTCTGGTATTTCGAGCCGAGTCCGAAAAAATATTGACCCGAGTCCCGATCTTGCGAATAATTATGTCCGAGAGCCCGAAGGTTAATCGATCGTCTCGATCGTTCGATCGAAGGGTTTCCCGGGTAAATCAAAATTTCCCGGGACGATTTCGATGAAAAATACTTTGGACTATTAAGAAGATTCGAAGGAACGCCTGGGGTCAAAACTTGATCGGGCAAGTGGATTCGGCACGCGCGACCGTACAGATCCCTATCTTCGTTTGATAAATTACTGTCCCTACTCAAACCTCTCCATCCCTGGGAGTGAGGGAAGATGCGCGTATGTAGATGCGTTGCCAGAACGACTCGGCTTAATATTAATTTGCCTCGGCATTGTCCACCTTTATTACCAACATATCTTACCGACTCTCTCTCTCTCTCTCACTCTCTCTCTCTCTCACTCTCGTTTATTTATTTTTTGTTATTCTTTTACTTTTACGGCTCGTTCTTATCATTTTTAACATTTTTCTTCGTTTTCGTACCTATATACCGTGTTTTATTATTCTCCTGTTATTTATTACGATTATTATTATTCTTTTATATTTCGCCTGTTTGATACACGCTCAACCGACCTGTATACACTGTTATGACAGTTTTGATTCTATAATGTACGATTTACTTTCTTTTCCTTTTTGGGTTGGTCGATATCTGGATAAAAAGAAACTACGATTTAGTTTGTGAATAATTTAGTAAGTGTTTATAATTAACATTTTTCGAAAAACCCTCGATTCTTGGCATTGTTCACGCATGTCGAAATTTTATTTATTCGAAATAATAATCTTATATGATTCATAAGATCTTGTACATGTTAACAGAAATGTGATTTTATTCAATTTTAGAGAGGAATTTTTCATCGTCAATTTATGTGTTTAATTTGTATTACTTTCATTGTATAAAGCGATTCATAGGAAGGGGTGGGGTCGGATTTGTCGAAGGTTCATTCAAAATGTGTGCGATATTTCGAACTTTAAACATTAGAATAGTTCTTTTAACATTTTGAACCAGCAAAAAATAGAATGATCATTATTTCGAAAGTAATAAAATCGTCAGATATTTGGTATTAGGTGCAATATTTCGAATTCCAAATAGTAAATAAGTAATTTTCTGCTTTATTGTCTGTTATCAAGGTGTTAATAGATATATATTATTAAAGTTATTTCTCTACACTATTAAGTTCGAATATTTGCAACAAATATATAAAAACTGAAGAATGAATTATTTTCGAAATAATGATCTTTCTCTTGATTCTAAATAATAAAAATGCATTTCTAATTTTTGAAATTCGAAACGATGCACACATTTTGAATGAGCTTTCGACAAATCAGACCCCACCCATAGGAAGAGTTTTCTCTTAAGTTCATTGCATTAACATTTAGTAGGAATTTAAAAGGTTATAAAAAACAAATGTTCTGACCGCTATATAAAACCCTACGTTAAATTTGATTGGATTCCATCCACATCACTGGAAACTGAATTATTATACTTTGATGGCTATTTTTTAGTCATATCGTCAGTTTCTGGAAAAATGTAACAATAAAGTTTAAACGATTTTTTACTTAAGATATCTCTAGTATAAATATCGAATCCAGTTTTGGATTAGGAACTGACTAATTCTTAAAAAAAGTGGATGAAAAATGATTGATGATACATTTTTCTCCCAATAACGAAACGTTCTTTCTCACCTTTTTAACTCATTATTTCATTATTATATTTGGGGTCGCAATAATGCTTAGCCTTATTTTCTCCAACATATGAAAATCGATTCGTTTTATGCCATAAAAGAGGTTTCAACAAATTTCGTGAAAAATTCATATACTAGTCAATATGAATCTTTGTAACGAAGATTTTGACGATACAAATTATTAATAAGTTTAATAGACAGATAGAAGAGTTATCTAATTTCTTAATGCTTTGAGGTTACATGAAACACTAACGAATGGCCCGAAATGCATTTCATTAAAAATCATTAACTAACTATTTTCCCTGACCATTTTCTAGTTTCCCGGTCATATTTTTTCGTTCAATTTCTACCGGGGATGTATTATATGAATCATTTTATGTGATTGATGAAGTAATCATTCAGACAGTGTGGTTCAATTGCGATTGTGATACACATACTGAAGAAGAAATTTAGCAAATACAGTAAACCATTTTATTGAATGCGTCTAAATAAAAAAATTGTTTAAAAATAATAAATATTTAATAAAAAATGCAAACATTTTAAAAGAGAGAGATATATAAGAAACTTGTTTTATAAATTATTTTGTTAAAGTTGAACAAAGGTTTTTTAAACGTGTTACTTAATTCATTGAATTCTATAATTATAGGAATATCAGAGTAATAGAATATTTAAGACTAAAATGTACTAAAAGTTGAAGATTTTTTTACAGGTAATGCAAGCATCTAAGTTAAGCTCTCAAATATAAGAAAATGAATATTTCTTTGCTGTTAAGGGTATGTCGAACTCAGAAAATGGTCATTTTTAATATTTTTTTATAAACAAAAGAATAAATTTTTGCAAAAATCTTAAATACCATGCCCTTAGGCATGTTTCAAATAGTATACTCAAATTTTTTCAGATTTATAAATTTGTAATTTAATTCTGATTTTCGCGTTGAAAATTCGTTTTTTTAGACCAATGTTTATCGACCGAAAATTGTTTATTCAACTATTTTATTTTTTCTTAGAAAATCAAAACGCCATGCCCTGGCTTTTGTTTAAAACTACCCATATGAATTTTGTTCAGATTTTTAATTCAATATTTCTAACTTAATTCATATGTTGAAAGGTGCAGATCCCTGCAACTTGGGTCCGACATCCCGTTAAGTATTGCTTGAATCAGTTCTCAACCGTGAAATTTGCATCAATTTCTATTTTTCTAAAATCTTAATAGTTAAGAACTAATCGTTAATATCGAAGAAATATTATTTTCTTATAATTCAACATCAATTCTTAATAACAAATGTACCATTCCTTTGTTACAAACGTTTCTTTCTCTCGGTGTAGACCCCGACACTCGAAAGCTCAATGATTTTACAAACCGCGTAAAATTGACTAACAATCCACTGAAAATACCACAACTCGCATACACATGTATATTATACACGCACACACACAGAGTGAGAGAGAGAGAGAGAGAGAGAGAGACAAGTCTCCCTTTCATAAATCAAGCGTGCGAAATGGCCACGGCAGGTGGCAACGGCACTTGTTGCACACGAAACCGCGCCCGCAAACTTGGACGACAATATCGCAGTTTCATTGCGTCGTCATCGAGTGGGTGGATTCGCACGTAAACGCGACAAATTGCTCGATCGCGTCTCGGGAGAAAATTTTTCGTTTTTGTCTTCGGCGCCACGCCCCTAACCATCGTCGAACGTGCATGAATATATATACGTTTTATGCGATTCCCAGGTAAATTTGTAAACTGACAACGGGTAATAATGAGGTAATTGTGGAAATTTCGTTTCGCCACGCCTCGTTTACGTGACGAGATCCATCAAGGATTTTTCTTGATTAATCGCAACGGTGACAAGCTCGCTATTGTTTGTATTCCCACGCTTCGGTACGAGAGAGACAGAGACAGAGTTATTTTCCATCCCCTTTTCTTTTTCCTCGACGAGCGCGTGTCAAACATACTTTTATTCTATACGATGTTTCAAAGTTAGAATCATCGTTTCCACAGGTATGTATGAGAAAAAAAATTACTCTTTAGTATATTGGTAAATAATTTTCTGTTTCTCTTCGTACAATGGGAGTAATTGTCTACGATGAGTCGAGAGTGCGGATACAGTTTTGAGAGGACGAGTTCGTGGAACGGTGAGTATATCGATTCTTATTTTCCTTTTAAAATACTTATAGTTTTCCAAAGCTTATTATTCGCATTCTCAGTGTGAAAATATTTGTAAATACTTTCTATAGATTGTTTACAGATATATATGTATTTGTGCTCGATTCGTCATAACTTTAACAATTCGATCGATATCAAGGTAACACGGTATAATGTTTTTATTAAATTTTTGTATAAATTTTGTAACATCTTTATTGAATCAAAACTATAATTAAAACTTTACTTTTATTATTAAAATTTCATTAAAGCTTCATTTTCTTCAACTGAAATCTGTAATATCAACTTTATTTTCCTTGAAAATTTAAAATTTATTTCTTAAGATATTGAATTGTTTAGACGATATATAATGAGCTGTATTAAGAATATTTTTCTTAAATTTGAATACAATTGGTTACATCAAACACTTTTTGTAAAGAAGTTGTCGATTATTCAATTGTTATTAATGATTTATTAATAAATTATAAAACATATTCATTATTATATATCTTATAAATAATGTAAAATTTGAATAAATATTTAATTTTTTAAGTTTCTAACAAAGCTTTGATATGTACTCAACAATTTTTTTATCATTGCCGTGAAGAAGGTGGTCTTGTTTCTTTTGTTTACAAACGGCCGAAACGTTGGTAGATTCAATGAAGAAATTATTTAAAAATTATTCATTATATATACATTGTCTATAATAAGCAATCTTCACATATATTTTTCTATTTCTGTTATCAAAAATTTCAACAATTACCAAAATATGTGGTATTTCCACCCGAGAATCTCGGAATCTGCACACCCTATTACGCATACGATTTAACAATAAAGAAGCAACGAACTTTTACTTGATCGTGATCGTTCGTCGCAACCGCGTGTATAACGCTTTACAGGACGATGAGCTTTAACGCGCAACAAACTACCGAATGACCGTACACACACATAGGGGTCCAACGGATAAGAAAACAAAAAGTCTCTCTCTCTCTCTCTCTTATTCTATAGACGATTGCGCAAATGAGGTGCCGCGAGTCAAACGCCGTTGAGAATAATATAGAAAAGATTCCGCGTAATAAGCCGCGGCTGGGACCCCGTCTGATATAAAGAAAGCCGTTCGCAAAAAGAAAGAGAGAGAGAGAGAGAGAGAGAGACTCTTTGTCCATTTACGTATGGAGCACCAGGCCGTATTGAATTCCATCGTCTCTCTCTCTATATATACATATATATATACTTGTCAAGGCGTGGCAGAGCTGCCGAAACCCCTGGCGGGTTGGTGCGCCTCGCCGTGGGACATCGCTCGAGCGCCTCGACACCAGTCAAGGAGAAAAACACCTACAGCCTTTCTCTATACACTGATTTAAAGCAAACCAAAAAATAAGGGAGGGTAGAACACCCTCTAATAACTTCGTATTAGCTTTGTCGTCTTTACATCTATAACGTTAGATTCTTCAACGGATATATTCTTAAACCCCTTCTCTTTCTTTTCTTTTCTTTCTTTCTTTCTTTGGTCACAGTGGAAATGTGTGTCTTCTACCGGATAATCGGTTTATGCGATATGTGCGAATAAATTTTTTTTTTCTATCGGATCCATGTGTGCGGTGTGTAAACGACTTTTCTCGACAATTTTAATTATGTGTATAAAACTCGATCTTGTTTTTATTTTACTTTTTTAGACTTTCAGCGGGTATTAAAAAGATAATGAACCTTGAAAATTTTTCGTCAAAATTGTCGATTTAATTGTCATGGTTATTAAAATTTTGAACGACATTAAGCCGCATAAAAGTTATTTTTATTGAACGTATATGTCTTCGGGTAATTTTTCTTTCGAAAAAGACAGATCAATTCGTATTACCGGACGATGGAATACATCGACGTGTAAAAATCGTATTGTTTATTCAACAATTTCAGACGTTCCATTGAACGTGAACCAGTTAATCATATTCAGTAGAAAGTCTGCAACTCGCAAGAAAGACAAATATTAATTCCATTACCGGACAAAGAAGAACAAGCAAGTAAAATCACTGTATGCACAATGTGCAACGGTGCAGTACAGACCTTCAAGATAAATTACCATCTAAATGAAATCACCGTACCAATTAAAGATGCAAAAAAATACTTAATACACTTATGGTATATGTGATTCTTGTGGATCGAATTAGAAAGTTTAATTATACATTTATTTAACAATATCTACTATTTTATGGAACAATATGTTTTTAAGATTAATTATTCAATTATCTATAGTGCCTCCATATTTCGGTTTTCTGTATAAAAATAAATAAAATATAAAAAAATACAGGTATGTTTATATAGTTTAATTAAAATATTTTGCTCGGTTGGTAAGGAGTCACGTATAGTCACCTCCCTTTAAAAAGTAATATGTGAGAACCTAAAATATATGTAAAGAATAATAATGAAAATCGTTCTTATAAAAAGAAAATTACTGTCGATAATCTGCTCGTCTCGGGTTATAAATGCCAAGAAAGAAAAATGTACGAAATAAAGCATTAAAAATGCGTTACGTTGATAATTTTGTTGACAATCTTTAAACTTAACATAAATTACCCCAGTATAGAACTCACCATAACTTGGCCAATTCATCGTAAAAATATATATGTTATAGGTAATGATAATATATTTCTATCAGAATAGTTTAAGGATTCAAGTTCAAGAATGTTCAAGAATTTATAAATTTTTATAAAAAATACTTTCAATTTAATTTATCAGATGTACATTACCCATTCAGAAATGTGACTGTATACACATATTATGTACCAATATGTTCTAATTGTCGTCGTTAACGACCTCTCGCAGTTGACGCGCCAGTAAATAAATGTAAAAAATCAATGTTCAACTATACAAGATTACAATCGCAATTGTGTATGTATGTACGTTTAATCGAAAAGAAAAAAATAACCGTCCGTTCATCAAAATCCAACCGAAACGAAAAGTATAATATTAGCTGATTCGGCCATTATATAACGTAAAATGCAGGTTAACGATAAGATTCGTATCGTTGCACATCTCCGATCGTGAGAAAATCTCACATAGTATAAGGTATATATAATTTGCACTTCCGTTCTCATATGACGAACAATTGAGATTCGACTTTGGACCCCACCGCGATATATACGCGTATACCTTGTAACTCGATGCTCAACGCAGGTGCCCACCTCTGTACGCAACAATGCGAGTTAAAAGAAAAGGCGCGGCTTTAAACGTCGCTGTTCCGAGGTACTTTTTTTTATTTCCCTCTCTCTCTCTCTCTCTCTCTCTCTCTCTCTCTCTCTCTCTCTCTCTCTCTCTCTCTCTCTCTCTCTCTCTCTTTCTCTTGTAGCTTTGACTTGATAAAAAAAAAAAGAAAGAGAGAGAGAGAAAAGTCACTACCGTATATTATTCTCTTTACAAGACCTCTTTAACGTATCTTTAAACTACGTGAGCGCGCGTGCACCGACTCTTGGGTACGCGGCACAATGGACACTTGTAAGCGCGTGGTATTTTTGAAAAAAAAAAAAAATAAAATAAAATGAAAAGGTATTTAGGAAGAAGGGCGAACTTTGGGGAGTTAAATATTTAAACTCCGGAGGACTCGTTTATGTGAGTAATTGCTGTCGATCGAGGACCCTCCACTTTATAAGATTTATTTTTCTCTTTCGTTTTTTTCTTTTTTCTTTCTTTGATTTATACTTTCGGAGCGTGGCGTTTACTTCTTGTTGTTGTATATACGTCTTTTCACTGGGATATGAGAGTCTCTTATCGTTTCACTTGCAGCCAATTTTTAAGATTGATAACCCTTTTTGCGTTTGAGACGTTACAATTTGTAATTCAGATGAAATTTCACAATTGTTCGGTAAAACATAAATTACATATATAGATAAAAATTAGTTTGGGTCGCAACAAATTGTTTTTTTCTTTTTTTTTTTTATTGTTTTTCTGTTCATGTTGAACGTATTAGAACGTTTCGTCAAATTGATTTAATTAAACAATTAAAAAGATGCGAGAATTACTGAACTGGTCAGAAATATTGATTAAAATCTTAAGTACGCACATAAAAAAATAGTAAGATTTTTATGGCAGAATATTAATATGTTATACTGTACAGTACAGTTAACTTAAAGGAACATGATTTTTTTTTGACATTGCATCTCGACGTTGATTCCATTGACAGAAGGTTCACTTTTATTTATACTTAATATTTAACAGATTCGTAGACGTAATAGTTATAGAATCCAACGCTAGAAAGGAAACTGGGTTCCAATTCTTAATGGGATGTCGGACCCAAATTATATGAATCTGCACCTTTCAACCCAAAAATTATATCTAAAATATTGAATTAAAAATCTGAACAAAAGTCATACGGAATTAGCTTAGAATATAAGACAGGGCTAGATGTTTCGATTTTTTAAGACAAAAATCATTTTTTAAATAACGCAAATGAGTAAACAATTTTTGGTCGGTAATTATTAATCAAAAAAGGCATAAACTTTCAATCCAAATAATAATAACCCGACTTTAAGGGGGTTTTTCTTAAAAATTTATACAATTTGTTTATAATAAAATATAAAAATAACCATTTTCTGAGTCCGGCAGTCCATTAACTGTAGACATTCTAAATTAAAAAATAGATAGGAAATGTTGACAATATTCTTTCCTTGTAGTCAAACATTTTTTCATATCGTTTTTTCGTGTTTATTGGAATACAATCAAGTGTTCCATATTATTTAATAATTTACTTGTCTAATTTCATTGTGTTCAATTTTATTGAATAATTCCAACCCTATAAAGAACAAGCAGTTACAATAGGATTTCAAAAATAACTGTGGTAAATTATTTAATTAACCTACTTATCGGTTATTTTTCAAGTAAATCAATAATCCCGTACGTGTTTTGTCGATTTATAATGTTAATTAAAATGTATTGTTACGTACGTAACATCGACGCGCGGATCGGCGCGTGTGTGAGAACGGTGTAGGATGACCGAAACGCGAAATATCATGACGAATGCAATTACAACAAGAAATCGCGGACGGTGGCCTAGTGGTTAGGTCTCGTGACTGGAAACTCGCGGATCCTCGGTTCGAGTCCCGGCGTCCGATCAATTTTTTATTCGGTCCTCTCCTATCACCTTCTCCATACGCAACAGTATCCTATACGATAAATTGGTAAATTAGGTAAACAATATTGAAAAGTTACTGTAACAATATGTTCATAAAACAAATGAACATTTATTGGGTATACATTCAATTATCTATAACAAATTGTACTTTCAAAAGATCATTTGTTGATTTTAAATTTGAATTATTCATATAATATCGATATTAAAACCTTATTATGAGTTTTATTGGATTACAAAATATTTAGATCAAATGAAAATTACATTCTGTTCCATTACTGATTCTAAGTATTTATTTAAATTACAGTAAATATATACATCATACAGCAATAACGAAAATGAACGTATCGTTCAAAAAGTGATATCAATTAATATGAGTCAACTGCATCGTAATAAATATCAAACGCATTCTTCTCCAGCATATATTGTGTATATATAAATAAATATATCCATTATAATTTAACGTTTTAATTAAACTGGGCGAGTAAAATCAATTATAGCCAATTTTTGCTAATTCGTCATTTTCTGGCTTAAATACCGTTCAATTATGCTCAAAATTCTACTAGGGTGGTAATATATAAAAGAACACGAAATCGCAATAAAAAAGTTACGTACGGCAACAATAATCCAGAATTCAGTCTATTAATAACAGGGAGGAGAAGTTTAAAAAAAACAAGTTGGAATCCCTTATGGTATATATATTAATGCACACACGCACATACATACATACTGGTCTGGTCAAACAAGAGATGTATATATGTATATAAATATACGCGAATGGGAACAAGAACGAACCGTCTTATTAGGAAACCTTGATATCTACATTTAGAACCACTTGAATGGAGCAGACTGAGTTAAAAATTGTTTCCAGGTGAGTTAGATACTATTTTTGGTCAAAAAATCAATAAAAATGAAAAAAATTACTAAAATTCAGTAAAAAATTTTTTTCTTTCTTTGTTTCAGAAAAGTTGTCCATTCAAGTGGATTAAATAATAACTGAGGTGATGTTCTTCCAACCTGGGTTAAAAAGGTGGAGCAACAAGAAAGTAAGCCTGCGGCAAGTGGCTTTGGATGAAAAAATGGGTTCTTACGCTGACATGGCCAGCGTAACCTGGAAAGTGGCTTTCGAATACAGCTTTAACCCAGGCAAATTAACTTAACATAGTATATATTCTAAGTATACTTGTTTACACAATCCTAATGTAAATTGAAATTTTTTTTATACCATTAAAACAATTGCTTCTTTTTCAGGTTTTAACCCAGGCTTGTCCCCTTAATAATAAAGAAGTAGTAAGACCACCGCGTAAGTGACGAATGAATAAATCATCATCGTGTATATATGCACACGTACCGATACGCACATGCGAGTATACGCGACACAGAGAGAGAAAGAGAGAAATCGGTCTTTGAAATGACAACGCGATCATCAAATGAGCATCCAAGATAATGAGAGTGTCCGCAAAAACGGCAATTTCTCTCCAGCTCGTATATATATAAACGTGAGTGTGTGTGTGCGTGTGCGTGAGTTCACAATCGAAGACGAAGAAGAAGAAGAAGAAGAAGAAAGAGAAGAAGGAACGAGCCCCCAGGTAGAATCGATAAGATCAACCCGATAGTGTCCACGGGTAAGATGGCGTTGAGACAAGAAGTTCGCTCGCTCGTAAAACGAGCGTCTTCGAGAATAAGAAAAAAGGAAAGGACCAAGTGCATCGGCGAACCTGCAACGAGCTACGCTCCTATACGATAAATTGGTAAATTAGGTAAACAATATTGAAAAGTTACTGTAACAATATGTTCATAAAACAAATGAACATTTATTGGGTATACATTCAATTATCTATAACAAATTGTACTTTCAAAAGATCATTTGTTGATTTTAAATTTGAATTATTCATATAATATCGATATTAAAACCTTATTATGAGTTTTATTGGAATACAAAATATTTAGATCAAATGAAAATTACATTCTGTTCCATTACTGATTCTAAGTATTTATTTAAATTACAGTAAATATATACATCATACAGCAATAACGAAAATGAACGTATCGTTCAAAAAGTGATATCAATTAATATGAGTCAACTGCATCGTAATAAATATCAAACGCATTCTTCTCCAGCATATATTGTGTATATATAAATAAATATATCCATTATAATTTAACGTTTTAATTAAACTGGGCGAGTAAAATCAATTATAGCCAATATATGGTAATATATAAAAGAACACGAAATCGCAATAAAAAAGTTACGTACGGCAACAATAATCCAGAATTCAGTCTATTAATAACAGGGAGGAGAAGTTTAAAAAAACAAGTTGGAATCCCTTATGGTATATATATATATATGCACACACGCACATACATACATACTGGTCTGGTCAAACAAGAGATGTATATATGTATATAAATATACGCGAATGGGAACAAGAACGAACCGTCTTATTAATAATAAAGAAGTAGTAAGACCACCGCGTAAGTGACGAATGAATAAATCATCATCGTGTATATATGCACACGTACCGATACGCACATGCGAGTATACGCGACACAGAGAGAGAAAGAGAGAAATCGGTCTTTGAAATGACAACGCGATCATCAAATGAGCATCCAAGATAATGAGAGTGTCCGCAAAAACGGCAATTTCTCTCCAGCTCGTATATATATAAACGTGAGTGTGTGTGTGCGTGTGCGTGAGTTCACAATCGAAGACGAAGAAGAAGAAGAAGAAGAAGAAAGAGAAGAAGGAACGAGCCCCCAGGTAGAATCGATAAGATCAACCCGATAGTGTCCACGGGTAAGATGGCGTTGAGACAAGAAGTTCGCTCGCTCGTAAAACGAGCGTCTTCGAGAATAAGAAAAAAGGAAAGGACCAAGTGCATCGGCGAACCTGCAACGAGCTACGCTCCTATTGGTCTCGTTGACGTCTGACTTCTCGAGAGGCGGGACTTTAACCTTATCCTCTGGGGAGGGGAAACTTTTAAACAGAGAGAGAGCGAGAGAGAAGAAATCGTTAGAGAATTTTCCGTCACCGCGGGAGATATCAACGGCCGACCAGACGATGGGATTTCTCTCTTTCTCTCTGTCTTTGTAACAAATTGTATTTACCAACTATTATGACTTTTCGAAATCTTTCTTTTTCAACGACTTACACACTTTTTTTATTTTTTTGTACAAGTTGCACTGAACAAAAAAACGCACGAAATAACTAAATTTCACATAGTAACGTAAGGATATACACTTAAATTATCGTAATAATTATACGTTTGGTAATATTTAATATACCCATTTTTCTTATCGCCGTATCAAAAACTTATTTATTTTTTTTTCATTCACAACGTATACATTAGGTATATACATCGCGAATGAAACGAAAAAGTATTTGATATTAAATTATCGAAATAAATATAAACTAAAATATATATCCACTAAAAATGAATCATCTTGCGTTACGACTAATCGAGCTTTTCGGTTAAAACAAAAAAGGAATTAAAAAAAGAAAATAATAATAATATACACTTTTAATTTGGAATACCGATCCTAAATAGATCTTTTTAATCAATGACACACAATAATTGACACTACGCGTATCGGATTTATGTATTATGCTCCGATCAAACGAAAGCCCAAGGAACCGTATATATACGCGTGTATTAAAAAAAAACGATCAATTAGTCATATCTCTCACACAGGATTTTCGGCAGTCCCTCTCTCTCTCTCTCTCTTTCTATAGATCGAACTCACCCCTTTGAAAGTATCGAATCGCGAGGCTCGGATTCGATCTATATATCATGCGAGAGGGATTCGCGTGCGTGCGCATGCAGAGGCGCGTATCCCGACAATGACAACACGCGCCGCGGGAGGCGTGACTCGGCCGCGCCGTAGGAGGAAAAGACCGGCGGACTCGCGCCGACAGCTCGACGCGCATGAGTTTACGATCCGGCTCCGACGATAAAAACTTTAGCTCCACTAAGACAGATAGAGAGGGAGAATGCGCGTTACGTTCCTGTCAACGCGGCTTTCTCTATGTGTGTCTTTTGATACTATTGCCCATCCAAACGACAAAAATTCCGAATAACAATTAATATACTTATGCTATGGTTGAATTTATCGTTGCGTTTAAAATGCATTGTTTTTAATACTCGTTGATTGAAGCGGTTTCGTTGGTTGGGATATACAGCGGACTAATAAGAAATATTGTAATTGAAAATAATCATATATGTGAATGTATACCGTATCATAACCCATTCCTGATGAGCACACAATTGTAGATCATTTTTCAATATAATTCATAAGGAAACTAATTTTTCAATATTAAAATGTTTTTAAATTAATATAGAATTTTGTCGGTCTTGCTGAGCTAACGTCTAACGACTCTAAGAACTCCAGTTAGGGGGCACTTTTCCATCCAAATTCAGATTTTCCACCTTATGTGTACTTATATAGGCTCCGTTCATTCGTTCTTACGATACCAAAATTTTAAGTTTATCATTATTTTGATTCAATAATATTGTCTTGTGTGTCTGGGGCAGGGACCGTCTGCGCCCCACTGATGAGTTCTGGCAGACGGTCCCAAGACGAAACACATAGACTTAAAATTTCTTTCTTTCTTATTAAAATATTTTCAATTTTATAACTTAGTATTTTATTTGCTTCTTCTTTTAAATTTATGTCTGGCGGCTTGTGGCCTTCATAATGTTGTCCTCGGGATTGATACGCGGCGAATTGTCGTGTCTTTTCGAGCGACCAACTTGGAGTTCTTAGAGTCGTTAGACGTTAGCTCAGCAAGACCGACAAAATTCAATATTAATTTAAAAACTTTTGCCTGGGCGAGAAAAATTATATTTTTAATTAAAATGTTTTGACAACAAAATATAATATAGTAATGGATTAAGTTTAAAATCCATATATTTGCAATATAATTTAGAAAATAATGGCAAGTTTTATATGCGTGAAGGTATGATCAACAATTGATCTTAACTGATCAGAAATTGGTTATGTTACGGTACCACTGAAAAGTTCGGAGTACAATGGACATTTGATGATAGATATTAAATTAATTGAATTGCAGTTTGTTGATTTATAACTGTGAAAAGAAAAATCGTGAGTGACAACGGAATTGGCTCACTGAAAAATATAAACTATCGAACATAACTTGATCGATCGATTACACTTACTTACGAGAAATAATCGATATATCAATTTCTGCATAATATTCATCAAAAGCTGATAAAATTTCCTTTTTTTTAAATCCATATAAAATATCAATATATTTCCGAACTTTTGGCGGTAATTCAATTCTTCTATTTATTTTATGATAATATTTTTCATGTAAACTCACTTCGACGTTTTAGTTGAAATATTACAGAAATTTCAATAAATTTTAATAAAATTTACTAAAGGCCATTTTAACTTGATTCATATATACACAATGTACACCTCAATCTACTACGATTCATCAAAACCTGCGAGTTTTCCTTTTCGAAATAATTAAAAAAAAAGATAAAAATGATTATAACAAATATACTGTATACGTTTTATTAAAGTATATATATATAATACAACCGTAATCGATTCGCTTATATCATCGGGTTGTAAATATATCTTCTAATAACGCTGTAAACGTTAAAAGACTAAATAAAACACTGTGTACGCAAATATAAATTATACACTTTTTTTCTTTACTACATACGTAACGAAGAGAGAAAATTTTCTACGGAAGGTGCATGTGTATACGAGCGCGCGAAAATCATGAATGTTAATTAACAACGTGTTACATGTATCGACTCAACAAAAAAAAAATAACGCGGAACTAGTTTTACCTATGTGATAAACAATTATAGGAGATATAGCGTTATTTATTATTTCACGAATATGTGTATAGCTATGTATACGTATATATAAATTTCCAGACGACGGATATGTTGATACGATGAAAATAATAAATCATTGATTAATGATATACGGACGTACTGCAAGAAATGTTGAATTATATTTTTTTAGAATTTTAATGCGTTCAAAAAATTGTTCCTGCATTACTTTATTGGATAGAGTAAAAAAATTAGCATCAGGATGCCGGTCGCAGTAAATAATTTTGAATTTCTCGTATGTTTGTAATTTTGGATTAAGAGTTACTATTTTTACGAAAAATAATATTTTAGGAAAAAAGAAGTATATAGGAATATTGGACAATCTATTGCGTGAAGTTTCAAGTTGATTGGTGCAGTAGTTTATAACATTTTTCATTTCAGATTTTGAAGTTCTAATGCTATAAAATATCGTATCAAAAACTATTGTGGGGGATGGTTTTCTACCGTTGTCTCGCTCGCTTCGCTCGTGCGAACAACCTCGAAAAGGTAGAAAACCATCTCCCACAACAGTGTCATAATATACTATATATATAATCGCGTTAATTAATATACTAAACACCTTAAAACTTCATGCAATCATGCAGATTACGCCGTAACGAACATATACAAAATATTAATAGAATAAAAATTGACTTTGAAATGAATTAAACTCGACGGTTACATCTGTGATTCTAGGATTAAAATATTGTAAAACCTATGATCTACAATTGTATAAAAATTAAAAAATTAAATTCCTTTACTCATTCCTAACTCAGTGATAAACACTCAAATATATACTTTTTTACCATCAATTGATCAGTTCGATAAAATAAGAATATAATATTGCACTTTTCCAAAAATTTCATTAAAATCTTGTGTGTGTGTGTGTGTAAACAATCTATAGAAACATAAATAATCCAAATGTGTGTGTGTGTATATGTATATAAAATGATCGAAAGTGGCAATTTCGCCATCAGTGTCAATTGTAATAAACGAATTCGCGACAAAAGATTAAGCGAAAAAAGGAGTCTTCAAAACGCTTGGCGCGTGAATCAAGTATATATATATATATATTGTGAACCGTTGTAAAAGTTGCAAAGTTAAAGTTAAGCGAGGCGTAAGCGAGTCGCTCCTTGAAAAATTGACGCGCGACGGATGATTTTAAGTTCGAAGCGCGCGTCGTCCTTCTCTTGTCCTGATCGAATGAGCGCTTTCTCGAGTGTCCTGCGTATATACTCTCTCAAGCTCGACATGCCAGATGTTCGCGCGCGAGCCTCCCGAGAGGTTATCCATCCACGTGGATTGCACGCGACGAGACACTCTTCGTATAAGTGTGTGTGTGTGTGTGTGTGTCTATCTTTGTAAATGTTACAATCCTTATATAAAAAAGTGATTGCCGGATGCTGTGAAGCCAAGTGAAACGGCTATGTGATTGGATTACGTTTTGCGCATGCGTCTAAAACATTGTAGGTTAGATTTGACAGCGCGGGAAAAACGTAATGTTTGAATTTTCTTGACAAAATCGGAGTACAATAAATCACGAATAAATATATTATTAAAAATTGTTGTTTTAAGTAAATGAGACAGCATAATATTTCAAATAATGACTGTTAAAAACGCAAGAGCGCGCGGAGCGCGCATGATTAATTCTAGTATTTTATAACAATATTGTAGAATTTGGAACGAAGTGATAATCATTTTTTCCTAGCCAATTGTAAGTATACCTATATATACAATTCCGTCCATAAGGGGGTTCCATACTCAATTTTTGATGATTAATTAATAAAAAAGTATAACGGTATGTGAAAAAATAAGAGAAGAGGCGCCTTTTATGAATTTTAAAATATTATTGCGTTTTCGAGAAAAGTCTTACCAAAAATATCAAATATTTTCACCTCGTTGAGGTTAGGTTTACATTTTTGGTAAGACTTTTCTCAAAAACGCAATATAATTTTAATCTAAAATTCAGCACATAATTAGATTATTGACAAACGAAGGCGCATCACCTCTTATTTTGTCACATGTTCTTTTATTTACAAATTTATTACTAATAATCCCGATTGTCGATAAGGTAGGGAGGATAAATATTGACTATGACACCCCGATAAGCTACGGAACATTTGTAAATTTTCCATTTAAATGGGTATATTTTATCTAATGTTTAACAATTCACAACTTTCGAAAAAAATATCGTAGAATAATTTAAAAAAAAAAACAAAATACAGGTATTTTCTTGATCTTTATTAAGCTGATAACACTCAGAATTACCTGAATTATTTTCGAACAAAACTGAAACTAGAAGTAATTTTGAGAAATCAGTTGAGAGATAAAGAAATATCCTGTATCATGCTTTTTTTTAAATATTCTACGTTATTTTCTTCGAAAGTTCTAGATTGTTAAACATTAGACAAAATATGTACATTTAAATAGAAAATTTACAAACGTTCCTAAACTTATGGACGGCACTGTAAATATATACGATGTCGTCACTATATCGAAAGTATGTAGAGGAATACACTTATATATAGGTATAATATAATGTACGTAATAAAGGTAGAATAAAAGAGAAAAAAGTAGCCGTATCATCGGGTACACGGCTGTTACACGTGGGCGCATCGATTCCCTCGCGGATGAGTCTCAATTCCAATTCGAGTGTATATATATATATATATATATATATGTATATGTATATATGTATATACGCATGTGCGTGTGTATATCGATTCGACTTATTGATCAAAGTGTACCGACGTCATTATTGCCCTATTAGTATTAGATTTCTCTTATTTTCATTCGGTTTAATCAAGACACACCGTTCGATATACCCCGCGTTTCACTCGGTATATAGGTATACATATACATTATACGATCGAAAACTCCACTGAAATTACTTTTCCATTGTATAATCGGGCGGTTATATATGCCTTATCTAAACTCGATTGCTCCTTCGAACTGATGTTTTGTCGCGTCAATAACGCAACTGTTTAGTTCGCTCATGCTCTTTTGTTTTTTAAATTATTGTTAAATTTGTTGCACGAATTAAAAAGTATGTCGGTGATCTCGAACCAGTATTTTGAGCCAGAGGCGGTGACCGAGTATATTAATATTCGACCAAAAGTATTCGAAATATTTTAAATTCACTTGTTGATCGCCAATCAGATTAAATGATTAAATATCACATTTATTTGCTTTTATTATCATTTATATAAAATTTTAAAAAAACATTCGACGAAAGGTTGCGGTTGAATATACTTGCCCACCTTTATTTTGAACGTTAAAAACGGATTGAGAAAATATTAAGGTATGAACATCTATAAGAATTTGCAAGATAAGTTCGGAACATGTCGCTCTAAACCTAAAGTGTAAAAATTACCGCAAAAATGTGTAAATCGATAATTTTACATTTTTGAAAAGTGTGAACTGTGGGAATTGCATTTTTCTATTGACAACTTAACGTTTTTATATGAAAAGTAAAATGTGAGAACTCAACTTTTTAAAATGTAAAGTTGTTGGTTTAAACATTAAGTACTACTGTCAAAATTTACAATTTACGGTTTAGCAAATAATTTTTTATTATACTTACACAAACAGATACTACTATTTTTTTTAAATAAGTATGAAGTATAAGTGAAAATATTCACTACATTCTCTTTTACACAGATTTAAAATTTTTCACCGAGTTATTATTAATTTTGAGAATTAAAGTAGATACACCGTCGATAACCCGACTATTACATTTAAATTATTTTTAATGTTCTGAAATTGTAAGCACAGCTATTTTATATGGGTTACAATTATCCTCATTTTACTGATTTTCGAAAAAATTTTTTATTTGGAAATGTTTAAAAATGAAAATATACTAACTTAGTATTCATAATTAAAAATTTTGCACTAAATAGAAAAAAAGAACGGTAATATTTCAAATCCACATATGTTTTCAAGAAGATAAATATCAAAAATTCGTACAAACTCGAGAACGTTCGCTCCTCAAACGAAAAAGAGAAAGAGAAGAGAAGTATCCTAAAACCAAGCGATCCGTAAAAACAAATCAAACGCAGCCTTTTTCTCTCAATCACCAAGAACAAAAAGAAGCCGTATACATATACACACCGAATTGCGTATATTTAAAGGAAAGAAAAAAAAGAGCGAACGCAAGCACTTGGATAGACGAGTGGAGGTAAAAGGCGCGCAACTCGGAAACGATCTCGTCAAACTCGAAGATCGCCCATCGCGAAATTTTCCAAATCCACGAGCAATCGCGGCGGCGCTCCTCGTTTCGCGCATACCTGCCAATTCGCATAGGGGGAGCCGATCTACAAGACCCCCCACGAGTAGTCCATACCCCCCCGTAAGGAACTCAAGGGGTGGCAGCATTGTCGCGGCAACCTCCGGGGTTCCACGCCAGATTCAATGGATTTCGCGCCCTGGGAGGCCGCGAGTCGCGACCGAGCTCACTCTCGCTCTCTCTCTGTAATTTTCGGACCGTCGATGATTTTTCTCGTCTCTTTTACTTCGCTCGGTGTACAAACGCTTCCTTTGCATCTGGATACATACCCCGAGAGGACTCTCCATTCACTAGGCACACGCCTATATTAACTGCCAACTTTTACCACCTGGCTCTTCTATACTTCATTCATATATATGTACGCATTTATTTTTTTGTCAAATAACTTTTTTTTCTATTTCCTTTTATTTTCACCGACTTTTGACGGTTTTGCGTCGTGTCGCACTTTTCTTCACTTCTTTTATTTTCCTCTCCGTAATGTGCTTCTGGTGAGAAATTGTACGTACATTTGTATGGAATAAACGGAAGAAAAAACATTTTTAATTTCATACTTGTACAATGAGTTTTAACATATAATAACGATAGATCCTGTGTTATGTGTCAATTAATAGGGCTTTTTAGAAAAACATGAAGAGTGTAATTTAAAATTCTGAAGAAATTCATATAAACAACTTAAACGATAACAGAAATTGACAGTGTAAAAGATTCGATAAATTATTAATTAAGTTTAAAGGTAATTAATAATAAATAAACATCACTTATCGGTAACGATTGAGTATATAAACGAGCTGCGAGATGCTGAATTTGAGACGAAAAACTTTTTTGTGTTATTGATCATAACCACCCCGTTATCAATCAATAAATGTCAAGTCTGTGCAGCCTACTGAAATATTAGGTTCACATTTTAATTGATAAGCTTTTCTCGAAAACGCAATAATAATTAAGCCTTAAATTTCAGCACACAATTCTACTTCATGTACGCGCATACTATTTTATTTACAGATTTACTGCCAATTATTGATGTTTGTAAAATGAAAAAAATCGTATAAATTCTGAAGAAAAAAGCTAAATCACCTAAAAATCCGGTCTTACAGAATAGTTATAGTCACTTGATTACATATACAGAGATTAAAATTATACTTAAATAATTGGAGCTCGTGTCAGGACGCACTTACCGTAAAACGCATAATCGCACCATACCTATCCAAAAAGTTCATCCATAAAACAAGTAGAACTCGACACCGTCAGCAAAAAAATACGAGTACCACGGATGTATAAAGACCCGGAGTTCGAAAAGTACACTCAGCATCTTAGGAAATCATCGTCAATACACACACGCACACACTCGCACGAACACGCGCACACACAGAGAGTGACACACAAAAGCACTTTCGTCACCCTTCTCAACGAATCTTTCCAACAATCTCCATTGACTCTCCATCAAAGAAGCTCGGCAAAAGCCGTTGACTCGTACGGGGGGTATAAGCGGGGGGTCGACTCGCGCGTGGCCCACATATATATATACATGTACGAATCGCGGACGGTAGCCCATTCGCCCGCGGATAAAAGCTAGATGGGGGGTCTCGCGATGCTTAATGACTCGCTAAAATGCAACCGCGATCTTTTGTTTTTCTCCTTGTGTGTATAAAAAAATATGTGTCTATATATACCTCACGTGAACGTTTGACCGCCCACGGATTTTTTTTTCTCTCCGTCAGCGCACTAACGAATTCGCGAAACGATTTTGTGAAAAAAAAAAATACGTTTTAAAAAATTGATAAAAAAAGAAAACCGAAGGTGTGCGCGTTAACAGCCTATACTATACATAACGTAGTCAGTGTTTCGTACAATAGAAGTCTTTCGCGACGAATCCGCATTTACATTTTAATTTTCTCAAAAAAACCGAATTGATATATCGAGAGACGTGTAATAAATTCGCGCAGTCGAGTGTGTGTATATAGTCGAATCGTAAAATCAAATGTATAAACGAAGAGGAAGAGAGAGAGAGAGAGAGAGAGAGAGAGAGAGAGAGAGAGAAATTATCTCTCGGTTGTATTCATCGGAATATCATCGGGCAGTATCCTTTCGCAAACGTTGGGTTTTTATATATACATATATGCACACCTCGAGTCGTCGAGGATATGGGAAACAAGAATCGGAACAACCTCGTCACCCTTTGCGAAAACGAGATAAACAAAATATTACCTACGAATTTCCTCGACCCGGCAATATATTTTATCGACGAAACGCGTATATGACGCGCTCGAGCTTATGGGGCCATTAAAATTTTCGATCTCACATGATAAAATTCCACGAATACAGAGGTTATTATTTACGAGCGCGCGGCCCAACCGAATCAAGATGTTGCAGCGTGGGCGCGTTTATGTATAAGAATATCGGCGCTTATATACAAAACAGTATTAATTTCGCGCGGAAACGCGTTCCACTTAGGTACCATAGATTTTGCAAACGTCCACTTGTATATTATTGAATGTAATTTAAAAAAAAATTATTAAGAACATTATAGTTAGACACATTCAGAAATTGATTTACAACCTTTACTCTCTTAATAATTTGTTCGATGAAAAAGCCGACTCAAAATTGTTCAATCGAAAAAATTTGGAGAGTAGGAAATACATCCAATCGCGTGTTTTCTTACTAAATCGAGATCGTGAATTCATTATCATTAACGATGTATAATTTAGGTATACGAAAATTTAATTTCAATTTGAGTAATCAAATTTCAGTTCCACAATTTGCGATGATACAATTTTTCAAAATTAATAAATAATTTAAAAAATAGCAAGTATATGCATGTACATTTTCTTTATAAGCTATTAATTATTTATAAAAATTAAAGATATGATTTCTACTATAAAATACGAAGACAGCCAGTGTTTTAGATTCTAACGGTCTTTTTAACGATGGATATAAGCAAATAACAAAAAATTTCGTCAAAAATACTCTTAATTTTGATTGCTTATAACTTGGAAATAGGTCAAGATGTACATTCAAAGTTCAGAAGAAAGCTGAGATCGAGTAGATATATTTTGAAAACAAAAGAAGCTCAATTATCTTAATTTGATCAAAAGTTATGGAAGAAATAAGAAATAAACGAAATTTAAACGAAAATTTAGCATTAAAATTTGATGATGTCGTTAAGCCAAAATTTCGTCTAACTCTTATTTTTTCCATAACTTTAAACCAATATAAGACACTTGAGCATCTTTCTTTTAAATAAAATCTACTCGATTTCAGTTTTCTTCTAAACTTAAGTTTGAATGTACACCTTTACTCGTTTTTGAATTACAAACAATCAAAGTTAAGAGTATTTTTGCGAAATTTTTCGTTATTTGCTTATAATCTATCGTGTAAAAGAGCGTTAGAGTCTAAAACTCTGGCTTTCTTCTTAATTTTATAGTAGAAATCATATCCTAGAGTTTGGTAAAGATCCGTTTCCAGGAGGGTTGGCCCTCTCCTTGTTAGAATAGAAATCATATTCCATTTAATAAATAGGGCGAAAAAGTGCTCATTTTTGTCTTCCAGATAAAATGCTTTTTATTCCATTTCCTAAATCTTTGTTTGAGTAAAATCCAAATTTTGTCTTGTTTCGAGTTATTTCTCACCTTGTAGACGTAAATTAAACTTTATTCTAGTTTTAACCCATACACAGAAAATTCTTTGCTTCAAAGAAATGATGTATTTGCCATTGTCTTAAAATCTTTACTTTGCGACAAATGTCAATTTCTTAACTATTAAGAAATATTCCTTAATAAAAAAGTAATCAATTGAAACCTAATATTGTTTACTAATAGATATAAATTTTAAACTTATTTATAAAGTTAAGATTATTATTAACGTAAGGAATATACTTTCAGATCATACTGAACACATTCGTTTAGTCAAATTAGTAAATATATTTAATTACGCCAATATACGAGAAGGAGAATATAGGTAGACATACTTATATCATTAATGCATAATATTTACTATGAAGTTCAAAAAGTCGTTGACTCCCTCTAGCGGCGCGTGAAAAGATTACCCTTACGATGTATTATATTAATAATAATACTTCATTTATTACGTACTAATAAAAAACGTCTTAATGAAGACAAAATTATACAATCGTTTTTAACCAAAAATTCAAGTCACTGAATTCTTAATAGTTAATAAGCCATGTGCCTTTCGCCGTATTCTAATCCACATTTCTTAACAATTAAGAAATATTCTATGACTCAAAGAATCTCTTTTCTCAGTGTACAAACCTACTACTAAAAATAATTACAGTAAAAACAAATGCCCCGAATTTGATACATGGACCACTGGTTAAAATAAAGAAAAAGCTACGGTAAAATGATACAATAAAAGTATATTAAAAATGAGTTGTAAATGAACCGAATTAATATGTAGAAAGATTTAAATTTACTATTCATGGATAGGTGTAAAAATAATGTGAATATTATTTGAGGCATATTAATTTAATTTGGTATTCATAAGCCACACAAAAAAAAACGTTTCAGTGCAAGGTGCTCACTACATAGAGAAAAAGGTTCTAATAAAAATTACTATTTTATTGACTATTTAAGGAATAGATTTTACAAACTGTAAAAGCTACTGTTTCTACTACCATATAGTAAATGTTAATTTTAATTTGACTTAATGTAAATGTATAAATGTGCCCTAATATTACATATTATATACGTTAATGATAGATATACAATAAAAATAGAGAATACTCAAATAAAAATCTATACTTATTGTTTTCAAACATTTTAAAAATGTAAAAAATGGATTATTTTAATCACGCAGTTGTAACAGAAATAAGAATAAGAAATTAATTTTGACCACATTAAGATATTTGAGTTTCACTTTTCTAAATCCAATCTATTCGATCTCAGTCGAGAGAGCATTATCTTTATTTGTTTTAGTTATAAGTGACCAAAGTCAAAAATATTATTTGCAAAAACTTTTCGTTATTTGCTTATAAATTCCGTAAAATGTTATTTCTATAACTCGATATTTTTATAGTAGAAATCAAATATCCAAAAGTTTCGTATAAAGATCCATTTCTCGGAGGCGTGACACTCTCCTTATATAAGATAAAATCAAATACTATATCAGTACCAAACATTTGAAAATTTCACATCTTGTTACACTATAAATCCATAACCTATAATAAACCAAATGTATTTTATAATTAATTCTCGCGAGTGGAACTTCAGAACGAGATATACATCTCATTACACCATTTAGTAATTCTTCCACATATCCCAATAAGTGTAAGGAAATATGCGATATACACCCGAACGAAGAAACGGAAAAAAATAAAGCAAAACATCATAAGTTATAAATCTTAGCTCGATGAATTATTGTATTGGCATGACATAAAAACGAAAAGATCGCTGCCGAGCACGCATCAAAAAGATTGTCGAGCCCGTATATATACCTATATAAAAGAACGGATCAACACAGAGAAAGAGAGAGAGAGAGAGAGGGAAAAAAAGGATATAGCGCGATCGTTCTGTGTATAAATTAAATAAGTATATCGCGTCCCGAGAGACTTTTATATATATACAAAGAGAAAAAAAAGAGGAAGATGATTCGAATTACAATAAACAAAAGGAAATTAACGTGATTTATGTATAGAACGTGCGAAAGACGAAATAAAAAAAAGAACGAATAATATATATAAACGACTCTATATAATAATTTCACGAGGGAAATAAACTGATAGAATTATACATACGTTTTTTATAAATTATATATATATATATATATTGATACTTTTTTCTTTTGAAACATAAAATAGAAAATTAATCGTTATCGGAAGATCGAGATAAGATAGATATATATATACACCTATATAATTGCTCGTGTCCAAAGATATTTGAATAATACAAATTTGAAATTTGAATGACCGAGCGCGTCTCATAAATAATCCTGGATATATATACATGTATATGTATACGCTGTAATGTGAAAATAAAAATAGGAGACAAATTAAAATGAATATATGAAACATAAAATAGAAAAATTAATCGTTATCGGAAGATCGAGATAAGATAGATATATATACACCTATATAATTGCTCGTGTCCCAAAGATATTTGAATAATACAAATTTGAAATTTGAATGACCGAGCGCGTCTCATAAATAATCCTGGATATATACATGTATATGTATACGCTGTAATGTGAAAATAAAAATAGGAGACAAATTAAAATGAATATATATATATATATGATACTTTTTTCTTTTGAAACATAAAATAGAAAAATTAATCGTTATCGGAAGATCGAGATAAGATAGATATATATACACCTATATAATTGCTCGTGTCCCAAAGATATTTGAATAATACAAATTTGAAATTTGAATGACCGAGCGCGTCTCATAAATAATCCTGGATATATATACATGTATATGTATACGCTGTAATGTGAAAATAAAAATAGGAGACAAATTAAAATGAATATATATATATATATATATATATATATATATATATATATATATTATATATATATATATATATATATATATATCGTGACTAATAGGCTTATTATTTTCTTCTTTTTATATAGATACGTTATATGTGTGTGTGTATTTGTCCCGATGGATACAATTATCTAATGCGATGTTTACTTAATACCGTAACAAACGGGATTACCCCTTTTGGCGTGTAGGGAGAGTGGAAGAGGATTTCGTATCGGTTGAAAACCCGTCGACGTGTTCAACATGCCGCGTTCCTGCGGATACATGTATTATACACACAGATATCCAAGCGCCTTCCGATTTCGTTTGGTTGTACAGGTATATATATATACGAAATCGCACCGATTTATTATTCGTATTTATCGGTTCAATCGTGAATCTAATATCTTAATTCAATAATCCCGAGGTTCGGCTGTTCGTGTTTCCTTCTACACATTATGCATACGCGAAGTAATGTATGTACGATTCGTCAACCGTGGTGCATTAGCCGAATGGCATTGACGAATTATTTTAAAAAATAAGGTATGTATATATAGGAACACATAAATTCACACCTGTGCATATACATCGATACTTAAATCTAATTTCCGGCATAATTTAATACGTATACACCATAAGGTATATATGTATATATGTATAGTCAACAAAAAAAGCGATTTGAACTAATCAAATGTTAAATTTATATTTTCACACTTTTCCTTACAAAATGTGAAGAATGAAAAGAAAAAGAAAAGTAAAACGAAATAAATTCCATCTGGTGCCATAAGCTACTGCCGGTGCAAACTAATTTTTAAATGGTCAGTCTGTTGTATGTCGCGGAAGAATGGAACGAAATCGAACGAGTTTTTGGCTCGAGGGCGTTGAATAAAGAAATAATCGAAATATATATATAGAAGGAAGGGCTGCACAATGGGACTCAGGAAAAACGAAATGTACAAATGATATATTTTTTTTTCTTTTTTTTTTATTCCACACAAACTCGTACACACACACGCACATATATATATATAAATATATCAAATGTTGACACGCGTTTATAAATATATATATGGCTTTGTCGATCATAATTGTATCCATTTGTAATTTCCATGACCACTTTCGGATATTTGTAATTTATTACGGGTGCGTATAATGAAATTTATAGCGCGCGCACGCGCGCGTGTGTGTGTACCTCGCTTCACAAACGGATTAACTGTAATTAATTAATAGTAAATATAATCATTCATATTGGAAAAAGTGTTGTATAAAAAATGACTGTGTTTTGTATACGTATTATAGTTAGGTTATCGTAAATATCTTTAGATATTTTAAATAAAGATTATTAATATGCATGTATAGTCATTTTTAATTTAATTATATATATATATAATTTTATTTAATTCATATTTTTATACGATTTTATCACTAGCGTTACTTATATATATCTAAGATGATGAATGAATTTATCGATCTTCCTGGAGAAAAACAATAACAGTATCTTTTTATTTCTTAGGAAAAATATGAAAAGAAAGAAAATACTGGTTGTCTTTTCTTTTTTTTAACACATATTGACTGGGAAAAATTGGTAAATATATATCTTACATAAACTTATTAAATACACGGAGAAAAATATATTATAATCAAAGTTACTATGTTAAATAGCAAAATTAACTATAGACTTTATTATTTTTTGCTATATAAATATTAATCATTTCATAAAATTTGTAATAATTTACACTAAATAAGAATTTAAAAAAAATTTCTTAACGATCTTGACGGTAAGTGACTGGAAATAAAACACTTTAATTAACGTAAGCACAACGTTAGATTCGCAGACACCTTCAAGTGGCAATTTATTGACAAAAAGACAATTAATAAAAAGAATTACATATAGAGAATAGTCAAACAATAAATAGATTTACCAGTTTTGCCGCACGTAATTGCACTGAGAAGCCCAAGGTAGGCGTTGTCGAGTAAACAAAAAACGAAAGCAGCTGATATTTGTATCAAAACAAAGGTATACACGAAGAGAAAAATTTTAGTAAATTTTATTAAAATTTCAATATCGTGGTCAAAGACGGCCAAATTGCAAAAAATTACTGCACTTTCACTAAAAATTAGTAGACTTTCATTCAAAATTGATGGAATGTTCAGTACAAATATTCAGTAATTTTTTAGGTTTCGGCAGTCTGTTACCGCTTAAGGAAAGTTTAGTAAAATATACTGAAACTTTGCTCTCCGTGTAGAATCATATACGAACACACGTATAAACACAGGTGTCAATTCTTGGAAATTAGCTTGTTACATTAATTATATTTCTACATTGATACGCAGCATTTCAGAAATAGTACGTTTTATATAACTAGATTTTCTATCCAACATTCTGTAGTGTTAATATTTATCCAATCACTGATCCTCAAAAAAAAGAAAAAAAATTATTTACATACACATACAATGGTGTAAAAAATCAACTATATAAGAATTTTTATGATTCGTCAAGACCGTTGCTCGTTTCCTCGATAAACATAGTAATTTTTATTATAAAAAATAGTAATTTCAAATATAAACACAGAACGCGTTGCACAATAACAAAACACCGTATCCATTATCGCCATTAAACTTTTTCAAATTTAGCCGTTAATCCACTTAACTATTCTTACGTCGTCCGAAAGCGTACGTAACCCCTCGAGAAAAAAAGTAACTCGCGTCGAGGATATAAACGCGAAACGTATCTCGATGTCGCTCGAGTTTCCCGCGAAGTGAAGCAAAGTATAGGAAAAAAGGTAAAGGAAAAAGCAGACTCTAAATAAAACGAGACGACGAATCGCAATTACCCCGTTATACTCCGAGAAAATAGTCTGTACACGATCATAAAAATCAAGGCTCGTTAATACGGTATGTATGTATATACAAAAACAAAACCAGGATCACCGTGTATAAGAAAAGGAAAATAATAATAAAAAAGAAGGAAAAGAAGCAGTAAGTGTATGTATATATATATATATAGGAGTCCGAAAAAATAGAAATAAATAGCGAAAAGGGAGAAGAACACATGTCGTTCGGTGTATCCCGCAGTGCTTCGAGTTCGATGCGTGGGATTCATATATTACGCGTGCGCGCACGGGCCATATCCCGAAACGTTTCGTGATCGCTCGCGGGACGGTGGAGGAGGGACGGAGGGAGAGGGAGGGAGGGAAAAAAAAGTCGAGCGCTCGTTAAGCGCGAGCCGAGTCGAGGAGACAGATGAACTAATGCTCGTATCTACGGGGGGTAAGTCGCTTGCGAAGGACCGTCTAATGATTTACCCCGTGGTTTATCCGTTATCGAACTCGATTTTCGCCAGGAGAGAGTTAATTCAACTCGAGAAATTCAATTTCCACTATACACCTCCGTTTCCTCTCGATGAAATTAAACCTTTTACGTTCACGCGGTTATATATATATCGGTATACGTACTGCGGATATATATCGGTGTTAAGTAGAAAATTTAATTAACACGGATCGAGCTATATACGTCTCGATTCATTCGAATGTTATTATACCACTTGCGGAGTGAGTTTTTTTTTATCAGCTGTAAGAGAAAATTGTATGCATTTTGCGTAAAAGTAAAATTAATACTAATTATTAATATAATGAATTTATTTGATGTGTAAAATGAATATAGGTTGTATTTTGTTAATGATATAATTAAGGCGTTTGAAAGTACAGTTGACAATGTAAAGGATTCCTAGTAAATTGAGCAGTCGAGATAGTTAACCGTTCGATGCATTGCTTGAAAATCGATAGTAAAATATAATAATTAGTATACCTAATCTACAAAAATTCTATTCTTCATATTGACTTATAATAAAATAATACCTCTTCGATATAATTAACATTTCCAAGAAAACTGTGAAATATGATTTTTCAGCTCAAATAAGAAGACGTCAGGGTTTTGTCCCACGGATTCTAGAGTTATAGATATTCGACATTTTTTGAAAATCTAGAGAAAAAAGAACATTACGCTAATCAAAATATCAAAGTCTAGTCAGACGATAGATGTTATCCGAAATAGAGAAGAAAACTGTCACCACAATAACTATTATTTGAACTTTGATTTGTTTTTAGTATTATGTTTCACTTAATTTCTAACAATGAATTTGGAGAAGCTTTTCTCAAGATTCCCGGTCAATCCTATGAAAAGTCAAAAATAAACCTTACGGTAAGTGAGTTTGAACACTAATTTTTATTTCTTCTCTGAACCAAAGATTCTGATTACATTGTACCATGATGTCAATTTTTCTATAACCAAAATGTTCAAAATGTTCACAAAATTTTAGTATCTTAATTTACGTATATGTATATTAACATAATCTGTATTACAATTAATAAATTAAAATTTTTAATTTTAATGAATTTTACAGATGAAGCAGTGTCTGGCCTCCTTAACGCTGTAAACGAACAATGTAATAATTTCTCTATAATAAAATAAATATTGATACTTACGTTACTTTAAAAAAAAAAACGTCATTTTTTAATAATCACACATCGTATGAGAACCATATATTACTTACTCTCTGCATCGAATCGTCTACATTTCTTCATACATCATAAATCTCATCGACTGTTCCTTTTTGTTTCGTTTATTGAAAAAAAAAAGTTATGAACATGATTTTTATCGTACTCCGAAATTGCCTTGTACAAATGCAATGCCTTCCTCGAAGTAGATAAATGAAGTAAAAGAAAAAAAAAGAAATCTTTCAAAATCCAATTAAACCGAAGATGACAATGCATGATACAGCTAGAAAAAAAAATCTTTATTAGGTTAAAAGTCATCGATTAGCCATGGAGGTATACCTAAACTCAAATTCTTTGAATGTCTATCCCTCGCCCCTTTCTCTTCTCCAATAGACTTTCAATTCGATTATTATTATTCGATCAAAGAATGTACAATCGATGTATTCTTTATACAAATGCCTTCGATAGCCCATTTTTATTTTTCACTAGAAAATGTAAGTTTTGATTATTTTGATTATTTTGATTAAATGTTTTACTTTTGATTAGGTAATGTATAATGTTACTGTTTACAGATAATTTTATTCGTTTGATCTAAATTGTTAAGTATTAGGCGCATTTACGGTAAAGCTGAAAAAAAAGATAACCGTTTGAAGTTTATTATTTCACTTGTGACGTAAGAAAAATGGTTAACAGCGATTAAGTTGTTAAATTAAACAATGTTTAGGGCAATGTCAAAATCGTTGTGTTGCTATTCGAATAATTTACCGACAAATTAAGAAGTACTATTTTTACAAAAATTAATATTCTACGTTAAAATTTAAAGAAAAGTTCTGATGGAACCTATGATTGCGCTGTGATTCAAGGTAATTGCTAAGTGAATTATCGATTAAAAAAAATACGAAAAAAAACGGGAAAAGTGTCAAAGCGACTCGTAATTGATTGAACAAAACTATTTTAAAAACTCTATTGAACTAAACACGCCGTGACAAAATTTAAAACAACATTTTTCGACAATTAATTATTATATAAATGATACAGAAACTTTACACGCTTATAAATTGTGATTTCGTGATTTTATCAATATTATACTCTAGCCTCTACTTAGTTAATGCTAAATAAGTACTCTCATATGGTTAACTCTGTCACTGGCAATGTATCATATATGATCAAATAAAATAACTGCTGCATTTTTCAACCAATTTATTTGAAATTCGGTGTGTAAGAGTTTTGGGGTTTGCTGATTACGAATCTAAGGTCAGAATTAAAAAATTCAAAATGACGCAAACATAACCATCAGAATCGATTCTGTATCCCCAAAAAGCCATATATTCATATAGTTAATCGTATAATTTCTTTAGTTTATTGTCCTACCATTTTTGGCACGTATAGTAAAAAAGGCTGCACCAGTGAAAGGGTTAAGATGCAATTTGATATCCCCTTAATGAAATTAATTATTTTCGAAATTTAAGTCGTTATATACTTTGTGCATATATACTAATTAAAACTTAACAATGTTCAACGTTCTCGTAGTTGTCCTCTTTAAATATAAATATAAAAAATACCTATTTTTAAAAATAATACTTTTCAGTAGGTAAGTCATAACATTAGAAATTTGACATCAACGACCTATTCACCAAAGGGCGATTGTTAACTTACATATCAAATTAAACTTTATTCCTCTACTTAAAATTAGTTAAAACAAACTATTTGTAATGAAAATAAAAAAAATAAAATAAATTATACCAGCAAGTAAGATATGTAGCCTATATAACGTTAGGTTCTAAAATGAACACATATTATATACTCTATAGGTCAGCTGTTAGTGAGTAATCGAGTGACACACACATATATATATATATATGTTCTATTTATACATCTTATAAAAGTGAAATTCGTGACAAAGTATTCGTATGCATCTCCATTTGAAACGTAAAATTAGATTACCGCGTGTAGAGGGAGAAGACGGATTACACATTATTCCGGAAGTTAAAAAGGCGCGAAAAATCCGACAATGGGTAAATCGAGTAGGTGGGCTGAATATTGTCGTATCTCGATGGAAAACACCGGTAAAGGTGTTTCCAAAAAATCTGACCTCGAGCTCATTGTCGCCCTCGGTACACAACGAACCACCACCCAAACTTTTGGAATTCTGGAAAATCATCCTGTAAAGGCCTAGTTTCACCGCGTTGGGAAATATAGACACATCGCTGTCTTCTTCTTCTTTTTTTTTTTTCCTCTCCTCGTCTATGGCGATGCATCCTCCCCCCTCTCTTTTTCTCTCTTCGACAAACTCATATATCTCCCCGGTCAATAATAACCTCGATGCTGCGGGGGATGATCGCGGTACTAACCACACGATTGTTCGTTGCTCTGTTTGCACGCCTCGATTTCCTGCGCGCACGCGCCTTTGTCACCTTTCGTATACAATTGTTCAGCCTGGACAGACCGGAAAATCTTCCGGGAATCGGTTTCTTTTCTCTCGACTCCAACTGAAAAATCGTTTCTACTCTCCTTTCTTCCCTCCCACCCTCTCTCGCTTCTTTTTTTGCAGAGAGGCTCGTTTATTTTCAAGTTTTCCCGTTAGATCCTTTTTGCGCATCCATGATGCGCTTACTTCTTCACCTGTCCAAGATAAATATTCTTCTTCTTTTTTTTTCTTCTTCCTCGGAGGCTGGATTTTGTGGTTGTGTTTGTGCTTTCCTTTTTCTCTTTCTCTCCACCGCTCTATCGAGAGAGAGAGAGAGAGAGAGAGAGAGAGAGATTATCGTCATTGAGAACTAATATTTGACTTTTGGGATTAGTCGTATAGGTTAACAAGCCGAGTTTGTTGTTGCGACATACTCTTAAAGAAATAAATACTGGTAAAACATATTGTTATTTGGGATTTTACAGATTTTAGGATAATGGAGAGTAAACTATACGTATATAATACATACTGATGAGAAAAATGATTTTATAAACATTAGAATATATTATATTTACGAGTTTTTGCATCAAATATATATTTGTGTACGTTTATAATAATTTGGATAATAATTTATAAAAAAACAATTTAGCCATTTTATTATAAAATATAACGCGCTTTTTATTAAACAAATTTTTCTCAGCGTAAATTTATCAATATTTCAGCTATTTTATTTTTCACGTATCTGTGGAACTGTCAATATATTATAGGTATGTCACTATTTTGATAAAGAATATACCTTTATTTAATTTAATTATTATACAATACACATTAAATTTACATACGGGATAAATATTTGTTAAGTATATTAAGTCTATGTACTGTACAATATATTTTATTTATTAAATTATATCAAATAAATAAATAAATTAACGGTTAATAAATCCTACGGTGACTGCAGTATGTGCTACAACGGGAACGGTAGATCGTTAATACTTAAATTGTAATCGCAAAGCCGCAAACTGAAAATACCTGTAACGACATTATCATTCCCGCATATAATATTTTTCATTCGAACAGCAATTAACTATGATTCGACTAAACATCCGTCTACGCACACAAAATAATAAAGACACGTACTATATGTATATACGAATGATAGATCGTTAACCGGTCACTATATATATGTATATACATATGTGTGAATAGCAAACTTCAAGAGACAGCTGCGTGATATTAATGAATGGCTTTTCATGCGATTTGTTAAAATTAAAAAGAGATAAGAGAGAGAGAGAGAGAAAAAAGTAAATTGAATGAAACAAATAATAATAATAAACGAAGTAAAAGAAACGTAATAAAAAGAGATCGTTGCAGTAGTAAGCAAGCGCGCTGGGTCAGACTCATTTCCGGAGGGCATAACTCGCAATGGGTGGCTTGATTGTAATCGACGTATCATTTTCGAGAGCGATACGCTCTTTTTCTTTACCCCCAAGGATAATTGCAAATCGCATCTATTCATACGGACAACGAGTCAAATCACCTCACTCTCCTCTCTCTCTCTCTCTCTCTCTTTTGTATATGCTGTTTTTCTCATACGAGTGTGTGTATATATACATATATTATACGTACGTTTTATTCCATAAATAAACGAATTTAGACGAGTATATATGCACGTATATGTAATGATGTTTTTCTTTTAATTAGTGAGTATGTAATAAATTATAATTTGTGTTAAACATTTATCGAGTTTTTTTTGTTGAGTATAATGATATAACACTGAAAGAGAAATGCTCTTAAAAGATTCAAAGAACTTTTATTAGAAACTTAATTATTTTTAGTGTAAAAATGATCAATTTATATGCATGAAAATATCAATTTATTTTACACAACTGCATGTAAGAAAAATTACTTTATTTTTATTATATATTTTTATACAATATTTGTTGATACAATGCTTTTTTTTGTATCGAGATATCTATTGTATGGACTACAGGGGGATAGATATGAGTTAATATTTACAAAATAAATTTCTTCTTTTTCATTTTTATTTTTAACAAACAATATTATTATTATTTTTTTCCAATATATTTCCTTCAAGTTATTTGTAATATAATTTTTCAAATCTTTTATAGCTTTTTGCACACTAAGATTTTTTAAATTTCAGAAATCGATTGATCAAATAGGATCAAATTTTAACAACAATCTATCTTAATGCAACAGAACATTAGATAAAATACATAAAATGCTTATTTAAACAATTATTTATCTGGTTTTTAAGTAATTAATATTTAGTTAATAATTGATTTTTTGCAATATTTATAAATTATGTTCTCCTTAAGTGCAGGATTAAAATCATATTTTCAATCTGAACAGACAAGTGGTTTCTAAAATTATAGTACAAAGCAGAGGTTGGCCAATATACATTTGCTCGAATACTTTTCGAAATTGTTTTAAATTCACTTATACGTCGTCACTCACCTAAATATCACATTTATTTGCTTTATAATTTATATCAATCAAATTTTTAAAAAATATTCGACGAAAAGTTGCGGTCGAATATACACATCTCTGGTACAAAGTATCATAACGGATTAAAATCACATTTAACAAAAAGTATAATACAATTTCTTTAAAAAATAAAGAAATACTATTGAACTAATTGTATAAAAATAAGTAATTAATTATATATATATATATATATATATATATATATATATATATATATATATATATAATGAATTATTATTTCTATAATTTTAACCCACGGAGCTCGTGTTGATGAAACAAAAAAAAAAGCAAACGCACACGACCAATGCGCAGATGTCCATTGAAGAAATACATAAGTCACCAAAAGATCGTACACGAAACAAAGGAAGGGCGCACAAGGTGCATCCGAAGAGACTGCGTGTCTCCTCTATACAAGGATAAGAATCTGTCGTTGGAGTTGACGCGTATACGCGCCCGGAGAGATAGTCGTGCCGAGATAAAATGCCACGAGGAACGCGCAGCTGACGCGCCACCGTGTATATACATCCATATACATATATAACGAGATTTGATTCCGATAATCCGAAGGATCGATCGAGTTCGGTCCCCTGGAAAATAGAGACGTACCCGTCGACCGCGGTGGGCCTTGTTATACATCGATCGAGATTCGCCGGTATGTTAATTAATCGCCCGGGTGACACTGTCCGATCGGTAATCGTTTTTGATGTAATTACCTGCATCTTCGAGATACGCATCCTTAACACGGGTTTCTTCACTTTTATTTTGCGGTTGCACGATTTTTTTTTACTTTTTCTCTATTTCGTATATATTATAATAATAATTAGTGAATCATTTCGATAATATACCTGCCTACTTTTCTCACGACCGATCGACGTCTCTTCTATACACGTATATACATATATATATATTTTTTTTTTTCGAGTGCCGGTTGTCCCGATGAATCATCGGTATTAGATATTCAAATTAGTTATGAATTCCATAAAGCTAATTTACTAATTTTTGGAACATTCTTTTAAATCCAAATGAAAAAAAAGAAGTTGGTTCGTTTTCGAACGAATAGGAATTCGTTTAGTAAGAGTTAGGCAATAGCCAGGGCAATAGCCAGGTTAAATAAAATTTTAATAATGAAGACTATGGACTATAACGAGTACTCGAGTATACAACAGTGATCAAGTATACACAGAGCAAAATGTATAATATAAAATTATTATACAATATTCTTCAATGACGAAACAACAAATTGTCTTCAATCCAAAAAATAAGAAAATTTTCGCTCGAATATAATATATCTTAATCTTATAATCTATAATCATTTTTTTTCTTTCTCGTCACTCCTCCCGTTCCTCCGTGTAGCAGGGCTATTACACTGTATTTATATTATTTTATTAAATTTAAATATATACTTTTTATTATTTTTGTATATATATATACAGCTACAATTTTCTAATCTCTGTGGAAGTTACAATAGTTATTCATACTGTACAACGTTTGTAATTTTATTCTAATAAATAAATAATAGTGGTCACGTACGAAAATTTAGAATATTCCCTCGAGAGTAAAAGAACAAACGGGACGCGCCAAATAATTTATATTGAGCTTATCATTCAAGGAACAATTTAACTAAAGTCCATTTCTTTTTTGTTGAGTCGATGTAACTATTGGTAAAAAATAAAATAAATAAATATAAACGAAGGAGATAAATCACATAAGTAAATACTGTAAACAAGTGATCGACTCACCCATCCCCGTGTGGAATATCATTCCACTTGTACCGAAGAAAAATGAGTAATAATTTTCCAATAAACGAAGGTGTCCCATCTGTAGGAGTCTCGCCTACAAGTATAGGATCAAATCTAAAACCAGAAGGTTTACGATTGCGTGTAAAATCATAAACGTTGGATGCACCTTGAAATTAGGTAAATCAGGATCGATAATTTTTCAAAGTGGGATGTACCCCTCACTTCGCTCCACCGAGAAATGAATTCGTTGTACATGTGCATAGAGCGAGAGGGGGGGGGAGGAGGAGGAGGAGGAGGAGAGAGAAAAACCAAGATGGCCAATAGAGGTGAGTGGGTGAGTGACTCGAAGTTAGGCTATTGTCGCCCCGTATAGCCCAAGATATACGACTCGGTTCTTCTTGGAAACAGTTTATATTCCCTCTAAGCCCGGGAGGAGATCGTTATATACCTGGATCTCGGCGAGCATCTCTCGCACCTCCGGATTCTGCGCTGAGAGACCAAGAGAAAGAGAGAGAGAGAGAGAGAGAGAGAGAGAGTCACTCGGTCAGGGCTTCTCCCTCTTCTTCGAACGTTTCTTCGTGAATCTCTCCCTCTCTCTCTCTCTCTCTCTCTCTCCCTCGAATGCCCTGCCGATCTCTTGCGTAACTTATGATACTTCTCTCTCTCTCTCTCTCGCTCTCTTTGTCTTGGTTGGAATGTTACCTCGGACGACTTCCTAATCCCACGAATTTAAACTCGTAGGTATTTTTACGATAAACGGATTTCGATTTCTTGGCTTCTTTTTTTTTTCTTCGTCTTGTTGTTTTTTTCTTTAACTTGTGTATATACGCGTATGTGGGTTTGACGATCGATTATGCTTCGAGGCATCGTAAATTTCGCCATCGACGGTATTTTTTCCACGTTACGTTGTATCTATGTAGACGTAGGAATGTATATATATATATATATATATATATTAGCGGGCTCGGAGTTGGATAACCCGTGATTTCGGGTTACGTGAGCTTCAACGTGCTTTAGTACAAGAAACGATCGTAATAATCGTTGCAATTACTTGAGATTTAACAATTTTTACGTACTATGCAAATACATATGATTTTGAAGAATAATTGAAATAATTACTTCCAATAACAGTAATATAACAATGATGATAATAATTAACAATATTTTTCAAAAGATCCAAGTATTCTACGACTTGATCAAATTATTATATATTATAATGCGACTATTGCTTGAAAAAAATATACTTATAAAATTATAAATTGAAACATCACAATTTCCAAGTTTATGGCATTTCTTTGGTGTGGGTTTTCATATTGACGGGGGGTTTTTTTATACTAAATTACGCTTACGAGGGTTTTCTTTTATGCGGGTTTCAGATCGCCATCGTCGTCCTTTTTATATTATAGTTTTATCGTGTTGCATCCAAGGATAATGATCTAAGTTGACAATAAGTGTACGTTAATTGAAATGCAAAGTACAATATTCAAAATGTCGATTTGATGTGGAAAAAAGCACGATGCTTCAATTATTTAATTAATTTTTTTCGTGCAGAGACGCTGTTTGTGAAAATGTTTTCCTCGTATTTTAAAATGGACGAAATACAATACATAAACGATGTAAAAATAAATTTAAATTACGATTTTGTCCATCAACTGAACGTACAATTTCATTTAATTTTCATGAAAGCAATTAATGCTTATATATATATAGCTATCAAATTATCTAAAATTTAAAAAGGTCGTGATTTTTAATGAAAAATCAGTTAATCCTTGGTGAAAAATATAATATTATGTTATATCGTTTTATTTACACTCAAAGAAATTTTAAGGTTTAACAGTGAACTATTATTTAATAGGAATTACTAATAATAGCTAAATAATTTTTTTTTAATTTAGCAATTTTAATGTTTTGAAAATAATTGATTTGTAAACTCGTTCGGTAAAGACAATCATCATTTAATTAATAACAAAAATAATTTTTATTTATTATTTTACAATATTTTAACACTTTTCTATTTATAGACTCCACAGGTTGGGTACTTTTAACCGATTTAACTATATTCATTAACTATATTCTATCTATAACACAATTTTTATACAAATTATTATGAAAATTAGTTAACTATTACCTGTTCAAAGTAAAAAGGATATTATTCAATTGATAGAGTATACTAGGTTATAAAATTGTTATAATCGTAAAGAAAATATACTTATATTACAGTTACACACATATTTGTATTATCACCGTTGTTATATACAGTCAATTATACAAGAGAAACATTTTCTTCTGCACCTTTCGGTCTTTCAATTCGGCGCAATTAAAAATCTATATGTACATATACAACGGTTATGATTATCATCGATATATACCATAAGAGATTGCAATATCTCATTTCCCGTATACGTACGTATTATTCGATGAACGAAGGCAACACCTTATTAAACCGAGAAAATTCACAAACGCGCAATGATTTAACGATTTCCATGACCGATCAACCGTATAATAAATTATCGGTCACGATCGTTTCATTTTTTTTTGTTACTGTTTTTTTTTCATTTCGGTATCGCCTCGGAGAGAAGCACATAACTCCGGTGTATTCCTCCTTGTATAAAGCGAGATAGTAAAAAAAAAGGAATAAGCAAGTCTCTCACAGAGAGAAAGAGAGAGAGAGAGAGACGAGTCGATCGTAAAGGTGGATCCCGTGCGGGAGGTAACCACGATTGTAAATACATACACATTCGATAGTGTATATAATACCGAGGTGGTGGTGGTGGTGATGAAGGAGGGGAGGGGGGGAGAGGAGGAGCTAATAAATCACGCCTGGTAATAAGTCGGTTATATATTAGGTTAGAAAAAGAGAGAGAGAGAGGGAGAGAGAACGTGGTATGCGCTTTTCCCGATTTGTCTACAAACTTTGGAGGTCGAGAGACGTATAGAACGAGTAAAGGTTGGACGGTGCGCCTAACGTTGATCGACCCAACAGAAAGTAGAGAGAGAGAGAGAGAGAGAGAGAGAGAGAGGAAGAGAGTTTCACTTCCGCACAAGATATACGACGAGAATCGCGAAAGCGCACGAGGCCAGTCGACTTAAAGGGCCAAACATCATAAAATTTTATAGCCGGTAGTAGTGGTTTTCGCTTGGATTTCCCTTCGGGTGATTTACGATTTCGCGACCGGGCCTTCGTATAAGTGAAACATTCCTTCAACTTTTAGATCATCGTTTCTGTATATATAGCGAGTCTCATCTCCGATTGTTATACCTCGGCTCTCTACATTTTTTCTCTTCCTCTTTTTTTATCTTGTTATTTCGACTTTATGCGTCTATATATATATATATGTGTGTATGTTTTATGCAATTGATGTGTTTGCTGCTCGTTATCGTTATATATACTCCGGTCAATTTTTGTCATCCTTTCAACGATATGTGTGCGTGCGTGTGTGTGTATACTGTTACGAGGCAATAAAACATTACGCACTCGAAGTGACATCATATTTCAAACATTCGAAATTGCTAATTAAATTCGCGTATCCTCGTGTTTATAGATATTTATGTGTATAGCAATCCTTATGCGACAATTTTCCGTCGAGGAAACCCAATGACGTTCCGAAAAAGAGAGAAAAATAAAAGAACACGCGCACCCGTATATAAAGGAGAGGTGAACGATGAGGAATTCACTGAATCCAAATAATAAATGAGAAGAATAAAAGAAGAAGAAAGAGAAGAGGAGGAAAAGGTAAAAGATTACGAAATACGCCAAATCCCGCAAAACCCAGTTTTCTTTTTCTTCGTAACCAATCGCGTGCGATCGTCCGAGAAAAATTTCACCAAGTGGAAGGAAACTGGGGGTCCCGTGCGCGCATTACAACACAGACAGAGAGAGAGAGAGAGAGGGAAAAAAAAAGATTTTTAGTCCGGCTCGGTGACTTCGAATAAGCGAGAAAGAGCGAGAGGGCGAGCGAAAGAAAAAAAAAAGCAAGATGGAAGAAGAGGAAAGATAAAGAGTCAAAGTTCTCGGGGCATCGGAGGTTTGGTCATAAATAACGTTGAACGTTGGGCCCCATAAGTCAGGTAGATTCATTCGGCCCACAGATACACACTCGCACACGCACGCACACACAGATATACACTTGGGTCATTCTAGCTTGTATATTTGGATGCTGGTGGTTTTCAGAGTCACGCCCCGAACGAAGCCCCCGCATGCGCGAACTCTCTAACGTACTGTGTGTGTATATATATAGAGAGATAGAAACCCTTATGGGAAAAAACAACTCTCGACGCAGGTGGAATGTGTATATGTGTGTTGTTATACCTATGAGACGTCTCCATAATCTTCTACTCGATGTATATCGAGGACACAATGCACTTTTCCTTTCGATTCGAATGATGCATTTATATATTTATATACGGATTATAGGAATATTTGTAAATCATATCATATAGTATATTAACGCCTTCATTTCTCAGGTTTACGTTTATGGTGTGTAAATATATCGAGTGGGATTCGGTTGTTGGATTTGTCGTTGTGTATTTCGATACACCTATATGTGTATATGTAGAAATATTGTCATATTTGTAGGAAAACTCAATGGCTACGGTATAATCGAACTTGGAAAAATATTACTCACTCTCTTTTTTTTTCAATTGAATGATATATTTATACATGCGCAATGGAGAAAAATTTAGTTGATTTGGGTAAATAATTGTGTTAACCGTATGTATTTAAACAAATGTAATTGTTTGAAAATAATAAGATATATAATTTGTATAGTATGAAATATAGCTATCCGAAAATTTAAATACCACGGAAATTATTAACTTGAATGTAAAGTTTTATTCATAAGTGTATATTAATTTATATATAAATACTTATAATTTAAATATTAAATATATTATTATTTTTTTAGATTTTAGATTGAAATTACAGCCACTCTGTTTCTAAATACAACCCAATTAACCTGTCGCACCCAAGTTCTTGCGTTTTTTCAGTCCTAATATTATATCTATTATTCAATAAGAATACAATCGATTAAAAAACTAAACATAAACCGAATGAACTTCTAGTGCAGAGGTGCCTTAACCCCGAACATTATTCCATTTATTCAAAACCACTATTATCTTTTTCATAGCAAATAACTTTCTATATAAACGCACTGAAAATATTTTATATAACATAAAAGACAAACGAAAAGTATAATAAAAAAATCTAAAATGACGGAAAAGAAAACTAATGTTGCGTATCAACGTTGACTATCAATATTTATTCAATATTGCAAATTAGTGTTCGAAATTGATATTAAGTATCACTATTGTTCCAACATTGAGTCCCAACATTGAAAATTAACCTTATTATTAATCAAATAAAGTATAACCTCAAAATGTACATAGATATATCGCAAAATATCGTATAAAAGTATTGTATTGTAATAAAAGGTTATTTTTTTAAAAATAATTTTTTTGCACATAAATACATTAATGGTAATATAAAATGACTGTGTTATACTCATAGAAAAGAATACTCAAAGTTGAAACTGAAATATTATTCCGTATACGAGAAAACTCTTATTAATAATGTGAACTTAACCTCGACGAGTTGCAAAGATTTGATATTTTAGGTCTTTTCTCGAAAACGCAATATTTCAATTTAAAATTTAGCCTTCAGTTATAGATTATTGATAAAGGAAGGCGCGCCTTTTCTCTCATTTTTTCACATACTGTACTTTTATATTTCATTAATTATTTAATTAATCAACAAAAATTGAGTATGGACCCCCTGAAAATGATTCTGTCTTGTTGAAATTTACAGAAACATTTATATTTTCACTACAAATAAACCATAAAAATTTTAAATATACAAATTAAGATAAAAAACCAAAAGAAAAATTCTACATGGCATTACTATCTCATCATTAAATATATAGTAATATCAACAATTTTTCTTTATCGTGCCTCGAAGTAATTCCGAATAAATAATAACAAAAGCATTAAATATAATAAATAATAAAAAAAGCATTATACATACACATACAAAAATTGATAATCGCGCATCTGTTGGATTAAATCGTAATGTCGATCGATAATCGTACTTTAGTAAAATCGGCGTAATCTTGAAAGAATTTTCATGTACTCGCCCCCGGTAAGTAATCGCCGATAACACACAATACATCGAAAGATATGTATGTATATATATATATATGTATATCCACGTGAAAGCGCAACGACCGAAGGGAAAGTGATTTTCTATAACGTCGAAATAAGACTCGATACTATCAACGAGTCTAATGCCATTCACTTGTTTTGCACACCGTAACGATAAGTATCTTTATGGGGTTGTTATTATGATTCGAGGTACTACATGCCATCGCGCTTACGTTCGACTATATAAGATTGCTGGGAGGGGGAGAAGGAGGGGACAAGAAAAAGAAAGAACTGAGAGAAAATTGAGAGACCTCGTTGTTTTACCGTGCGTCTGTCTGTCTGTCTGTGTGTCTATGTGTTTGTGTACACGTATGCTTATACACTTGGTGATTTCCTTTGAATTATAGATATTGTGTTGTGTGACTGACGTTAGGACTTTTATATGCGTACGGCGTGATTCATATATATACTGTAATGATAGATTTGTAAATACGATGAATTAAATTGCTTCTTAGTTTCTTATACGAATGGATAAATGTGTTTGGTTTTCCTCGAGTAATTTATTATTCGTTTTCTCGTTACACGGTACAGTTGCTTGGTTATAAGGAGACAATTGTTATGGGGTAATATATTTAGGAAAAAAAATAAGTTGCAACGCAATTTTTTTAATTAATTGTAATTCTTCGTAATTTACGACTTTATAGAATAATGTATACTTATATTCTTATCGAATAGGCTGAAATTTTTGCAGTAACCATACAAAAATAATTGTAATCTATTTTTTTAAAGGTAATACGCTCGTGAAATTTTATGTTATATTACATATAACGGTCTATACGAGCCAGAATATATAAATATTCTTAATCATCAGTCAATGGTGCGCTACAATTCGTAGCCTCTATGCCAAACTGAATGAGTATAAATAATTTAATTCTGGAGACTAAGTAAGTTAAATAGAAAATATTAATGAGGAAATAAAAAATATTATTAAGGTAACTTTAAATACAAAGATAAAGAAAATGTATGAGAAAATTATAAATGAAATAAATGTTTCGACCACGATTGCCAGTTGGTCTCGTCAGTAAGGACTGGCAGTCTACCTTAGACATTGAATATTGTATTTATATCGAAATAGACCAAGAACAATACTATTGAGTCGGGTATATATATATACCTTTAGAAGACTATCACTTACATGTATTAGAAACCAAGCAAAAGGGGTTTTGGTGTAGAGGCTACGAATTGTAGCACACCATTGACTGACGATTAAGAATATTTATATATTCTGGCTTGTACAGACCGTTAAATTTAATATAATTATTGTAATCCATTCGATTAGAACTGCAGAATTATAATAAATAAGTAAAATGTTCATTTGAAATATTGCTTAACATTATTCAAAGATTAATTACATAATTATTTAACATAATTTACATAATCAAAAATGAATTTTGTTATTGCAATAATTTTGAATTCTATCTGACTGTGAAAATTTATTAGTCATCATTGATAAAACATATAAATTACCAATAAATATTTTTTTATTATTTCCTTGCAAAATTTTACTTTGGGTTATTAGCCACGATTTTGCTACGTTTTTGAATATATGAATTATTAAAATATTATAGAAAATCGTTAATTTTCATTGCGAAAATTATATTTATTTAAATTAAAAAAAAATTATCGTATGATTCGAACCTTCCAATCCTTGTATAGATATACCAAGCAAAATAGCGGCTTTTGGTCATTAGCCACGATTTTGCCAAAATTTTGCAAGGAAATATTTTCCAATGATTTTCCCATATTTTTTCCACTTATTTTTTGTGCTCCCAAGTCGGTAATAATCAGCGACGGAGGTCATACGATGTCTTTGTTGAGAAAGCACTTGTTGAAAATGTATTCCCCAGTGGTGGTTGTATCAATCGGCCGGGGCTGCAGGGAATCGAACCTGGGAACTCCAGATTACGTGCCCGACGCCCTAACCGACCGAGCCATCGCAGGCCAATCAATCCTATTAAATCAATTACAATAAAAAACATTGTATAATACATTTACCTTATAAAAAATAATATAAGTAACAAATATCATGGTTCGACATAGTAATCAAACTCTCTAAATAACAAAGACTTTCTTAACAAAGATATTCTATGACCGATTAGCATCAAGTTGAGAATATAAATAGAACGATGTTAAAATAATACCAGGGTAGAACAAAATTTCATGCATAAATCATTGGAAAATATTTTCTTGTAAAATATAAAATACAGATATGCAGCAAATTTCAATTCGTCTTATAACCCGAATTTAACATATTTAGATAGAAACAGATCAGCAAAAGACTTTGGAGTAAAAGATCGAAACGGTTCGAATAAATTAAACTTCTTCAATGAAAATTCATAATTTTTAATTAACGTTCAAATAATTTTTATGTCTAGCGAAATTCTGGTTTTGAGCCTCCTGTTGCGTATGGAGAAGGTGATAGGAGAGGACCGAATGAAAAATTGTTCGGACGCTCGGATTCGAACCGAGGATCCGCGAGTTTCCAGTCACGAGACCTAACCACTAGGCCACCGTCCGCGATTTCTTGTTGTAGTTGCATTCGTCATGATATTTCGCGTTTTGGTCATCCTACACCGTTTCCACACACATAATGCCGATCCGCGCGTCGATGTTACGTATGTAACATTCCTAGTAGAAATTTGATCATGAATCTAACCTTTTTTAAACCACAAAATTGCCAAGGTCATAAAATACCGAACCAATGGAAAAATAATGGCAAAATTACAGTTTTACTTAACGTTGATATGTTACATTTCTACTAGAGCCATTAGCCACGATTTTGCTGTAAAATTTGAAAAGAAATATTTTTCCATGATTTTTCTGTTAAAGTTTTTGCTTGCGGTATAACAACACAAAAATTCTCTAAAACTAAATTCTCTAAACTACTTATTCGAGTAAAAAATATCTCCTTCAAAGACAAAACTTCAAGTTCAAGTGAAGTGTTAAACTTGAAATGTGACCATGATAACTTCAATTTTCTATTTCGATTAAAAATTTGTTCAGTTCGGAAAAATCAAAATTTCTTTATTTTGAGTGAAATTTTACACGCAAAAAATATGTAGTAACTTTGTTAGTTTCAGCGGAAGCGTCTAATGAAAAATTATTTAATTTTGGCGGGAGCTTCGAGTAAATTTTAGACTTGAACGAATTTAAGGAAAATAAGTATCTACATAGTTATATTTTTTAAAGCACCATGAAAATATATTTTTTTCAATTTAAAATATATTATTCAAATTCAATTTTGGAACATAAATTAATTAATCATATATACATACATTTATTATTTAAAAATAAGAACCATTAAATTAAATAATAAAAAAAGACTGTATTATGTAAAGATGAATGTACGCAACCAGGACACGTACCATACAATGTAACAAAGAGATATATCAATAAAAGAAATTACACGACTTTATTATCCGGGACGTGTCCAGTTGCCCTAAACACCGTACATTATACCACACGACAATTTAAATCTTTCCATCGCCTATACACACATACACACACGCACAAACACATACACACAATTCGTGTATTAAAATATTACCATTTACGAGGATGTCAATAGGTTATACAAAAACTTGACTTTTTGTTGAGAAGAGAGAGAGAGAGAGAGGGGGGAGACTGAGGGAGAAAAAAAAGAGAAAGAGGAGGGCGGAAAATCGTTTTGGAGGAAGCTGCAGGAGACTCGTAGGTGATGGAAGAATATAGCTTTAAGCTCGGTGTGACGTCTCTACTGTAGTTCTGTCGAACCGGAACCCACGCGGGCATTTGTTTGCCATTTAAGGTCGTTTAGGACACGAGACCAAGGAAACCCTCGCGTATGGACCTTACACTCCGGTGGTCTTTACCAGCTTACCAAAGAAACCTACATCTAGTCCCTTTACCATTTTTAAATCACAGCTGCTTCTAATACTGCGCCTATATATGTGTATATATACAGTTTTTGCAAATGGTTTTATGCGCACGTGTATATAGGTATATACATAAATAGTTTGCCTTGAAATGAATTTAACTTAAATTTGGAAGGGATTGTTTGAATTATTACCCCTGGTATAGAATTTCTGGTGAAAAATTTTAACGACTCGATAAATTTTTGTTCACAAACGCTGAAATTTCTAATAGAGTGTATATAGGTTTTACCATGAATTTTATTTAATTATTGCAAAAGTATTTTTCGTTTCTGTCGAATAATAAAATTTTAAAATTCACTCAATGCCAGTAGATATATGTAAGAAAAAAAAATCTCTTTGACACGACTTATTTTCTCTGGAATAAAATATTACAAATAAATAAATGATGTAATTATACGTTTTTCGTGAAAATTAATGTATTGATTTAGTATTGATCGTGCAAACTGTAAAAAATAAAACATTACGTATACTCTGCAGTAAAATACAATAGTAATACATTAATTTAGTGATTACGTCAATTTTACTGATAAGTTATTATTGATTATCAAACGTAAGATATCGGTCGAAATTTGGAAGCACTTTTTGTAATACTTTAAATAATTAAAAAAAAACAAACCTTAAAAACATATTTTCAATTTTTAATGAAAAAAATTGTGTGAATGACAGTTTACGCCATTATTGTTAAAGAACATAATTATTTTGACTAAAATATATTTTTCACTATGATTGTGCGAGCATTAAATCACTAGTGATGAAGATCCCCATAGAAATAAAAACCGAGTCGCGGTTGCACCAAATAGAGAGCGTAAAACTAGGGTAAGAATCTGGTTACACCTTTATATATGTGTAGACGTACAATTCACCTTATACGTGTGAAATCGAATGGAACCCGAGGAAGTAAAAAGGTGCGCTACGTGGACCTCCGAATTGACTTGTATATTCCAGACGTATTCACAGCACACATAGGGTGAGAGAGAGAGAGAGAGAGAGAGAAATACGAAGGGAGTATTCCAGTGCAGTGTATTTAACGCGACTCGGGGCCTTGGAAGAAGGGGACCAGAGCAAGAGAGAGCCTCTGGAGTAAAGGCCCCCCTGTGGCTTTTGACGAATTCGTTTAGGTCGACACCGAGATTCGCTACGCTTTTTCGTCTATTATCCAAATGCGACTTGGAGATATTTCACGAGAGGCGGTTCTCTGGTCCATTCTCTAGGCTCTAACATTTACTTCCTGACTCCTCTTTCTCTCGAGTTTTCACTAATTGCCTGAGAGACGGAGAGGTTGGAAACCCGGACTGGGTCGCGAAACCTTGCGGAGCTTCGACCTATTGACTAAATTATTACATTATACCTTTTTCGAAAAATTTTAGTCACCCGGTCAGTGGGTGGCATTTTTCACCTATACAATTTTGACCAATATTTTACAAACCCTTCTTTGTTCACCCCCCGCGTCTCGAGAAACTTAAAGGTTAATCATTTCGTTGGGTTGCTTTACTTTTGTTCTTATACAACCTCTAAAGTTTCAATCATTTTTACGAGTATTATTTTTTAATATGTGTACGTATTATTCATTTAAAAAGTCGATAAAAATTCAAAATAAAGTTGTTTAACCAGCCGAAAGTCCTTTGCTAAATGTAAATAGCAAAACTAACTAAGCATTCGCCGAAATCAATTAATATAAGTAGTTATGACGGTTTGACGACATAACGTGTGTTTTCTTTTGGATTATATGTAGAGATTATAAAAAATAATTTTCCATTAAATATATAATAATTACATTTTGCAAATATTTTCATACATTAATTCATATTACAGATAAACGTTTTAAACTGTAGGTTAAGATTTTTGTTCAAATCAAAATGTATAAATTGAAATAATAAATTACCCTTGCATAAATCATTGCAATAAAAAATCGCTGTCCTACCTACATTTTTGTAGGTTCGAACTACTTGTTTTGTAAAATATGCACAATCTATAACATCAAGAACGTGCTCTAAAAAGTACTTACCCGAATTGGATAGTTGAATCTATCTTTATCTATCTACCTCTAAATTTTTATTCATTTACACATTTTTTTATTTATGGATATATTTATTGATGGCTCGATCAGTTACGGCGTTGGGCACGTAATCTGGAGGCCCCAAGTTCGATTCCCGGCCCTGGCCGATTGATAAAGCCACCACTGGGGAATACATTTCCAACAAGTGCTTTCTTAACAACGACTTCGCACGCCCTCCGTCGCTTATTAGCAGCGAGTTGGAAGCATAAAAAGAGCGACGTTAAAATAAAAAAAAGGATATACTTATTCTGCATAGACTGTGTCTATGAGCTTATCAATATCTGTGATTAAGGAGATGTGAGAGAAAAAAATTGGATTCCCTATTTATTTTGCTTCCTCATAAAGGCAGCTTTGCAATAGTATTATTTTCTGACTCGCTAAAAACATGTTATAAGTATGTTTTAACATGTCATCAGGAGTCGAAATTAATCAGTCAAATGTGTTAAAAAAATGTATGATGAAAGAACCATCTAATGGTCATAAACTGTAAAAATTTTATTTTATTAATTACAAAAACAAAAAGTAATGCAGTTAATATTGAAATCTCTGAAAGCTGAAGATCAAGTAGAATTTGTTAACCCATTATAAAATTAGTAAATTGTATCATTGAATAAATTTACTTTTTATAATAATGTTAAATGTTTTATACATTTTATGTAAATTTTATATTGTAATTTAAATACTTGTATTTTACTTAACAAGTAGTAAATTTTGTATTTAAAAATCAAAGTTATTTATAATAAAGCAGAAAAATTTTAACAATTATTTATTCCCCATTTAAAATACTCGTACAAATTTTCCAGAAGTTATAATTCAAAAAATATTTTTTTTGTTTCAGCGTATAAATAAAATGTTATATTGATAAATTTGGTGGCTAAAAAAAATCTACAAATTGCTAGAAATTATGGATTCGAAGTTCCGTTAGTTCAGGTTGTAAAATATTAATGTTTGCATCGGCAAAAAAAATAAATTGCAAATAAGTTCAAAAATACCCCATTTCTGAACGAAATGTCTTTTTTTCAACCGTAAAATAAACCGTTCTATCGACAAATATCGTAGGTAGAAAAATTTGACTTAATAGTTAGACGCAAGTACTCGAATTTGCCATGGTCCCAAGTATAAAATTATAACGTTTTCAGTAAGAAAAAAAATAAATAAAAAAAAAAGTTAAAAAATGCCCCAGTCTCCCCTATATACAAACGTGTAGTCGGTACTCGTGGTCAAAAGCCACGCCACCCACTGACCCGGGTGACTATGATATTTTCTAAAGATCCAGGCGGCCGCGCGTACATAGGAGGTTAAGCCCCCAAATAATTTAGTCAATAGGTCGCACGCTCTCTCGCTGGGATGTCTGTTTCTCGGTCTCTGTCAATCTCTCTCACCAGGTTTCGAGGATGTAGTCGGCCGCAACCTCACGCCGGCACACTCGCTTTCTCCTCGAGCAATTAGTCCTGCACACCCCGATCTGTCTATCGAATACATATATACTCGTTCAATATATACCGACCGCAACGGGTTTCGAGAGTTTAACCCTCGACTTGGTATACCGACTTTTCCTTTATATATAGGTATATCATCTTGCAAAGTATATATTTGTAACTATTTTTTTACATGTATGTAGGAATAAAAGAGATGACTGTGCGGCTACGCAATCTGTCGACTTGAGAATTAACAACAGATTTTTGGTTATATAATTTTTTATAAAATAGCGTATATCTAGATTTTTCAGATAATAGGAGAAAAAAATAATGATTATATTTATTTTAAAAAAAATATCCATTTTTATGCAAGTCTCGAATGCAGAACTGCATTAGATAATTAAATAATAAGGCGTTCTACAGAGTTCCAGGTCGATGCAACAAGGATACCATAAAATATTTCTGCACCGAAAATGTATGATTTCCCGTGATTTTTCGGAGTAGAAATTTTTTAGGGTCTCCTTATTGTATTGACCTGAAACTTTGTAAAATGATTTATTATTTAAGTATCTAGCGCTTCTGCATTTGGGTTTTGCATAAAATTGCATATTTTTTTAAATAAATGTAAGAATTATATATTTTTCTATTCGGTAAAGTAGGAGAAAGGAGGAGGCACTTTTATTTATAAACATTTGACCTCTGTGCAAAATTTGAGACTAAAATTCGATCTCGTATCCAAAAAATCTCTTACCAACAGTATAAAAAAATTAATTATCAACACTTTTTGGCAAAAGGGTCGATTTGACGAAAAACCGATTGAATTTTATTCTCGAATTTTGCAGAGAGGTTAATTTTTTGTAAACAAACGCGCGCCTTCTCGTATTTTTGTCGAATATTAAAATTTTTTAAATTGTAATTCAAATTATTTGTTTATCTCGATTAATAAGCTAGGAAGGATAAAAGTTGACTTTGGCATCCGTTTAATTAATTATAATATTTATGCGTTCGTTTAATTCTTTATTTTGACATAACTGAACTAAAAACCATTTCGTATACGTGTAATAGAGTAGATAAATTAGATATTATATGAATTATACTTATTCGATAAAATTGCATTGAGTAAATGTAATAATCCACATTTGCATAAATAACTAATTATGATTATTTTTATTGATCAATTATATACAAGAAAATATTAAAATAACAATTGTTAGATTATAATTATTTATGTATTATATTTTTAAGATCTCATTAAGATGTTTAACAGTGTATATATATACAAAGATGCACACTTGCAACCGATCAAGACGTCATCCTCGAAACTTTCTCTGATTTTCTGAATCCAATAAATAAATCCACGTATATAGATGCAAGGCCCAAAAATCGACACGTGCGGTCCTACGTCTGTTTACGTTTTCCATGAAAAATTGGTGGAGGAAAGGAGATCGTCGTGTGCGTAACACATGGCGGAAACAGCGAAAATGCTTTCTCCAACATTTTCTCTCTTGAAAATATATATATACATGTATATCTATATAATAGTATGAAACTTGACAAAAAGACCATGCAGTATTGAAATATTTGTGGCTTGTCCGTCCGGTCAAAAAAAAAGAGGAATGGTTTTCGAGAGAAAGAAAAAAAAGTGTGGACCTTGAGGTACGAAAAAAAATAAACAATTTACTTCTGGGACACCCTCTATTAGCTTTCCTTCGATACTTCCGTTTCGCTGAATTACGGACCCTCAAATTTTATTACTCGTGACATAGTTTTGAAAGTTTTCGACTCAACTCGTCCGTTTTATGGGTTCCGCTAGTACGATATTACTGGTCATTCTGTCTCTCTCTCTCTCTATATATATATATATATTTAGACTTGTAGGTAACTTTTAAATTTACTGTTTCAAAAGTTACATTTAGCCAAAAAAAAATATTTTTTGCTCGAATTACGGTAAACCGTTTGTTTTCCATATATATATATATATATATATATATATATATATATAAAATTTAGATACTTTGAATCACATTATAGAGACAGACAGTCGTTGTTCGACAGAAAAAAGTAATGTCAAACCAAAGATCCAGCTGAACTTTTTATATAAAAACACACGACTCGCAACAATACAAAGTGATAAGGAAAAAAATCATATACGGAAAAGAAAAAATAAGATGATTTGTTTCGGAGAAAGTTTGATCGGTTTATTTGTGGTTATGGCTATAATTTTGATATAAGAGCTTGCGCTACAAGGGGTTCATATATATATATGTATATATAGTTGTATGTAGTGAAAAAGAAGGGAGAGAAGATGTACCCGGGAGTCGGTACATCGTTGTTGCGCGGTCGGTCAGTGCGGCGCGCGCCCGCGCACAAGATTGTGTCTAGCGTTGGACACACCCACGCCACTCCCACCGCGAGTCCGTCCTCCAAAGGGTCTATACTCGCGTGTGCGCGCGCGCGTGCCGCTTTTACATTCCGCGTTAAACTTACTCGCTTATACACACGTATGTATATATATACACGTCTCTATATACTGTGCTGTGTATGTGCGCGCACCTCGCCATTGTTATATTTTTCCACATTTCCTTGATTTTACGTCGTTTTCCTTTTCGTATAGATTTATGTTTTATATATATATATATATATATGTGTGTGTGTGTGTGTGTGTGTGTGTGTGTGTGTGTGTGTGTGTAATATGTTTTATATTACGTGATATATTTCGATTGCACGAGCTGTTAAATAATGCGAGTGGAGAATGGGAAGAAGTTTCGAGTGAGACGTTGGAAAATTCTCTTTTGTTTTTAAGTAGAAATTTCGGAAAAGGTATGATGATGGTTGTATCGGTAAACCAAAAGTTGTATGGTATAAGGTATGTAGATTTCAAAATCTAAAGAAATTCTGATGTTTATTAAAAGTGGATATATATTGTTACGAATTAAAAAGGCGAGGAGCGAAAAAGCGGACGACGGGATTCGAACACACGGACCTTGGATTACGAATCTCGTATACTCTGACCATCGAGCTAACGTCCGCGCTGCAATGCAACGCTTACATTAGTTCAGACACCTTATCGCTCACTCTATCCTTCTCATACACCTAAGTCACGCGGAGACGCCCGTGACAATATACAAAGGCCTGGAGGATCAAACTTTATCAAAACATTTTTTATCAACCTTTCTAGAATTTCGGTGTTTTAATTCTTTTTTTTTATTTTTACAATTATGTAATTACGGGTTTATTGACTGTTTTTACCTCAGTGACTAGCTTTTCGTTGGATTATATTCGTGGATTAAGTTCTATGCTAAAGATTGGTTTTCTAAGAAATCTAACGAAGGGTATTCATTAAGTACGATATTTCCTTTAACAATTTTAATAGATTTGCACTTATAGAATTATATCAATATAAAAATTTTCATATTTGGAGTAAAATTATTTTACATTAATAAAAAAAAATGATTTAAAAAAAGTATTTTAAACATTACCTCAATTTCCAAGGATTTCATTTTACAATAAAAAAGTGTATTTAGTTTTATATACATTGAATTGTAAAAATTAATAAAAATAAATATTGATAATAAGAAAATTGTATTATTGGTTTACCAAAACAGTAAGAAAAATCGGAATTATAAATAGGAAAAATGTGTTATCACAATCTTTTCTTTTGTCGTTGTAATTCATGTACATTTTTAACTCTTTGGAGTGAATAATATTCCATCCGATTGAAATTAGACCACATAAGGTTAGAGTGTAAAATTAATCTAAAAAATGGTTTAGATTGATAGAACGTAATATCGAAAAAGGACGACTTAGGTCTCTTATAGTGATCTTATATAATCACTTTAATCGATTACCTATCGTTTCTCACATTAAATGAAGCATAATAAATTGAAATAGATATATATTCTAATAGATTAAAACTGTCATTTACTCTGGCAGTGTAAAATCTACCATTTATTAGATCATTTAAAACGGGAATAATCATTCTTTTAAACTGAACGGTTTGAATATGTAATAATATGTGTGTCAAAAATATTGTTTAGCGTAAAATTTGCTCTATCTGCAGAGTAAAAATTTTAATCTTCGCGGTTTTTACAAAAAAAATAATATTCATTTTAATTTCAGTCCAATACACATTATTATATTCGAACTTTTAGTTCTAACTTTGTAAACAGTTATTTAAAAAATGTCATTTCGATTGAAAAAACATACTTTTGTTGCAGAATATTCACCTTAATGTGGATTAGTTTATAATAAAAAAATGTTTTGCGTAAAATATGGCTATATTTTTAATATTTCGAGGTTAGAAATATTTATCATTTTTTATAACGATTATTAACCCTTTACAGACCTGAATTCATTTTTAGATAATCTTCATATTTTATTTATAATTTTATCACCACAATTGTTTTAAATATAGAATTAATATAATATTATATCTTATTAATCTAAAAATACTATAATTAAATATTTTTTTACTATTTTTAATAATTAAAATGTTTTATTGAAAAATATCTTTTTACTTATAAGCAAAATAGTATCAATTTTTATACTATTAGTGAAAATATATGGTACATTATACTGCACGCTTGTCTGATGCAAAGGAATTGTCTGTGCGAGTAATACGCGATTACATAGCAAGTAAATCAATATATTTGTTAAAAATATAAAGTACTCATCGTATTTGATTGAAAATATATATAATTCGTGTTAATTACCAATCAATGATATTTATAATTTTATTTATGTTATTATATTGTTTCGAATTATTTTTTTTTATATACGATATATAAAATTGTAAGTTTCAGGTCTTGTCAAATCAAATAATAAATTATAATTAATACTTTAAATTGTTTCATATGAATTGGAAATTTTGTAATTTTGTTGTTTTGAATTTGTTTCGTGTCATTTTGACCAAATAAAATAAAAGTAAAATACAACACTCGACTGGAAAAGTTTATTTAATTCTTAATAAGACAGACTAAACTTTGACTTTTAATTTCAAGTAGTTTTGACTTCTACGCCATATGCTTAATAGATCCACCACGCAATAATATTCAATCAAATAAATTACCTATATATATATATTTAACAATATGCCGATCCAAAAAAAAAAAGTTTCAACGCAAATGCGTTTATCATATATCGCGAGGCAAGAGAAAATTGGCGTATTTTTTACCATCTATGTAGCGGAAGTGAACCATAATGCGGTATATATATTATATATGTGTGTACAAATAGAAATATACGCGAAACACGGCGAAGAAAGAGAGAGAGAGAGAGAGAGAGAGAGAGAGAGAGAGAGAGAGGAAACCAAGCGGTTACAAGTACCTGCCTAGCCGCCACCGAATTTACGATCGAACAAAAAGCATGAGGCAATAAAGGTGACAAAATATTGCCATCGTAGGTTATTTACGAGCCCCCGTCATAATTCCTGAACGCCATATTTCTCGTTTTGCCCCTCGCTTTCCTTTTTCTCGCGTCTTCCTCTCTCTCTCTCTCTCTCCCTCTCTTCGCACATATATAGCACACGTATACATACCTGACGGAAAGACTGCGAAAATCGCGGGAAACTCCGAGTGACCGATAATTTAGCCCCCCCGGAGAAATCTCAAGTAGTGGATTCTTCTCTTTTTTTCGTAAAGGAATTTTTAGGTAACTTTGGAGAAAGTCGCGCGGTTGTTAAAATTGGGATGCGCAATGCGTATATATATATATATATACATATTTATATACCTAAGTATAACCTTTGAGGTATAATATATATATATATATATATATAAAGTCAAGATGATAAATTAAAGGAGCCGGTGCGTATATAAAAATATTACGAGATCGATAAAGAAAAATTTGACGAAATCGTTACCCACGCGGATGTGCATCGCAATCTCGTACCGCATTTTCGTTAAATTATAAAATTACATTTTTACATCGCATGCTAATCCGCGCGTACGGATACGACCGAATTTCGTGAGAAAAATTTTAATTATCACGAGCTAATTGGGTAAATTTATGAAATTCCCGACTTCTTCGAGGCTTTTTTCTTATACACGCGCTAATGTTAATTTAACCCCTTAATTAATTTTATACACACTGTTCAACTAGATTTTAACTACGTATAATTGTATGGTGTATATTGCAATTATACGCATGTTTTTCTTTTATAAATTTCGTATATCGAATGTCGTTTCACCGTGGTGACATATACTATATATATATATAGTAGTGCTAAATTTATCATTGTTTACTCAGATCATTGGTATGTAATGATTCTATGATATAGAGCGAGATCGATGTCAAACTTATAATAAAGTTCAGTATAGAGAAATTACTCTAAGTAGATGCGTGAAATACAATTATTAATCAGAGAGATTTATTATATCTATTCGTTGAAAATTATAAGCGATTCACGAATTTCGAGCAAAGATATATATAGTTTAACCCTCTATATAAGAATGCACTTTGGCGTTGCGTAAATTCAAGTTTTTTAATGAAATGACGGGACGCGATTCGAAATGCAATAGACAGGAGAAGGGAGGAAATGCCGAGAGATGACCGAGGCTCGTATGGAGATATCCATGACATTACGAGCCTTTCGCGCCGTAAACGGAAGATTTTACGAATACGAAGGATTCATCGCCTCCAAACACACACGCACATATTTCTATTTCGTTTATTTACCGATACACGGCAATTCTTTAATTGCGCTCACCTAATTGGCTAAACCGGCTTGTAATTTATTTTACACCGTGCGCCGAGAAACTTTTTAATACTTTTAGCGTGCGTGCGCGCGCACGCACACACACTACGAGGAAATAATAATTTTTAATGAATATCGACGGCCGGGAAATAAAGATTTTTTTTTCTTCTCTTCATCGTATTAACCCCGCGATACAACGATCGTCGTAGGAAAGGCACATTTTTTTGTTTATTTAGTTCCAACCGGAAAAAAAAACATATAATCGAAAGATCGTCCTTTTAATAACTGCCGAGTGTGGGAAATTGTGCGTTCGATTATTTTTTTTTTTTTTATTCTTTTCTTTTATTCGACAGGTCTCTAACTCTCTTTCTCTTTCTCTAATAAAGTGTGGTAAAACTTTAAATGTCTATAAAAGACGGTTGTACATATATAAAGACACATTTTATGCGCGAAGAAATATTGTATTTTATTGTCAACGTTTTAAATGTCGTGGGATTTGATTTTTAATAATTATTTAGCGTTTAAAGGGATTTGACAGTTGACTCTAATTGTTTTAATTAGTGTAGGAGCGTCATGGAGAATGTAGTTTTTTACATTTTATAATTTTTACTATAATTTTATATTTGTATTTTATTATTCTATATGTTTATCTAGAGAGAACATAATTAAATAACTTAAATATTATAAATTATTTATTTTCTGTATAAAATTTGACAAAATATTCAATGCGAATGAATAATTAATCGATAGATTTAAATTGATGTTAATTATATAATCTATGAAAAAGGTGGGCGATCATGGGATACAAAGAGACGAATCGTCGAATGAGAATTTTATATGCTCTATTATCATCGACGTAAAGTTCGCGATGGTTTGCATTGCTTAGAATAGTCGATGCGTCGTACCACTCACTTCCTCATCCAAACGTTCTAAGGTGCAAAACGTTGTTCGTGACAGCATTTTAAATAAAATTATTTTACAAGGTAAAGACACTCTGCACGTGACAAATTTGGTTATAAATCTAGAATACCTATGTTTTTTAATTAAAAGTAAAACAGTCGCATTACGGATTTTTGACAGTGAGTTCTACAGAACAAGATACGCGAACGCCGTTATCAAAAAATTTAGAAGGTAAAATAAAAGGGCGGTCACGAGAACAGAATTAACTTCACCTTCAAAAATTGTATTGGTATACGAATTTAATCAAGAATTCCTATGTAAAATGCACAGTAAATTACTGTTTTCAAAGTTTGATTTGTTCGAATAACCTATATTTAAGCAGTTAAAATATATGTAAGATTGAATTATACATAGTGCATAATTTTAATATATTTTTTACAAACAGTAAGTCATTGATAAATAATATCAATTTGTAAATATATTTCACTAAAATTCAAAAAGATAGTAAAATTTATGTTAAAACTCTTGATATAAATTATTTATTATAAAATATATTATTTGTTATTCATTTAACTTATACGTCCTGGTAGAAATTTCATCATTTTATAAAACATACATATTATTCACCAAATTTCGTCGTAATTGGAGTTACTTTAATACTACCATTAAACAGAAAGTATGTTCTAAAATCAAAATTTTATTGGTAAAAATTGTGTCAAGTGTGAAAATGGTAAAAATTGTGATAAAAAACACCTGCAAGGTTAAAATTTTTAATCGCATGTCTTTTATATAAAATTTTGGACAAAAAAATAATATAACTTCGCATACGCCAATTTCCACCGTAAAAATTTCGATAATTATTATTCACTTTCAGGATCTCCAGTCATGACATTTCAACTCGTGTGTAACTAACAAAAAAATATTAACTTAACCCCGAAACGTATAATCCATACCTTCAAACGCTATAATAGAAAGAACTAGCCGTTCGACCAAAATCTAAATTTCTACTAGTTCATCACACGCAATCGAATTCACTGCATTTACTTCCACTTATAAAACCAAAAGAAAACCCTTTTCGATCCCGGAAAGGAACATTCCTCTACGTGGACGAAACACCCACACAGACATCCGCGCGTTAAAACACATTGCTCATACGCATATATATACAGTCGATCGCAAGATACGTGCACATCAATCGGTTAGCGCGCATTCCAACATATCCAACTTGTACGCGGAAATTGAAAAAAAAAAATAATAAAGAAAGACAGAGTGAGAGACGAAATGAAAGAGGGAGGGTAGGAGGGGGAAGTAATGGTAAAGGGGCAACGAGCGCGATAATTAATGTTCGCGGGAGTTGAAAAGCGGGGCCGTGGCCAATGTTATAATAAATGCGTCGCTTCGATCCCGTATCGATGCGCACCTTCGACTCTCGAGATGGATGAACCGCCCCTCGAAATCTATTAGTCATCACGTGCTCGCCGACAGCCGACAATAATATCGCCGGCATTGTGCTCCTCTCTTTCTAGAAATTAAATCGACCGAGCGTCTCTTATTCTCAATGCCGTTTCAATCATTTACCACGGGCACTTTAAAGATTAGATAAGAAATATAAGAGACTCCGTCGAGTGAGCACTGGTAAACACTTTATTGCTAATTCTTCCCTCCCCTATATATATCCGAATTGAAGTAAAAATCGTCTATTTTTTTTTAATTATTCCCTTTCTTTCCAGAAGAGTGATGTACCGAATGAATCGATCCGTCCGCGATTAATATTAACGACAAAATATTCACTACCGGTGGGGGCAAAAAGGGAGAAAAAAAAGAATGGACGTATGTCGCCAAGTGCACAATCAGAGAGTGTATATATATGTATAGTTTAAAGGGGTTTTGTCGAGGAGTTGCTCGCTTCCCGCCACTTGTAGCGCACTTCGTTCCATTCACCCAATTAATTTTCATGTTCAATCAAGCTTCATCAGCTGTTCTCTCGTTACCGTTCTTTCCGCTCGTTACACCAATATCTACACGCATCCACTATACCACTTGACCAATGCATCACCTTTCGGATCGAAAGAAAATTGCACTGGGAAGCTTCCGTTGCATTCTCGAGATATCCGGCCACTTCGTTGATGCGTCTTCGATTTGGGTTCCTAAATGGTTAACCAATTATTACTCGTTCTCGTATATGTACACCCATTGTCTAGTGTAATTGAAATTGAAAAAATAAATTTACTTACGTATCATTCGTCATTTCCATTCGAACGTTATTATGCACGTTTTGTGGCGACAGTTTATGTGAATCAACTTCTCGAAATTTATTCGAGTGAGGGTTTTTTTTTTAAGCTTCTGCAATCACTAAGTTGTTATATACATTTTTGAGTGACGACTTCGATTAAAAATGGTAATTAAGGTTATCTCTGCAAAGATACTTTATGACATCCATTGATTATCACCAACTTAAGAGCATAAGAAAGCAACGTTCTAATAATTTAAAACAAGCAAAATAGTACTATCAACAAAAAAATAAAACTAGAGAAGCCGAAATATGTAATAGGTATACCGTGTACGATCGTGCCTAAAAACTAGATTAGTTAATTAAATTAGTTACTTAGATTACTTAAAAATATATAATATTAGGATAATAGAAAAAAACGTAAATACCTTGAAATAAAAAAAATTCGGTTATGTTTTAACTTGTATAATGTTTAACCTTTTAGTTAAACATTTAACTTGATTAGAACGTCATTCTATTTCGATGTTGGTTCATCAAAATTTGTCAACACGGAAAAAAATATTATTTAGCGTAGCAAAAATTTTTATCGCATTAGCGATTTTTGTTGTAATTTAGAAATAGCGAATTTCCATCGCAGTTACAGCAACGTTGAATGATCAGCAATATTTACAATTAATAGTTGCTATATAGGTTAACACCTTAGTCTGTTAATTTCTTTTTGTTGTTTCTACTGCAATTAAATCATAAATTTCTCTTACCTGCAGCCGACTTTTTATAAGATTGCATTAACGGTAAGCAACTGTCAAATTGGTTATGTTTTTGTATTATGTTTTCAACGACGTTTTCAGTTGTTAGTATCGCAACGAAACGAGGTTGTGTTCAAAGTTTTTTTATTAATGCAATTAATTAATTTGCTAATCCAACAAATCGTAGGTTACATTTATTGTATATTTTGTATAGCAACTATTAAGTTATTAATTCAATTGCAAAATAATGCCATTAGCAAAAAAATTCGTATAAACAGCAACATTATGATTTAACTTAGCAAATATATTAACTGAATTATTTTAACAGCTTGCTTACTACTGTTTTGAAACAATTTTTTTCCGTGATTGTAATAACGTTGTCATTTTACACTCAAAATATTTTTAGAGAAGACAAAAATTTATTACGTAAAAATTCTAAAAAAATATCTTGTATTTAATGAATTAACAGTAAGTATATATATACATATATATACTCTGCAAATTCGTTAACTCGAAGTTTTCGTCAAAATTGCGTTTTTTTTTCACACCCAAATAAAAATGAAAATTGGATTATGTCGTAATTTGATTAGAATGCCAAATCAATCTAATTTAATATCAATTCACTTTCATTTCTCTCTGAAGATGTATTTTTTAGAAAAAGAAATTATTGATTCGAATGAAAAATTGCATTTATTGTAAAGCACGCAGTATTTCATTAAAATAGTAAAATAAAAATAAATATTCTTAACTATGAACAAGTATTCATAAATCAGACATCCGTATCGCGAGACTACTTCCGTATTATTTATGTGAATAATAAAACCAAAATACTTTATCAAAAATTGTTTCTTATCAATCGATGCAGAGAGCACATGCATGAAAATCGCGATAAAAATGCATTGAAAAAATATTGACGATAAAGCAATAATCATTGTGATAAACTTTCAATTATAAAGCACACTTCAATATATGTATATATGTAACTTTTTCACTGAAAATTCAAATAATCGTCACTAACGTATACATTTAAAAATTATGTTATACATTATGTACACACAGAGACACACACGCATACCTATACTTATAACAGATAGATCTTAAATTCTAGCTAGACAGTTATTTTCCAATGATCAGAGAAATAAAAAAAGAAATATCACTTTCACCGAAGGAGAAAATCATTCGGCTACACTCGTAAGTGGGCGGTGCAACCCTCGAGAGAGAAAAAAAAATCCAAGAATATCGTGTCGCTAACAATATACAAAGTATATATAAAGAAGGTTCAAAAAAGGAAGAAAAAAGTATATATATATATGTCTGACGTAATTTAAAATGAGAAAACATTGCATAGGTAAAATTCCTTCGGCGACAGGGGCGTAGATTTGAAAATAAGAAACTCGACGACCACCTTGTCAAAAGTGACCGAGGCGTGGCACTTTTACAGATGACTTACGATATAACGCACCCCTTTATTTCCCTTTTTTTTTGTTGCTATTGTTTGATTCTACCTCTTCACGATACTAATAGTGTTCGTCGTTTATTTTTCTCCTCATTTTGATTTTCGAGTGTGATTCACCGTATTCCCCGATCAGGTGGAAAAAGTGAATATTACATAAAAAAGAAAAAAAGAATCACAATATATACGATATAAGTCGAATGTGATTTAAAGACCGTATAATGGTCAATTTATTAACTCGATGAATTTTAATACAGTGTACAAGAAAATCTTGTCTAATTAAGAAACTCGAGTTTATATATATCGCGGTATATATATATATATGTATACGAGGAAAATGTTGATAAACGTATATATATATATATATATATATATATATATATAACGTGGACACGCTTTCGCGATTCTTATCGGTTATAGCGATTCGAGTTCGTGTAACGATTACCAAGCTGTATTTCCTAATCTCGAATCTCATTATCCTTAATTAATAACAAAACATCCAGATAAACCAGTCGAACGAAAATCGTTTCAAATTTTTCTACATCTATATATACTTATATATATATATATATATCTTCGATCGCAAATATCTATATATCTATATATATACACCCATGTATTGACACACACAGACACACACATATTGACGACTGGCGCTCGCGGAATTAATTAATCACACAGGACTGCAGCCCTAATTTCAAAATAATTGTTTTGACAGCTCGAGGCTCAGGAAGTAAATAAATCGTGTATATACCAGGGCACATAATAACCCAACAGGCGATAAAAGACGGGGCCGGATTGTTATTTGTACATAAAAATGAATAAATCATAAGGAATTCCTACCGATATCTGTGAATATAATACGAGATTGAGGTAGTACGCGTCAGTGTCTTAAAAAACAAAAAAAAGGTAGTGGTCTCTCTCTCTCTCTCTCTCTCTTGCTCTCTCGCTCTTTCTCGAAAGACGAACGAGTGTGGCAAAAGGAGTAAAAAGGGTGGTATTTTCAGGATCCGAAACAAACCCCGTTGCCACGGGTCATCTTTATTCGCCGTATTTTTTGCTGACAAGCTTCTTCCACCGAAATGATTTATGGGCGTGCCTGCGAGAAAAAAAGGAAGGATAAAAAACGTGAACGGAGAGTTTTAAAAAATGAAGAAAAAACAAGGACCAAGAACGAGGAAGAGAGGTTGGGAGGTTGGGAGGGAGGGAGGGAGAAAAATAAGCAAGAGGAAGGAAACGGTTTCGGGGTAAGCATTAATATTTATCGTTTCGCACAAGCTGTCCAGGACGGTTTTACGAGAGGATTTACAACTTGACCCGTTGTCACTTGGGCTTGTGCTTTAACAGGGGCATTTGTCAGTCAAAAAATCAAACTCTCTTCATTGCGATCACTCATTCGTCAACTCCGTACATTTTTACAATAGATATGTATGTACATATAGATACACACGCACACGCACACGTACACACACATACACAACTTCGATCCAATTTCCTTGGATACTAATTGATAGTTCGACTTGATATTATAATTCGCTTAAAATGATTATCCATGATAAATTGCTTGTCTCTTCAATTTTGCGTAATAACTGCATCCACTAAAAGGCAATGTATAACATAAAGGAGCTTAATAAAATAGGTATATATAATTAACAACAAGTATATATGTTTTGGTTTTTTTTTAATTTTTACATTTATGCCGGCCTCTTTAAGGATTATTACACAGCACAATACAAGCGGAATACAATATACTTCTTAAAAACTAATTAAATTTGTATAACAATGGGTCGATTAGCGTAAGATAAATATCGAACAATAGTTCCTACTACAAATAAGAATTTCAGTTGATATCTCTGCAGCATAGTAATTTTCGCATTCGTGCTTATCATAATGGAATGCTTAATAGTTCGTGCTCTCAAAACCAAATGTAGATTTTTTACATTACTCTACAAAAGTAATACTTGTGATATCGAAAGCTTTAATTTAAATTTTCGTTGGTTGAACAGTCAAGGTTGCGTATTAATTTTAGTGACTTGTTAAACTATTGCATTAAAAATCTATTAAATTGAACATAACTTTTTGACAGTTCTTCTACTTCTTGATTTTCATTGGCCTTTTGTAGTTTATACTTAGGCCATGACCAGGTTTTTGACAGTGAAGACTATATTAAAATTACAAACAAAATTTGAATTTTGTTTTTAATTATGAGTGTTGATTAGAAAATTGTTGGAACTAGAGTTATTTAAATTTAGGCAAAGTATAATAGAAACCTTGTGCATTCTGCTAGAAAATTAATCAAGCTTTTTCAGTTACTGTCCTAAAAGTATTCTAATTTTATAATTTAATAATTCGTTAATTTTAAGGTAGATTTTATAAAAAAATTGACCAAAAATTAGGTAAGAGCCCGCGTTTGTTCAGTCGGTATAGTGATATGGAGTGGTTGTACCTGGAAATGTCCTAGGTTCAATTCCCGATCTATGCCGATCGATACAACCACTACTGGGATATTTTTTCAACAAATGATTTCTTCTCAAAGATATCATCTTTGATCTCCATAGCTAATTAGCACCAACTTTAGAGCATGAAGAGAGTAACGCTACACGCTTAAACTGGTAGAGTTAATTTTAACTCTACTGATCGAGTTAATTTATCGTTAGATTTAAATTTAACTCTAATAGAGTTACTTTTCTTACTCTACCGTTAGAGTTAATTTTTAACTCTATCTCTTAGATTAGTTAAATAATTTAACTCTAATTCAACTCTAAGATCTGTTCTGTAGTGTTTGGCGACTCTGGCCTCTGTACAATTTTAATAATTTGTAGAATTACTGTCCTATGTAATTTGTATCTAATTTATAAAAAAGAATGTCGATTATTGCGTCATAGAGTGTAAGTCGTACTTGTGATCTCGTGTAAAGTGTAAGAGCTGTGCGTATACAGAAAATTAATAAATACTTAAATTGTCTCTATTAATTACTGCCGTATTGGCCATGGTAAAAAAGTTAATTTTTGGCTAAAAGAATGCTAGATATTTATAGACCTTGATTTTTACTAGACCTTTTTAAAAATACACGGAAAAAAGTGCTTCCATTAAAAATTTTTGCTTCCATTAAAAAACATTACTCAAAATGTCTATACGTAAAATATTAACATTTATTGCTTGTTGTATAATTTTTGCACTGAATTTTCTATAAAAATTGATATCCGAATTCACGGTTTTACCATACTGGATAGTAATTTTTCATAGATGAGAGTAAACTTTGGAAGCACATGTTTTGTTTTAGAATTTTGACCATAACTGATGGCTTTACTATAAATATTTACCCAAAACATTTAGGTAACTTTTCTTCGTGATATGTTTTATAAGCAAATTTACAAAATATCGTCTAAATTTCCCAAAGTTTATTGTAAAATACAATAAAATTGACGTGTTAAAACCTGTTCTATATATATATACACATAAGCTATTATAAATTATTCTTATATATTTGATTAAATTTTATTATTAAACTTCTTATTAAATTGATAATAAATAAAATTATTAATTTTTTTTTCTAAAACACACAAAATTGATTTTTAGCTTCAAATTAGGAAATTTTGAAACCAAGTTTCAGTTCATTTTCACGAGCCGAGACTACTTGTCAATATATACAAACCACCGAAATAAAAGTACAAACACAACAGCAATAATACGTCAATATACAAGACGAAATAAAATGCATCAGCCTTGTCAAAAAATAAAAAATACACAAATATATGTATATATATAAAACACATGTACATTTGTTAAAACACCCAAATATATACGGATACACACATGTATATATATATATACACGTCGGCTAGACGAAAACAAAGTATAATAGAATCAAATGATCGATAATTTATCTGGAAGATTAGAACGCGTGTATTTATTTATTTCCTCGAGAGTAGCATAGGATAAAATAGTTGTTCGTTGAGCCAACTCACCCTCGAGAACTCACCGTGGACTTAACCCCCTAAAAAATGATGATCTTGACCCCCCGCGGCGAAGCAGATGTAACATTTTCCTGGATCGCTCGGATAAGACACTCTATACGGTTCGTTCACGCATGAGACTTCACTTTGGAAACGTAACACTTTGTCTCATATAATATTTCTTATCTTACTTTTATGATTTATGAAAATAATTACATTAATATATTTTTGTGTCGATGGTGCGGCGCGCGACCTATTATAACCGTCTATCCTATATATATATATATACTGTAACATTTGTGATTAGTGGACGCGAGAAAAACAAAAAATTACGAGAATTAATTCCAGTCAATTGTATCGTTCGTAGTAATAACGATTAATTTAAACGGTTACCGCACATATCGTATTAACAATGATTTTATATTGATGTATATATTTCGTATATGTATACGTAGTTAAGTCAACTGCGAGACCCAGTAGGATTTTATTTTTTTATCTATAAAAAACTAACACCAAAAACGCTGATTTGGTTTTGTTTCCTCATTGGATACTAATATCGGAACATTACTCTAGAAATATTTGATTAATAATAATAATATTGATAATGATGATAATTTTTTTTCATTTATTAAACGGACATAGAGTCCAATGCAAAAGATATAATAAATTTTAATTAATTGCATGCAACAAATAAATAATTATATACAGACATATTCGAGGACACCATGTGCAAGTTACAAAATAATTCAATTGGTATTGTTGTCAGAGCTCATTGTTGATTTAATATATATCTCTTAAAAATATACCTATACTATTATATTACCTATATATATATATCAATATTATTCTTTTTACTCTATATATTTAGAACAAAATTATATAATAATTAGATTTAACACAGTCCGCAACAAAAACACGATAACTATTGTATGCATAATTTAAATTTCTGAGTATGAAATTATCTATTAAATCCCCAGGTGGCATTGATTTTTTGCTTTCTCGATCTTTCATTAATTAATTTTCTAATTCCTCTGGCAACATTTAAGACTTACAAGGAGAGTATCCCAGGTCCGGATCACGGATCTTGTCCTAACTCTAGGATAAGTTTTGTTATATAAAAATATGAAGAAAGCCAGAGTTATAGACCCTAATGCTCGATATTACGGAAGTTATACACTATGTTTATGCTATTTTTAAAAAAAAAAGAACCTTTACTTCAAATCCTTATAACTTTTAAACAATAAACTATCAGCCCTCAAATATAAATTCATTTAAAAGCTGAGATAAAATAGATACAGTTTAAAAAAAATAAGCTCAAATCCGTTGCAATGGAGCAAAGTTATAGCAGAAATAAAAATTTGTAGAAATTTTGACGAAAATTAACCCTTAGCTGGACACATGCTCTGTGATAACATAGCTGGCCTTTGGGGTCACCGTGACCCCAACACAAAATCTTCTACTGTAACTAAACTACTGAATATTTTGACTTGAAATTTGGTTTGGTTATTACTTATTATGTAACCTTCTCGGCTCTAATGCAAAGTAATACACCCCCCCTTACGACAGATGGAGCTATAAGTTTAATTTTTAAATTTTGGAGCTATAGAAAAACTGATTGAAAAATGCTGGGGTCACTATGACCCCATGAGTCCAGCTAAGGGTTAAGCACTGTGCTTTGTTAAGCTAAATTTCTACAAATTTTTATTTCTGCTACAACTTTGCTCCATTGCAACGGATTTGAGCTTATTGTTTTTTAAAGTGTATCTATTTTATCTCAGCTTTTAAATGAATTTATATTTGAGGGCTGATAGTTTATTGTTTAAAAGTTATAAGCATTTGAAGTAAAGGTTCTTTTTTTTTAAAAATAGCATTAACATAGTGTATAACTTCCGTAATATCGAGCATTAGGGTCTATAACTCTGGCTTTCTTCATATTTTTATATAACAAAACTTATCCTAGAGTTAGGACAAGATCCGTGATCCGGACCTGGGATACTCTCCTTGTTAGCGATATGCAAGTTGCTAAAAAGAGGGTTTTCTGCAATATTTGAAAAAATATTGAGTAACGCAAATTAGCTCGGAAATACCGATTATATATATATATTATATATAATATATATTATTATTATATATTATATATATTATTATTATTATTATTATTATTATTATATATTATTATTATTATTATTATTATTATACATTATATTATATTATAGATTATATATATATTATATATAATATATACTTTCTAATAATAAAATATAATTGTTAACAGTAGGGTCTTATATAAATTAAGAAAAGTCTTGACACTTTTAAAATGCTTAGAAAATCTAATTATACAAAACCCAATGTTTTCGAGATGCTTTTGGTACATGATACACTCAACCTGAACTTCAAGAGACAATCTTTTATCAATATATACCCAACTATATCATTTTTATAATCATATAAAAAGTTTTTCTATAAGAATAAAAAACTATAGTATTTGACATCAATGAAACGTAAGATATAAATAAAAAGTATAAAACTGATGGGCGCTATACCATCCACAATCAGAATTTCAACCTTATGTGTACTTGTATAAGCTCCGTTCATTCGTTCTTACGATACCGAAATTTAAGTTTATCATTATTTTGATTTCGTAATATTGTCTTGTGTGTCTGGGGCAGGGACTGTCTGCGCCCCACTGATGAATTCTGGCGGACGGTCCCAAGACGAAACACATGAACTTAAAATTTCTTTCTTTCTTATTTAAAATATTTTCAATTTTATAACTTAGTATTTTATTTGCTTCTTCTTTCTCCTTTTAGTTTATGTCTGGCGGCTTGCGGCCTTCATAATGTTGTCCTCGGGATTGATACACGGCGAATTGTCGTGTCTTTTGCGAGCGAGCAACTTGGAGTTCTTAGAGTCGTTAGACGTTAGCTCAACAAGACCGATAAAATTTCTATATTAATTTTTAAAAAAAAGCATAAAAGATCACTTTTGATATAGTGTCACAGCGAATTCAATATTATCAAATATATTACGAATCGACGTAATTTGTAGAAGGTATAAGCTAGACTCGTCACTCGATATCGAATAAATAAGTTTTTAAAGTTTTCTAGAAGCGAGCTGTAATTTTTTAATACATTTATCATCTTCATACTGCACGGATTTAAAAAAAAGTACCGACATGTATCTAAATGTGTAATTACAAGATAAAACCGTTTGTCGGCATCGTATAATCTCGACGGACCATCGAAAATCTTATCTTGGTTTTCCCTTGGAAGATGAAAATTAATAATAATAATAATAATAATAGGATGTAGAGACACACACGTGGAAGCCGAGTAAAGTGAGAAAGAACGTTCGGAAAAATGCCCCCCCGATGTTCGACGACACGGCGATTGTCGTTTCTCTAATGAGTCAAAGAAGACAAGAATCTCGGCTGCACCGACAGGTCGTTTCTCTGTTTCTTCCGACCGCATCAGAAATCTTCCTCTGATCTACTATTGACGAACTGCGCAACTTTAACTTTGTGACGCGTAAGTGTGTATATCTTTGTCGGTATTCTTTGGTCTTGGCTCACATCCCCTTTCATTATTATGCGTATTCATCGATTTCAGTAGTTTTCAACAGATCTTAATTGGAAATTATTCATATTACGTGAATATTAAGATTTTACATCTCTCAATCCGAAAATTGTATTAAATGTGTTTAATGATGTATCGGATAAAAAATGATAAGTTCTGATATGAGGAACATTGTTTTTTTAATAAAAATTGAATTTAATAAATTATTTTCCAATTTCCAATGATCAGAGAAATATAAAAAGAAATATAATTTTCATTGGAGAAAATCATTCGAATCCACTCGTAAATAATGTAAAGTTAATATTAATTCGCTAAATTTATGTTAAGAGGATGTAGTCTATACAAAACTATACGCTTACCGACATTATCGTACATTTCGTTATTTACTTACAATTTTTTATATTTACTCTTTATTTATATCATCGCGTACTTTTTAATACATAGCAAATGTGCGATAGTAATAATTAAGTAAAAATCAAAAACAAATTTAAATAACGAAAAATGCATTATAGAAATCTGTAATTAGTGACTACATCCCCAGGGATAAGCCTATATGTAAGCCTGGGTTAAAATTGAAAAAAAGTTATTCAATTTTAACAGTTAATCATTTTTTTATAACAATTGAAAACATTTCTTAATTTTTTAAACAAATTATATTATTATTAGCTTTTATTTTAAAGTTTAAGAACCACTTCATCGAATAAGCCGAAATTTTAACTATAACTTTTAAATATGATTTTAATCGACTTGAGTGGAACAGACTATGTTAATATCGTAATAAAAAATTATTCTTACCAAATTATTTTAAAAATTCAAAAATTACGTAAAAAACAGCTAAATAATTTTTTTAAATAAATATTTAGACTTTTATTGAAATTCTGTTCCACACAAGTGGATTAAAATCATATTTAACAGTTACTGTTAAAATTTTAGCCTACTTGATGAAGTGGATCCAGAGATATCCTGCGGTAAGTCCATCATGGTAAAAAATCAGAATAGGTACGGAGTCTTATAATTAATGAAAATAGTAATGTGACATATAAATTGGCCAAAAAAATTTGAATAAAAGTTAATAATAATATAATATGTTTAAAAAATTAAGAAATGTTTTTTATTGTTTTAAAAAAATTATTAATTGTTGAAATTGAATGTTGTTTTTTTAATTTGAATCCAGGCTTGTCCCTTTAAACGAATAATAAGCTATAACCCAAATATAAATTGGAACTAAGGGAAAAACAAGCTTTTCTTAACAAATAGGTAATTAATCATTAAAATTGTAAGTAAATTAAATATTATAAGTTATTAAATATATATAATTATAAGAGGCCTATGCGATCGCTCGATGGGTAGAGTGATGCAGTGGTACCCGAAGTTGTCCCATGTTCGATTCCCGGTTTCTGCAGCCGTTTAATTACAACCACCACTGCGAGGAATGTATTTACAACAAGTGATTTTTCTTTGAAACTTGGTAACATAAAAAAGCGACGTTAATGCAATACAATAAAAAAATGTTAATCATTTATTATAGATATGATGTTTATATATAAATATATGGGCTATTTCACGTCAAGTGGTACGATGAAAATTTTAAATCGCTCCAAAATTTGAGAACAGGCTGGAAATATCTTCAAGAAGATAGAAAAAAAATTTTAGGTGTTAAAAATAATTTGCTTAAGAGTTATTCCACCATGAAAAATGGAAATTTTTCAATTTTTTAGAAATCTCAAAATCTATTCATTTTTTTTGAAAAAAACATTATAAACAACTTTTGTTCAAAATAATCTTTAGAACTTATCTACCTGGGTTACAATTCTTAATTTTAAAATCTCGAAGAGATAGGGCACTTGGAAATATTGAATATCAAAAAAAGGCGACCACGCCACAATCGATTTTGATCTAACACCGCTCAAAAGATCACATTTTTTGAGAGCTTTCGAATGGCGGTGGTTAGATTATTGGCCAAAACCGCTGTTGTAGGTTATGCCCTAAAATACATGAAAATTAGTGATTTTATGAGGTTTATGAGGCATAACTTACACCAGCGGTCTTGGCCAATAATCTAACCCAAGCCATTCGAAAGCTCTCAAAAAATGTGATCTTTTGAGCGGTGTTAGATCAAAATCTATTGTGGCGTGGTCGCCTTTTTTTTATATTCAATATTTTCGAGTGCCCTATCTCTTCGACATTTTAAAATTAAGAATTGTAACCCAAGTAGATAAGTTCTAAAGATTATTTTGAACAAAAGTTGTTTATAATGTTTTTTTCAAAAAAATGAATAGATTTTGAGATGAAATGGCTTAGAAAATAGAAATTTTTCTAAAAAATTGAAAAATTTCCATTTTTCATGGTGGAATAACTCTTAAGCAAATTATTTTTAACACCTAAAATTTTTTTTCTATCTTCTTGAAGATATTTCCAGCCTGTTCTCAAATTTTGGAGCGATTTAAAATTTTCATCGTACCACTTGACGTGAAATAGCCCATATATATACATGTTCATTATTAAAAGATATAGTCTGATAAGAGTGAAGCAGATCCATCGAAACTACAACTGCATAAGAGTCACGAGATACCCCAATAAAACAGAAATTATTTTCTTGCTTGCCTAAATACTTGAGAATTTTTCTCTTGTATTTGTCTTGTCATAAATGTTGCATATTTGTTTTGCAGTAATCTCGTCTTGTAATTTTGAAAAAAAACAGGACAATATCAAGACTAATCTTGGTAGATCGTGCAACACCCTATATTCGAAACGTCGCTAAATATAACTACTTGCTTTGTTCATCAATTTGGAATAAATTTCCTTATTTACAAATCAATTGCATGAACAATGCATTCATTATCTTTAATTAAGAGTAAACGTTAAAAAAAATATTATCAAAAGATATAAGTATAGAGATTCAAATATATTTACGAACTGTATGAAAAATTTCTGTTTCACGAAAAATTGAGATCTTTAAATTTTTTATCAAAATCTATCACTTATTACCACAAATTGACAACTATTACAGTAAAATTTTATCTTAGGAATCAGAAGTGAACGATACCGCAGCAATTTTTACAAGGATTTGGTCATATATTTGGAGATACGTGACTACCTTAACTTGCTCAAATCAAGAAACTGCGTTATTTTTTTTTCGTGATATGAGTATTATAAAGATAGGCTTGATTAATTATTTTAACAAAAATTGTAAGAACATACTTACCCTTTGCTTAATTTCAAAGTTGAACTACATAATATAGGTACAAATTTACATTGTATATATAAATATGTTTATATTGTTTATATTACAAAGTTAAACAACAATACGTTCAATACATACAATTAAAAATTACTAAATCACCCTGAAAAAAAATGATACAACAAATCTACCGATATGTATACATCCACACTCGATTATATCCACTCCCTCGACATTTTTTCTTGTATATAAAAAAAAAGTGAGGGCTATCTCCTTCTCGTTCGAGTTTCAATCAAGGATTTACTCGTATAACTCCCGATACGATTCATCCTTGTTCAAAGAGCAGCCCGATATCACCGTCGTACGTATTTTGTATATACACGTATAGACACCAAACCGAAAAGAAGAAAAAAAGAAACTGAACGAAGGAAAACTCAAGGAGGTCGGTTGCAGCGGGCGCGCGCCCGTTGTATAATAAATCGAGCCATTCAGCATATCACGTGATTAATTAAATGTAATGACCACAAACGACGAGTGAGCGATGTCCGAACTAAAACAATGCCAGTCTTTTACACGAATGATACGACCGAAATGCTTGTGCTCTCCTTTTTTTTTTCGTCTCCCTCCACCTCCTCCCCTTGCCCACCTTTCATCCAACTTTAACGATCTCCCGAGACCACTCTCTTGCGGCGTCCTTTTGCAAAATAATACACATCCGTTATAACTTCTATCGAGAACTCGGTGGTATGAATAATATTTGTTATTTTCTATAACGTTTTTATCACTATCGCGCGTCTATGTGTGTGATCAATAAATTACAGGATGTGATCGACTTATAGATTGTTCAATTTTCATTATGTGTTTATATATGGTAACAATGTTTTATTAAAGACAAATTATATATAATAACGCGTATAGATATATAATATAAAAAATTTTGTTTGTCAATTTTGGTAATTATGTACGCTGCAGAGAAAAAACTTGTAGTAAAAATGACAATACTGTTTAGTATAATGAAATAACAGAGTGTCCGAATGCAATAAATTGCTATACTGTATAGTGAAATTTACGCAAGTTGTGAACTTTACAAAAATGAATAGACTTTTAGTAAATTTTACTATACGGTATACAGTAATTTTTTTAATTTTGACAGTCTGTATAATTTTTACTACAACTTTTATCTCAGTGTAAGAGTGAAAAAAATCGTACAATAAAAATGTAATGCATTAACAATTACGTTTCATGATAATAAAGTAAAGCTATATATACATATGATTAAATTATTGTAAATTTTCTTTACGAATAAAAATGTAACATTTTGAGGTTAAGTAATTACCATTTATCAGTATAGATCCTTTGATTTCTATTAGTTATATTTTATTTATTTATTTATTAATATACAGAAATAATTAATTTTCACGCCTTAACTAGGCAACAAAATATATTTTATACAATATATTATGCTATAATTTTAATACCCCATTGTTAGGGATATTTCATGAAAATTTTTTGGTATAATTCTGTTAAAACTGAGTTTTATACTCTCAATCTAGAAGTACAAAAAACTTGACGGTAAAATTGCAAATCGACATACTTTTACAAATAGTAAAATATCCCTAGTGGAAATTGAGCATTTTAGGGTTAGTTGAAAATATTTTTTGGCCATTAATTGTAGAATTATTGGCCATTTTTGATCAAATGGCTAATTTTTGGTCAAAAAAACGTTTCATAAATGCTTTCATTTCTACTAGGGATGGAGTAATTTTCAATCGACAGCTTTACAGAGTTGGCAATTGTAAAATACGAGGGTTCCACTTTTCATAAGTATAATATATATTCGCATGCATAAAATTCTTTGCAAAATTGTGAACTTGTCGATTTCCACAATCGTTAATTTGAGACTTTCGGATTTATTGATACTTCACCACAAAATAAAGTAATGTACACTAGTATAAATTTGTTACTTTTTTTTATTAAGCTTTTCAAACTCTAACGAGGTTATTTAGCTGTCAACATTATCATATACATTCAAATAAAATGATTTACAATTGTATCAATATATTTTTAAATTTGTAAGTCACATTTTTGAAAAACTTATACAGGATATTACTTATCTTGACATTTATGTTTTGCAATACAGACGTCGCTTTATTCGGTAGAAAGACGTTTTGCCTTTGGAGTTCTTTTAACATTATTGTTCTTTCTCTATTAAACAATTTGCATTGCCACAGTATGTGGTCAAGATCTTGATATTCTTCATTGCATTTATATTGTGAGTTATCAATAATTTTTATACGCTGCAGAGAGGCTGCCAGATTATAGTGGTTTGCACGACATCGATTAATGATTACAATAGCCTCTCTATTTATTTTCATTTTATTAAACCAAACATGGTTTTTCGTATTATAATAGTACTGAAAGTACGCCTTTCCCTTTACTTCTCTAGTTAGTTATTTTTTTATCAGTTGATTCTTGGTTTATTCTTTTAAACTTTTGTTTTAAGTCAGTGAACGGGATAGGAATACTTTCGTCGTATTTTTCGGCGGTCGCATTAATTTGTTACTTCTTTATATTTTACCGGTTGAAAATAAGCATTTCATTGTTTATAACTATAGCCATGTTTTCCAACTGATATTAAACATTAATAGTTTTTATACCTCTAAAAAATAGTTTCCATTCCGACTATGAGGTTGATATACCGATATTCCCATCAGTGTATTTTGTACGTATTTAACGTAAATTAGCATCCACAATAGGAGCAATCTTTACTTCAACATAAATTATAAAAAAAAGGTATACAGTACAGAAAAAAAATGAAGAAATTAATTTGTTATCCAAGAAATTATATTGCAATAATTTTAATAAATATTGTAAAATCAGATTGACAATTGTTTCAATTACATATTGTGCGTATAAAGATAAACGTTTTTATTGAAATAAATTATACTTAAAAACATTTGTTTGTAACCACAAAAATTTTACATTTCCACTACATACCTATATAGGATTCACATTTAATTTTTTACTATATACGAACAAAAACGCCAATTGAATATAAATAATCGGTAAGAACAAAGTGAACAAATCGTACAAAAAGAAAATCCTTATTTACAAGCTTATCGTATAGTAAATAAGTCGAACAAAACATTCGGAGTGTGCTAGGCTGCTTAAAATAAAAATTAATAATCTCAACGGTTTAAAGCGTAGGCGCGTCGAAACATAGGTATATGTATAACTGAAAGTCTCGGAAGAAAAACGTATATATATATATATATATAAGTATACAGTGAAGAGACGAAGCGCCGCGATATTCAATCGATCGCCTTTAGAAAATCCGACTTAAAATTTTAAAGTAATCCCATTTCGAGTTTGCAAAGCACTCGACACTAACTAAATCGACGCGGTGTGGCCTTCTCATCACAACTTTTTCATTGTCTTTGCGGGTCAGGTTTCACTGAATCTTATACCCTCTCGATGTAAGCTCGAAGCCCAAATCCTTGGTTTATTAGGTTGCCCTATCTATATATATGTATATATACGTGTGTGTGAGCGCGCGCGCAAGTTTAAGGGGTTGAAGAACGTACCTGTTCTCTAGCTCGGCTTACCGATCATGACGATCAACGGGATTTGCGAGAACGACTTGCTCGAGACTTGTTCGAACTCGGTAATTTTCTCCTAACTGCCGTAATAAACTCAAATTTTAGGTAATGATCGGGCAAACCTTTACAATTGATGCCTCGGTCAAACTTCCTTTTGATCGAGTGGAGGGGGTATACGCATATATACGCATGTATACATATATATATTGTTGCACACTTGCACTTTACGACTTTTGGGAGTTGCATCTTGGTAATCAGGTAGTTCGGTGAATTGCAGTTGCAACGCGTGCACATTATTATGGCTCCTTTATTTTCAGAAACCTACGTCATTATGACCATCTTTTGCTCTACAGGTTATGTATATATATATATATATATTTATTTATTTTTACGCCGATTCCACAATTATGTTAGATTATGTTAAATTGTTTTATGCAATATTAATTAATCATTTCGTTGCATTTATTTGCGTCCGTTGGAAAATATTGTATAGAAAACTGTACAGAACTACAGTTAACTGCAGTTACTGTACAGAAATAATTGTACTGTATATCGAGAAAAATTCACAATTTTTTTATAATAAATGTTTTTTTTTTATAATTTTGTTTCTATAATGTATATTAACATTGAAGTCAATACAATTTTAACCTATTATTACACTTGTGCAGAAAAATTTTCTCTCAGTACGTTATAAATTTCTTGGAATTAATAGTTAAAAATTTAGAAAAAATTCTGTTGCAGTCAAAATTTCATTATACGATTGAGTTGAATATTTAAATTAAAAAAGTAATCATCCATGACCATAAATATAATCTCAATTTTTCTTTGAGAAGTGAATAATTATTCAGTTTTGTTGAAAGCTTCAACTGAAAGCTTTCACACTAACGTATATATAAATAAGATTGTGTGTATTCTTTATTTGTATATAAATCTACAAAATTTAAAATAGTATTTAATACAAAATGTGGATTTATAGATGATCGGTAGAAATCAAACCATTTGCTTACGTTTTAAAGTTAAAGATATATAGCTTTATATTTTATAGAACTACATTCTATCGATTTCTATAAAACAACAAGTCTACCTGTAGTAAATAATAATTAACGTAATTAAAACGAAAATTTATTTAAAAACGCTCCGTCTCCCAAAATTATATGTCAATTACATTATAATTTATTTCAATGTAATCCTGCAAATGCATAAATTCGGCTTCCATACGTATACGCAACTGGAGTCGTAAAAACCGACGAATATATATCTATATAACTATTTAAATAAGCAATCGCGAAAGTATTTAAAAAAAGGGAAATTCCAACAGTATATCTCAAACAAAAATTCCCAAAACGAAAATTGGCCGAGGAGCGACCGGTGTCCACGGAACTTCGCACCCTGGACACCCAATTAAAAAGCCAAACACGAGGACCGAAGGAAAAAGGAAGCAAAATCGGCCACCTCCGGTAAAAGCAGCAAACCGAGATTCCATCCCCGAAGGCTCCGGTGGTGTATAGAAGCGCCGCAAAAAAGGTCGCGCGTGTACACTGTGGAGTACGTCGACGCGTATAAGCGTAACCGAGAAGGCGCAGCAGCAGCAGCAGCCACCCCCCGAGTAGAAGCCCGAGCGAGCGGCGTGCGCGCGTGCGAAGGTAGCGGAGGTGGGCGTGCCCGTCACGCCGGCATTGGTCGGGTGGGCCGAGAGCGGCCAATGGGGTCTCGGTAGCGCGCAGTCCGGTGGGCGTGTCGTGGGGGCCGGTGGTGGGGCAGCGGGCGCGGCGAGTCTCCCCGCGGCGCGTCCCTCGCAGCCTCAGTCCCGCTGTGAACGCAGCAAGGAACGCAAGAGGTGTTCTGTGCGAGCGCGAGAGATGAGCCAAGCGTAACGCGAGCTTTTCACCTTGCGCTGAGTGAGGTGGGTCGTGCGAGCCGTAAACGTCGAATTCTAGAGACTCGGAACCGGGAAATTCGGAATGATGAACGCGTTCCTGGACGGCGTGCCGTCGCACCCGCACCACCTGACCTCGCACCTCGGAATCAAGTTGTCCCCGGGGGGACAGCCGAATGAGCCCGGGCCGGTCGAGGCGCCCACCCAGCAGCCGCACCACTTCCACCCCCAAGGATACCCGGCACACCACCCGCACATGGGTCACCACCACATGGGCCACTCGGGGTACGCGGCGCGCGAGTTCCTCCTGCGTCGGGAGCACGAGCTCGGTGCGGGGGGTGCGACCGCGAGCCCCGCGACACCGGAAACCGGGCTGGGGCTGTTCGCCCCCCTGGGACACGAGCCGACGGGGATGCAGCAGTACCACCCGAGTCAGCATCCCCTGGCCGCTACCTCGGGACACTACCCGGGTCACTATCCCCAGGAGAGTCGACTCGCCGCACCCCCGGGCACCCACCACCAGTGGGGCGCCCACCTACCCGTGCATCACCAACAACACCCGGGGGTCGCGCATCCGCCCGGCCACGGCGCGTTCCTCCGGTACATGCGAGGCGGCGGCGGCGGTGGCCCCGGCGGCGGCCCCGGAGGTGGACCCGGAGGCGGTCCCGGTGGTATCGGCGAGCAGGGCCACGGCGAGCCCAGACGGAAGATGTCGTGCATGTGGCTGGACCAGGAGCCCGGTGGTCAGCGCAAACTCTGCGGCAAGCTCTTCGAGAGCTTGCACGACATCGTCACCCACTTGACGGTGGAGCACGTGGGCGGGCCCGAGTTCACGACGCACGCGTGTTTCTGGCAGGGGTGCTCGCGTAAGGGCCGTGCGTTCAAGGCCAAGTACAAACTCGTTAACCACATACGTGTGCACACTGGTGAAAAGCCGTTCCCGTGTCCTTACTCTGGGTGCGGCAAGGTGTTCGCTAGGTCCGAGAATCTCAAGATACACAAGAGGACGCATACCGGTAAGTTTTGTGCGCGACTTGTACTATCTCTATCTTTGTACGTGTGATCCCCGCGATTCGTCCGGGGCTCGGTGTTGTTGTGTTACGTCACGTGTGTCTGGTGAACCCGGCGCTCCGGAAGACGAACCGGAATCGACGGTCGAGCTTTCGGTGTACGCGTTACGCGAATCACGCGTTTCTAGTGACTGTATCACGTTTATTTATGTAGAAATTGATACATTTCACCTGATATATAAACTCAATTAATTTACTCCATCCCTGCATCATCAGGATACGCGGAGAAAAATGTTCGATTAAATATAGACCATTGTCTTCAGTGATGACATCACTCTCGACAATCCTGAACAATTCCCATAATATTATGTATATATTAAAATTTAATATTTACGTTCACTAACTGTTTGCATACTGTGTGTCTGTCATCTCATTCACTAATACTATAACCACATTTTTAATCCAATATTATTCTCCGTGTAGGTAACAAATGAGCGGTATATATACATACACCTTGATTTTTCCAAAAGTCGCGTGTAAAAAAAGACAATAACGTATGTGTACATCTAATAATCTTTAAAAAAACAGACATTCTTATATATATGCTATTAATTTTTACACAAATTATCCGTTTAAAATTAAAATTTAAAAAAAAATGAAAGAAAAAATAACTACACATCAAATAGTATTTAACATTCTTAGAATCCCAAGTGATACGCGGAAGAAAAGTCAGAAAATTATTAATGCTAAAATTCGGGCGAACTATAGTTTAGGTATATATCCCATCGTTACAATACGTATTAAGCAGATTCCGGAGTGTCTAGCGTTTATTCACAAAAGGTATACAAATTCTGAGAATACTCCAGGTAAATATATCGGTACTTTTCCTTTGCGCCTACATATATATATATATATATATATATATATATATAAGCCAACTTGTCTATCATCCTGTATATATAAAAGCTGTGTTTCACGGAATATTACATTCTTTTGTAATATATACGAATCAAAAACAAAAAGAATTTTTTTTACGCGTTTATAATATCAATTATAAAATTTGTACAGATATTTTTTACCTTTACATTCGATATTGAGTTTATACGCCTGTATATATATATATTCAAGAATATTATATAAAAATTTAGTATATACGGTATTTACATAGCGATACGAAATTCCAGACTGTCAAAATCGTAGAAATTAAACTATTTTTTTTTATGTTTTAAGATTACAGAAGTAACTATTTTATAGGTCGTAAATATACCCATTCGTAAACGATATTTGAAAAATACGGATGTTTTACACTTAAGAAATCGTTTCAAATCCCCACTGTAGCGATATATACATATATATATATATATATATATAAAAGATAATAAATGTATATCTGTAAATTACTATAGATTTACCAACGAATTTTTTAAGAAGTCCGTACGACAGTGCGTTTCATTGCCTAACTCTACGTGATCACTTTCAATAGAATATATTTCTCCGTACACGGGTACACACATATCCGTATAAAACGTAAAATATTTCTTACGAACCTCTAAACGTGCGTAATATATATACGGTTAACAATTCCAAACGAAAGGAATACGTTATTACGTCGATAACCCTTCGTCTCGCCCCCCCCCCCCCCCTCTCAATCGTTAATAACATATTTACTAGCCACTTAAATCCGTACACTATAAACGTAATAATAATTGACGATTAACAATTTCCGCGTAAAGGTGTATATATATACATGTCTATACATAATCGTTAAAAAGGATATTAATGAGTTAATTGCTCCAGTTGAATTTTAAACCCGTAAAACTACAATTATCCGTGTGTACAACATATACATATACACACGTATATTATTCACGTGAAGAATTCCAAATAAATTCATATTCGATTCCCTCGCGCATATAAACAGAGAAAGAGACAGAGGAAAGAGACACGATAACTCTTTCGAGAGGATGATTCAAGAAATCCGAGAAACCGGCATTTAAGATAACGATCTCGACATCAATTTTTCTTTTTCTTCCTCTTCTTCCTTTTTTTTTCGATACGTACGAACGAGCATAAAACATATGTTTCTACGGCGATAAACATTTATAGACCGATGAAGAAGACGAAATGAAAAAAAAAAAAGAAAAAAATACACGAAATGGTAATAATAATAATAAAATGAAAAAAGAAACGAAGAAAGCACGTCGACTGGCGCCGCAACGCAATTAAGAAATTACCCAGTCGTATATATATCAGCGTTTTACATTGCAGGAATATATATATATGTATATTTACATATTTATGGAGAATCGCGCAATCAATTAGTCGCTTCGTTCTCGTTATATAGGATCTCTTATTCGTTTTTTCTTTCTTTTTTCATCTTCTTCTTTTTGTCGCCCTCCTTGGTTTTATATGCGCGTGTATATACCTAATACATCCCTTTTTTTTTCTCGCGTTCTTTTATCTTCGATATACCACGCGTGTTAGGTTTGACAAAAGAAGTGTGCGAGTCGATATATTTCATTAGACGTTCGTGTGTATGTGTGTGTGTGTGTGTGTGTGTGGGTAGGTTCGGATGTAAATGGCTTTGTTTTGCACGAGAGGCGTTTCGACGCCGGTTTGTTTGTTTATCCTCCTTCAATCCCGCCGAGTGATCTCGTTGAATGGGAGACGCGAATTTTCTGGACCCCGATTCGCTCGTCCAAGTGTAATTTTCGAGTGCTGCATACGTATATATATACGTTTCCTTTTTCATTTCATTTCGTTCCTCTTTAATGAAATTTTTTCGCAACTCTTGCATTTTTGTTACACTTTTACGTGAACGCGCGAATGGTAATTGTTTACCGTGGTGTGTTGTATACGTACACCTGTAATGTTTATGTCTTGTAGGTGTGATTTCAAAATTTCTTCGAATGAAATATTATTAATTCAGATAGAACGACATAATTTCATTCTATAATAATTGAGTTCGTCGTACACTGAGAGAAGGATTTATTTGATATTAAGATATTTATTAACAGTTAACAAATATATAGCCTTAGATTTGTTAACAGTTAATAAATATCTTAATATCAAACATATCCTTCTCTCAGTCTAGTGGTTCTATATCTGGATTTTATAAACAATATTTCGATGAGGAACGTTGCGCAAAATGATTGAACAGGTAGAAATTCCCTAGTAGAAATCTGACTATAAATGTATGTTTTTTAAGTAACGAAATCGGTGAGTGTCATAAAATATACCGACCAACAAATGCATGATTAAAGTGGCTTAATTACACTGAGAAAAATGAAATAAGAAAAATGACTATATTTTATAGTAATGGTGGGACATACTTCGACTATCGTAATTTTTGCTATATTTTGTAGTAATTTTTGTTATAATTTTTATAAAAATTACTATGTACATAGGAAAAATTGCTATAAAATATAGCAAAAATTACGATAGTCGAAGTATGTCCCACCATTACTATAAAATATAGTCATTTTTCTTATTTCATTTTTCTCAGTGTACATTTCAATCTTCAAATATTAAATTTTCAGTATGAGCACATGTGTCATTAAGAAAAATCGCCTAAATTCATCTGTGTATATCGATTTTCGGTTTAAAAATTTCAATTTATTGAGAATCTTGAGATTTCGTTGATTCACAGCGGTACTTAAACTCGTACTCGTATATATTATATATAATCAAATTAAAGCCCTATAGTATAGATATCTGAGAATAAATGTAACATCTTACAAGCCTAAAAATGGGCAAGTGTCGATCATAAAATACAAACTTAAAAAGAACACATGATGAGCTCAAATTTCATTCTCAAAAATGAAAATTCCCCTTTTTTCTCACCAAATTACACCATATTTTATCACTACATAACATCGAATAATCTCTCACTTATAACGAATTACGCGAGTAAAAATTTCCGCATATCGCAAACAAAATGTAATAGAACTCTCGAAGCGAATCTATAATAATCATGTAGAGACGAGCAGCATCCCACGCCCGTTAAAATCACCTCCGTAAACCGTACTCGCCTATACGTACGCGTAGATTAAAAAAATGAAAAGAGCGAGAGAGAGAGAGAGAGAGAGCGACCCCCTGTCGCAGATGGCCATCGTCAGGCCCCGGAATCGATATTAAGGACGAGGAAAAACTTTTCGGGCACGTGTGCACGCGATTGGCGGGAGTTCGACAATGGGATTCCCCCTCGTTCCTCATTGGTTCTTGCATACCAGTCTTGGTCGTGGATCTCCGAAACCGGGGGTCGAAAAAAAAAGGTTTAGACGCGCATATATATATATATGTACACGTACAAACGAAGGGATGCGCTAACTACCGATATACTGCAGATAGACGTATACGCGCACGCTGCACCAACCACCATCTTTCCATCCTAAGGGGCGGGAGGGGAGAAAAAGGATGAGCACACGCGAATATGGCGATAATTGCAAACCGGTTATGTATTCGCGCAACAACGGGCGCACTGTTTTCGAGTAAACACTATGTATCTCTGTGTCCACGAGGACATGCGTTTTATGTACTATTTTACTTTATACCTACAATTTATACTTGCGTTACAGTATACACCTTTCGTACACACACACACACACACACACACATATATATATATATTTACGAAAATTTTACTTTACGTATATCGTTGCACTGCGATTGCTTTTACACCGCAACGGGGAGAAAAGATGCGGTGACAAGATTTTTGTTTTTATGATTAAACGCACCTGTGGATTGTATACGATTCGTGTATATGAGAGAAGCTTGGAACAATATATACTTAATTATTATATACAAATGGAATTTTAATATACTCGCGACAACGATTCACTAAATACATCTTGTACATCTACTTTAAATTGTTAGGTATGTGTGTGTGTGCAGTTAATAAGACGTACAGTCGTGTCTGTGTGTGCAGACCGCGCTTTCAACTCGAATATTTGATGTGAGAAATTTAATATGAATATCTTGTCGCGGGACTACGTAAATCTTGAGCTAATAATGCGTATAATGAAAATTTATGAAAATACCTTGTGAATTCATTAGGTATTACAAACGAACCAACGACGAGGAAGCTTGTATAACTCGAGAATACGTACTGAATGTCATAATTATTGCGTCGTTTAATTAACTATATCTTGATTCATGTGACTTTATTATTATTATTATTATTATTATTATTATTATCTTTACAACTATATGTATATATTTATACCTATTACCTTTTAAAGGATTTCGCTTGAAAATTCCGTCGGGCGATGGCGGTATATATTTTTGTTCACTCGGCTGTGATAATCCATTAATCTTAATTAACAATAATAAGAATCGCGTAAAACATTTAAACAACGTTTTTTTAAATCATTAGCTCTCCATAATTTTTCCTATTTCTTTATATATGCACGTTTTTGTGCAATATACAGTAATTGTTGATAGATTGCTATAGCTATAGATAAATTAGTAATGATTTATAAATCGTTTAAGTTTGCAGAACTCGTTATGACCGTGAGTTATAATAAATAACGGAATAATTAGACATATCAAGATAAATTGAATGTAAAAAATCACGCGTTGAGAGTACCCAGTATACGATCGGTGACGAATGATTTCTAATCGTATACTCATTATAAATGTTAACCACTCGATAATTCATTGTCACTTAATATATATATATATATAAAATTTATTGGTTGACTAGTATTTTTTGGTTTTTACAATGTAAACAATAATCGGGCAATTATTTTGAGATAACTTTATTTGTTTAGCGACGTTTCAATGCGGATTCATTTCGTTATTACTAACTTTTCGTATAAATTTATATACTCGCAGTTTGATAATATCGAGTTTAAATTAATAATCAAGTTATTGGGTTTAGTTAAACGAATTATTCGAGTCAAAATTCCAAGTGCGTTAAAAAATCTCAAATGTGTAACGAAAAACTGTACCTATATAGGAAACAATTTTGTTATAGGCACAAATTGTTCATTATTTAAAAATCAGTTATAGAGAAATGCTATTAAACCTATATAGGTTTGATAGTTTTTAACCTCAAAACATTAATTCATCGTTAATACACACTTTTTATTAAATACCGTATTCATTCTTTCTAAGTCCTCAACTACAGCATATAATATATATATTTATGCAGTGAAAATTAAAATATTACACACACCGAGATATACAAATTATTCATTATAAACTGTACCGGTCAATGGACAAAAATTCCTAATTCACTTTCTTTACTCCCCGCAGATACTCGCACTACTTATAAACGCTATATTCCGGCGGTGTGACAATAACGCAAGGTAAAAATGTAAATAATTGTATATGGATATAAGGATAATCGAATGAAAATGCCGAAAAATCGGTTGACAGTCGTCGTCGTTATATTTTGGTATGTGTACGTGTATATATATATATATATATATATATATATATATATATAAGGTCCGCTTTGCGGGGCGTCGAGCGAGGCGGCGCGATGTCTCTCGTATATACCTCGTCCTCGCGTATATATATACACGCAACATGGCGGGTGCGCGGTTATGGGTCCAGCCAACACAGAAAACGAAACGAAGGATCGTCACGATCACGATACACTGTGTGTGTATATATACATATATATATATATATATATCTATATATCTATACGAGCCAGTTGTGTACCACTCCAACCGGAATTTGTACTTGGCTTATACTTCGTACATAACGTGAAATCGTGAGGTCGCGGACTCTAATCTGCATTCGGCATCGTCGATCCCGAAACAGACAAACGAGGAGACCAAAGTTACGAGACCGATTTTTCTCTCTTTCTCTCTCTCTCTCTCTCTCTCCCTCTCTACATACACGCCTGCATACTGCATATACATATACCTACATATCGACGACGTTTTGTAGTCGATCGTTACTTATTATTATTATTACACGCGCCAACTTGTTTCCTTCCGTATATATATACTGCATTTTGTAAAAATAAATAACGTATACATGTGGAAATCAAAGGATTCTTCTTTATTGCCAAAAAATTATAACTCCCGACTGTAACCTCAAAATATTGTGCATCGTCTTCACTCGGTCAAACGTTTGGTTTTACACGTATTCTCTATGTATACATAGTTACATATATATAAATACGGATCGTAAGATAAGATTATAGAAATCTTAAACGGTCGCGTGGAAAATCCAATAAAAAGCGGAAGCTGTACCCCCAAGATGTATCGGATAAGCATCTGTAACCGTCTCCTTTAGCGGTTTGGTATCTCTTACCGGTGAAAGAGAGATAGAGAGAGCAGGAGAGAGAGAGAGAGAGAGAGCAAAGTGACTTAAAAGATTTACCTTGTGAAAAGTAGTTAAAAGGGGATGATGACGAAGGAGCTAAAGGAATTACTTAAGTCTCTATGTATATATACGATGGGATAGGATCGCCTTCGGCTAACGTTTTCTCCGGTCGTACGATTAGGGACCGATAAATGTCTCTGGCGTGTCGATTGTTTTATCGCTATCCTCTCGATGTTTCAATTTAATGCGATGCATAATACTTATATGCCTCTCTATTTCAATTATTTATCTTCTTATTTTTTTGTTTGACGCCCTTTCTTTTAATATATTTTTTTTTGTATATATACTGATGCATTTAGGGTATCGCAATTTTTGTTACAAAAATGTTTTATACATTTTGATATGATGATTACTACATTGGAGAAAAAAATGTATATAGTAAATCGGATACCATAATGGTATTACTTTAAAATAACGTGTACAACTGCAAATTTTAGTTTTCATTACAAAGAAAAATCTTGGTACAAATTAATATTAAACCTGAAATTGTATACCATAAAATCATATAAATTAAAAAACGCAATTTGTTATACGATTACACCGATAAGAAGAATAATTTGCATTAATAAAATGTAAAAAACAATCAATAATTCAAATTTCCCGCGCTCAAAATATTTGGATTATTAATTATAATGTATCAATCTTTGAAAATGAGAAACATCCAACCCTAATCTGTCATTCTGCGAAATTTTAATCAATTGTTTTCGTAAGTTAATTATATTAATTATTACGAAAATCAATTAAATGTTCCAGTTTTATAAGTTAGAATATATCAAATCGTTTAATCTGTTAGATAGGAAGAGAGGAATAGATAGAATATGATTGTACGAAGGTCAGTGTTCTCTTTATTTCGATCTAAAATTCATATATAAATATCTTAATTGTATTAAAATAACGTAAAAATTTAAACCACGGGAAATGTGAATTTTAAATTAATTTCTACGTCCACGAGTCTTAATTATTAGTAATACCATATACATATGTACAAGCAAAAATATCTTGTATATAAAAAATTTCCGTATGCCACTCGATAATTGAGACACATAAGATTTCATTTAATTAAAAAATTTTATTTCCTATATAGTATATACACCAATTTGTAATTTAATTTGATCATAAAATATTAACTTATTTATAAAATAGTTAGCAGAAATCTATCGAGGTATCTTATTTTAATCTGACGAAACGAAACTGCCGAAAGAAAAATCGTTACATCCGCACTTTACGAAACTGGGGTATATAGTCATATCAACGTCGTTCAAGTTTTTCGCGCGTCGGTCGACACCCTAAGGCGACCGAGTAAGTCGTTTGGAAAATTACACACACACACACGAGTATACCTATATACATAATTACCCGAGCATCGTTGACTCTTAGGGTAAAGATTTCGAAGCAAAAAAAAAGAAGAATTTGGTCTTACGATTGCCGGTTCGTTTTATAGACAGACTCCTCGGTTTTATGGCCTTGTCAGCGTTCGTTTCGTAATGCCCCGCTGTCTGAAAAAAATCGTCTTTTTTTTATCTTCTTCTCCTTCTCTAGGCAACAAAAATTAAGAGCCCGTAACGAGAATAAATCTAAGCAGAATTTTGATGCGAACGGACGACAGCTGACGAGGATTATTCTATCGATCGCGAGGCTCGAAGACGTAATATTTTAATGACTCGACTCCTCTTCTTTTTTTTTTTACTTTTTCTTCTTCTTTTCATCTTCGTAATAGAATATTTGTTGATTTTTAATTAATATGCTTAGATATATAATTATTTTTAATTTAATTAACTATAAACTAACCAAGTGCGTATTAAGAGATGCTCGATCGAGATTGCTCGTTTTTCTTTTTAATTAATATATATATATATGAAGATGTAAACGTTTGTTCGTAAATTAATTGGATTCGTTTATTAAAAACTAACGGTGCGCATCGTATACAATATGTATATGCGCGTATATATTTAAATCATTAAAAAGTGAAAATTAACGCCTTTGAAACACGTATATGTATTATACGTGTGTATATGTATATAATTACAAAACGATGGGTCGCGAGCATCAACAAATAATTAATAAAGAATACACTATATATATAGTAAAAGAACGTTTAGCGTAGAATCGTTAGATTATTACGAAACGATCGTCGAGGCTAAAACAATATACGTTCATCAATCATCACTCAACTTCTCAAAGATAATCAATGCGACAACGTGTTCATTATACATCCTCTGCAACAATGTCTTCGATGTATGTCTGCGTGTGTAATATGTCTGTGTGCGTGTGTGTGTATACATACATGTGATAAAAGAAAAAATAAAGAGTCAACGGCCTGAAGCCCCGCGGCTAATTTCGACTCTTTCGTGTCTATTTTTTCAGCTGCCTCGGTATAGAGCTAATCAATCTGGCTACGAGACAATTACCGAGCTGCTTCCACCGTTCGCCAATGTGTGTGTGTGTGCGCGCGCGCCTGTGTGTGGTGGTGCATATCAGTCGGTATACCAACCAGTCACTTTACCAGTATCAACAAAAGTTCTATACCTATATTTCCGGAATAACAATTGACTCATCGTGTCGTTTTTATTCTCGAATATCTATAGATTGTTTGGATTCGTTTAATTTTTTCTGCGCTGTGGGTTTTCGTGCGCTCGTTTCTAAGGTTTGCACACTCAGACGATCGGTTTATTATAAGTGTGTTTGGGATAATTGAAATTCTGTAAATTGATACTATATACTATATACGATGATGCGAATCGAGAATTTTCCATTTTTCTGCAAAAATAGAATACACTATACCATTTTACCATTTCGTAATGAGTATAAACATTTGTCGATTTACGAATTGTATACCGTCTATTTTTACGGTTTAGGGGGTTTAGAGTGCAGATATACTTGGATTATCGTAATGTCATTGATCATATTTTTACAACATAATTCTTCGTGCAATGTAATAGTAAACATTATAAAGTATCTCCCTAAGTTATTATAATATAATATACAGTAATTTTTAATGTACTATTTTTATCGGTCTAAATTTTAATATATTTACTGTACAAACTATAATATCAACAATTATGATAATCTTATATAGATATATATGTATCCTAAAGTTACTAATAAATATAATCATTTTTAAACGAATAAAATGAAAAAAGATAAATAAACAAATAGTTATTTATGCATTTAGAGAGTAAAATAAGTATATCGCTGGGATGAAAGTTGGTGCTTCCTCGCTTTAGCTTTTGGCAGTAATTCATCCAAGAGAATAAGCGCTTTTTACTCTCCCGAAGTGCATATAAAATGTTTTACCCTGATCGTATTTAAAAAGTCACTTTTTGTAATAACAATTTATTTTTTTTAATTTCTAAATTTTATCAATATCGTAAAATTGTTTGATATATTTAATTTATTATAATGAATTTAATTTTGTATTTGTAAAAAAAACTAAGCTAAGTGTTTAAAACAAAAAAGTAAGTCTACGATGAATAAAATGAGTCTACGGGGAGTACACGGAAAGAAATTTTTGCTGTGACATGCCCAAAATTTTGACATATTAGATCACAACATGTAATTGGAATCATATAATACCAAAAAATAAATCTGTAATGACCAGGACTCTCGAATACCATATTAATATCGTAAAAACACCAAAATTCGTACGTTGTATACCCATCGTTGATATCTACTATCAAATACGGTTAGGCATGTGACTTTTACACTTAACTTGGTATATAATAGCATATTGCCCAATTTCTTTCCGTGATAAAGTGAGTATACGGAGAATAAAGTGATCAAAGGAATAAAATGCAATTTTATTCCACTCGTAAAGAGTTAATAAAGTAGACTTTTTAGATGATCAAGGTGAACAATCGTTTTATAAAATTGACAACGGTTCGATGATATTACGTCGGACGTATCGTTCGAGTTAAGGAAAGAAAGTAATCGTCAATATATACATATATAAGTGTATTCTATATATATATATAGAAGCGAGTGTAATATACGCAGTACGCAGTCGATAATATTTGAAAACTATCCGCATCCGAAAGGTCCTTTTGTACATAGTGTCACCATTACCAATCATATAAATTATTCGACGTCACCTCAGAATCGATAAACGGTATATATGTGTGTGTGTGTGTATGTGTATACAAAAAAAGGATATCGTAAAAATTTGACTTACACCCGACAGCGTTAAATCATTCGGTATAAAGGGAAACGTTCTCTCGCGTTCGTGTATAACCAAAAAAAAAAGAAGGAAAAAAAAGGAAGTTTGAAGAGCTAAGAAACTCGGGTTGCGCGGAACTCGTTAAGTCGGTATATGCAAATACACAAGCCAACTGGAAAGTGTCGCCGAGAAGAATTGTTCTCGTTGAGTTGAAACTACGGCTAATTACGCTTTTGCCTTCCCAGTTTTTCTTTTCCTTCTTTTCTTGTTATACATATACATATACACACGTATACTCGTGGGAAAAATTTTGTACCAACAGCTTAAATCGTGTGCGTGTGTATATGGAGTGGCGCTTCTTTTATAATCTATTTTGTATTATCCGACGGAGAAGGGTTAACGTGTGCTTTGGTCTTCGCGTTCTATGCATCTTCCCTTCTTTTTTTTTTAACGTTTGCTAACGAAACAGTCTTTTTGGGATATTAATTACATTTTTAATTCAACGTCGATCAGGATGCGGGAGTGATGATTGTGGAATTTTATGAATTACAAACTTTATGCTGTATACAAATAGTTTTCACTCTCTCTAAATTACACTATGGGTGAAAAAATTACTCCTTTAGAGACAAATTCCATGCGAGTTACATCGAATGCAAAGAATAAATAACAGGAGGTGATATATATACACATATATATACCTTTCATCTTTCAGAAATCAATTTTCTTTTTCGAAGTGTAAAATGTTTGCGTCGCATAATATCTCAATTTTTCAAGTGATTTTTCATTCCGATATAAATATCGATGATAAACGGTTTTCCGGATTCAACATTTGTTTTCGAATTGTTGAATTATCAAAATTTATAGATTTTTGATAAAAATACTTCTCGCCTGATTTATGCACTTTTTCAAAAAAATTCTTTAGATATTTGAATTAATCACACGATAATTCATAGTACCACTGGTATACCCACTTTGTAAATACTTAACATTGCCGATCACCCAGTTAATAAAAAAAGTATAATAATTTGTTCTTAAAATATAGATTCATATATATGTTCCAAATTAATCGGACACGTATGCATGTATAATATTGTGTATTGTTCAGATTTTCAATTTGACATTTCGAACAACGTATTCTTTTAACCTCGAAAAGGGTTAGATCCCTGTAATTCGAATCGGATCACCCTTTTTCTAAAAAAAAGTCCCTTTTATCCGTAGAATAAAATGTATACGTATATGTACGTAGATATATATATATATACATATAACGTAAAACTAAAAAGCAAGACAATTAAGTCTGTAATAAACGATTAGAATATCAATTATCACCAAAATCATCATCACCCCTCTCCCTCCCAAAAGGAGAACCACCGAATTCCTCGATGCGAAAATATACGGGAGCTCGACTGAAGTGTTACAAGAGTCCAATAAATAAAGATAAGTATATATGTATATATTTATATAGAAAGAGAAAGAGAGAGAGAGAGAGAGAGAGAGCACGGAAAGTGTATATATAATAACCCTCGAGGCGAAAAGGTAAACAACCGGCGCTCGCTCGCTCGCTGGCGCGAATATAACCATCGAGTAGTACGGGTTTACGCCGCCGTAGGGTGATTATTATACGGTAGCCATACGAACGTCCGCGAGGATACAGACCATTTATGTACGTATGTATAGATATAGATACATACGAGATGCATGGGTGTGTGTGCGTGTAGGGTTATATTCTTTTGCGATGAGCCCTCGGTTATACGGAGGACAATACGCCGAAAATATCGAATGTCCTGTATATAAGGGGTAACGCAATACTCGGGCGTTTAAATGCCAACGATAACTGCGTGGTTATACCATGGAAATACATATACATATACATATACCGACTTTTAACCCAATGGTCACGCATCGCTTCTTTTTTTCTATACGTTAATTCGGATATTATAGCATGATGGATGGTGTCCACCGCTATACTTTGCGACTCGAATACCAATTGCGCGTATATACGCGTGAATTGTTAAAATTCGGAAAAATTTGAAGTAGGAATATGTAGAAGAGGGTGCGATGTGTAATAAATGTAAACGAGCGGGATAGAGTGAGCCCTTATCAGGTCGTGTATACGTATATGCATGTACGTTATAAAAGTATATACGTATACAAGCCACCGATGGTCGTCAGCACCCCCCCCCCTCCTCCCCCCCGCCCACCTCCTCTCCCGTTGCGTATATACAGCACGCGGGAGTGAAAGAAGGACGAAGGAAAGACAGAAAGAGAGGAAGAAGGAAGAAAGGGAGGAAGGAGTAGTAGGCGCAGCAGCTGGTCCTGCATTCCAGAGCCTGGACTTTCTCGACCTCCGACCCTCGCCCCCTAAATCATCCACCACGCGCGCGAGACCGCAATTCCGTTTTGTTTTCTCGACTTGCTCGCTCTCCCTCTCTCTCTCTCTTTCTCTGGAGTCCTCCACGGAGACACACGGCGATATACCTCCACTGTATATATACCTACGTACAACCGGCTTTGGCCCAACTGTGGGAAAAAAGATTTTTGCCTCGCTTTCGCCATATTTTTATCTCGCGCGCGTTATCCTTTTTTCATTTCTCCCTCTCTCCCTCTCCCTCTCTCTCTCTCTCTCTTACTCGCTCGATTATTATACTCGTTTATATATATATGGCGCGCCCGCGCCTCTCTACGCCAAATTTATTTCGACGAATTTACAGTCGAGCGCGTTATGCGAACCACAGGATCGTAAGTATATAAAACTGGTGAATTTATTATTGGATTACGATATGGTCGTTCAAGGTCGCCTTCTTCCTCTCTCTCTCTCTCTCTCTCCCTCTCTCTCTCTCTGTCTCTGTATACTCGAGTCCTTTTTCGTTTTATTTATAATACGCGCCGGGATGACATATTACACGGTTTTTTTTTGTTTTATGTATATTACACTTTGTATATCACACTCGAAATCTGGAAGTGTATATTGACTCGGATGTTATTTATTGGCTCGCATGGTGGCTATTATACGTATATATATATAGGTATACGGTCAACTTTACTACGCGTTACTCCATGGTTATTTATAAACTTTCCTAAATTTCCTTTATGTACTTACAACGTGCGAAGGCAGATGAGCTAACGCGGAAAAGTGGGTTGGTTTAGTTCGAGAAGTATGGAATTGCGAGGATCCATTTTTTAATTATAAAATACGAACGATTAAAAAGTATACGATAAACTTATTTATATAGTTTTGATAAAAGTACATTTCTCACACCAAATTTCAATCCAGTAATTTTGTATATTATAGATTTCGATAAGGTTCAACTTTTTAAACTATTATACAATTTTTGCAATGCATGGTGTTGCAATATATTTATAAGAAACGCATGTGAAATATAAAAATAAAACGAAAAAATTTAATTAAAAATTAAATAAAATTGTGTAAAATCAGATAAAATTAAATCTTACGCATTCGAAACGTATGCAATATTCTTCCAAACACTGTCGTAGGAGAACGTCGTAATATCCATACACGTCGTTCTCGCAAAAAAAGAAAAACGGGAAAAAAGGTAAAATTTGAAAATATTTTAAATTCGACCAAGTATCGAATTTTCTGACATAAATTGAGGTTTGTGCCCGGGGTAGCGAGGCAAGTTACGTCAAAGTTTAAATAACAAATGGTGGGGGTAGGAACTTACGTAATTCAAGATAGAGCGCGAGTTTTCGAGAGAAAGCCACGTTTTGTTTCTGGAGCATGATGGATCGTTCCTCGAGTTGCAAAACTCACCGTTACACCAAACTGATCGATTCTATATATGTATATATCTTACAAAAAGAATCGTTGACTTTTCTTTTCCTTATACCATTGCAAACAATTTTCAAACGATACGTCCCGGAGATAAGGTTTCGATTTATCGCGCTCAAACTCAAATGCCGATCGGTTTAATTTTTAACTATTTTTCTCCCCCCGAATTGCGCGTTTTCGTATAAAAATTTTACTTTACACATATACACATATAATCGTAAACGTACATTTCGACGACATAGTGTGCGCGCATACGTATAAGCGCGCGCTATAAAAAATAAAAGAAAACAAGATTCTTTCCAACATATACATATACATATGTATGTATGTATGTATGTATGTACAGTTGAAACGTTGTTAACATACATCCAACCCGTCACAGGTAGACTTGGCTTTCGATTAAACCGATTCCCGGTCGACGCTGTTTAAATCGCTAAAGTTAGCAGCTGTCAAGCGCGCGCGCGGGCTTTATGAAGAGCAGCGAAAAAAAAAGAGTAAGAGAGAGAGAGAGAAAGAGACGAAGAAACGATATGGAGTTAAAAGAAGAAGAAAAAAAAGGAAGATGTAGAAGAAGAAACGATATATAGAGGGCACGGATGTGTATTTCGAAGAAATGTCGAGTCGAGAAAGTCGGAGTGAAAATCCGTTCCGTCCGAAGGTCGACGGACCTAAAATCGAGCTGCCGTCGCGGCTGCTACCCTACGTCAAAATCAATGGATATCTCGAGTACGTGTGTGTGTGTGAAAGAGAAAGAGAAAGAGAAAGACGGGAGTCAAGAGAGAGAGAGAGAGAGAGAGAGAGAGGGCCCCGTGTGCGTATTGTAATTTCATTTCGTAACCCGATATCTTTTTTTCGCTCTTCTTTCCACGAAATAATTTCTTTCTCTCTTTCTCTCTCTCTTTCTCTCTATTTTGCGTGTGGTTCATTATTTCGCATCATAGACAAAAAGGCGATGCCTCGATTCACCTTTCGACCGCTCATGAGAAAGCGAACGAAAATTACTTTTCCTGTGGGAAATGTTCGATCGGTATATTTTTACGTTCGTGCCGGTGACGTTACGAAGCTTCACACGCCGAATCCTAATTCGTGTACGATCCGAGGCGATTTAAAAGTGGTTTGTCTCGACCTAGCGACGGTGCAGTCGATTTGCAGCCCTCGGAATAAACAATACCGATCGAAAAAATATTCGGAGAGGGAGAGAAATAGACGAGAAGGAGAATCCCGATCGTTTTATTAAAATGAGGCGTCGAGACAAGAAAAATAAAAGGAAAGACACACAAGGATAAGACGAAGGAGAAGACGAAGGAGAAGAAGAAGAAGAAGAAGCCCAGAGCGCCATCAATCGCTCCAAGAGGCAATATCGCATTGGAGATCAGCGAAATCGAGCGTGCAAAACCCGCGATAGATAAGAAAAGAAATAGCGGGGCGAGGGGATAAAAGAATCGTCGAAAGGAGAGGGATCGAGAAAGAAAGAAAATAAGAGTAATAATACCAAAAAGAAGAAATGAGAGAGGGAAGGTAAAAAAGGGGAAAAAGGAAAAGAGGAGGATGATAAAAGAAAAGAAAAGAAAATACTAAATAAAGGAGTAAAAATATGAAGAAAAAGGTCCGGCACTCGGTGGCGTCCGTTATATTTACGAAGACTCCTCGGCTCTAATGGTTTCGATGCGCTCGATCCTATATACGGACGCACGGCGTGAATTATGTTTCATGCGAGATGTCAAATTGCTCGCCATATCGTAAAATATACAACTCCGCGCGCTGTGGGAAACATTATGTTCTCCGTGAGCCTCACCTCCGTCTCGTTTTCTTCTCCCTCTCTCTCTCTCTCTCTCTCTCTCTTGCTCGTTCACTCCTAGCTGAGATGCTGCAGTACGTACAACGCGCACGCGCGATCGAATCTTTCGCGTGTATATAACATACGCGTATATGTGTGTGTGTGTGTGTGTGTACTGTACGATTCGCTCGGACGATTGTCTCTCGGTTATTGGAAAGTGAGATGTTGTTTAGTGTCGTTTGACGGCCTTTTCTTTGTCTCCTTTTTTTCGATTCTCCGGATGAGTTTCGTTGTGGAAACCTCGAGAGAAACACGGATGTCGGTCCGACGATTTGAAAATATTTCAATATATATTTGAATATTTCTATAATTTTTGGCGCGTTCACTTCAGTTTATATATATATGAAAATTCATTCAAAAATCCCAATTCTAAAATAGCCTGTATATGGTGTGAATATAAAGGAAGAATAATAAAACCACCGTAAAATACTATATATTAGACGTATAGAATTGAAAATCCGACACATATATTCCGCCATTGAAAATAACTCATCCTCGCAGCTCTCGAGTTTCGCGTGATCCTACGATTTTCTCAAGCTTTCGTGAAAGAAAAATAGTGAAAAAAAGAGGGAAAAAAAAATACAAAGTTTCCTTCTTACGTAAGCCAAATCCGCTAAAACCCACCGAAAAACTCTCGGACGTCCCACAATTCACGCAAAAGTTTAAAAAACAAAAAAAAAAAGAAAGAAAGATATCCCACATGTATTCACGTCTATATATATAATTTAAATTCCTGAAATGTACGTGTGTGTATATACGTAGGTATTATAAAGTCGAGTAAAACTCAAGACGTTCGTTCAGACAATGTTATGAAAAAGCTCCGTTAAATGGAGTTTAGTCACGGTTAATTTGGTTAGCCCCGACGTTTAATCATTAAATAGATGCCGTTGCGAGATCGATTGGTCGTATTTATTGACTCTCGATGATTCGACATTTTTTTCACCCGTGCCTCTCTCTCTCTCTCTCTCCGTCTTCGTTTCGTTTTTCTTGCGTACGGTGCAAACTCATCCATCGTGTTTCTTAGGTGCACACGTGTGGCCCGGGTTCTTGTATGTATCGTATATACGTGTCTTTTCTTTCATTTTTTTTTATTTCGTGTATTGGTTAATGAACGGGGCCTTACGTCTATAACGATTGGACACAGGGCGTGCCCCGAAGATTGCTAAACCAGGTCTTGTAACTTTGTATATTATATATATATATATACATACATACACATGAATTTTCTCTCTTGGTTTACATATATGTATTTTACATCTTCCACATTTGATATCGTCATAATATACGTACATGCAAATTCCATCATTAAATTAATTAACCGATTCGAGCTATAGCAGTCACATAGATTTTATATTACGAGTTACAAATACAAGAAATTACATTTTTTCTTTAAAATTATTTTTGAAATAGTACTTAACGATTTTTAAAAAGGCAAATTTTTGATTATATGTATGCGAAAGAATGTATACGAAGTGTGCTATGGCAATCGGCCGATTATAAATTAAAATTTTAATATAATATTTTAAAAAGATTAAAAAATGAATTAAAATCACGGATGAAAATAATAGTAAAATCAATGTATCAATAGTGTTGATACAATGAGAAAGATTAAATTTGACAATAGTGTTTAAAATTTACTATAATTCTTGTATACTATTTACTACAAATTATGTAAATTTTAATATAAACTATTATAATTTTCCCTCGGTTTGTCAGTTTGTCTGACTTCTTTACTAGAAACTATATTGTAATTTTTAATGTTACAAAATTTATCAAGGTACACACCGTCTTATATCGTAAATATATTATTATTGTTTAATTTAATCGTGTCAAACGTTACTATAATCTAAATTTTTTGTACCCCCTATAGTACTGAATGACAATTAAGAGATTATAACCAAAAATCCTTACGCATAATTAAAAATGAAGAATTTCTACCAGAAAAAGTAACCTTAAAACACAGTAGTTTTTGATAAATAATTTTTTTTTCAGTGCAATTATCGCGGCGTCCGTAATAATTAATAGCTTGATATGTGCTATAAATTCTTTAGAAAACATTTACGAAAAAATTGCTAACGACAAATGCCTGCACGCATTAAAAATCAATTTTTCTACTATAAAAATTAGACCGACTCGAAACATAATAGCGACGAGAGATCCTTCGACACGTGGAGGAGTAAAGCAAAAAAAGAAAAAAAAAGAAAGGAAGAAAGGTGAAATAAACGTTAAGGACTTTGAACTTCTCATTGACAAAACACACATCTCTCTCACACGGTTCAAGAGCAAACATTCGAGAAAACCACTTGGCGATATATGTATATATATACGCATATATGTATAGACACAAATACCTACAAAGGTTATATTATATCGCCCCACTCGAGGAAAAACATCGTGACAGAGGTAAAGTTGCCGGGGCGCACGCACGCCCATCGACAATGAGCCCTCTTCGTCGCCTCAACAAAAAGCCGCGTAGAGCCCTCGAAAGAGAAAGAGAGAGAGAGAGTGAGGGAGATGAAAAAAAGTGAGCCGACAATAGATTCGGCTAACAAGCAAAACCTCGATGCCGTTTAGCGCAAGCCCGCGAAAAAGTTGGAGATTTCATCCGGCGGAAAAGCGGAGCTAATAATGGATACGATCACGGTTCAATGCCGACTCCTCCCAGGGATTACCTATACGAAACTCGATCTTACCCAGCTACCGAAGTGCTTTCACCTTTTCACGTGGAAACTCTCCTTTTTTTCCCTTCTTCTCCTTCTCCTTCTTCTTCTTTCTATATCCCTATATATGCAAATCCCGTTGGGTATATATAGCTAATTCTATATATTTGTACATAAGCGTTTAGTTTGCTTTTTTTTTTCTTATAGTTTGTTTAAATGTTCATTTGAATGTATTAGACTTGTGTTCGGAAAAAACGATACCGATTCCATGTGTAACGTTTTGTATGGTATGTATATTACTGACCGGTACAATTTTAACGTGTTTTTATAACGTGTATACATATGATGTGTCGCACTCGATTATTATCGATATAATCGATATAAATATAATTAAGCTCAAATATTACGATGAAAACTAATTTAGCAAAATAGATATAGTAAATTATGGACAAACCAAAACATCGTTACTTTTTAAAAAAAATAGATCAAAATATGACATATGGGATGGAGATTTCACTTTTAATCTATGCATGGAGAGAAATTTCGTATTAAAATTAATTACAATAGTTTCAAATAAATAAATAAGGAAGATTATACTATAGTTTATTTTTAAAATTTATAATACTTATCGTACATTTTATTATAAATTACATTCATCAGTTTGGCAATATGTCATTAATATAGATATTCACTATAACTATTGTAAATTATTTAATCTAAACATTTTCTGACAAGGCGAGGTCACGGCCTTTGGATCACGGATCTTATCCAAATTTTAGGACACGTTTTTTAATATAGAAACATGAAAAAAGCAGAATCTTCTAATTCCATGGGCATTTTTACTGAAGTTATACGTAATTAAAGGAAAATACTGAAAAATAAACGCTTCACTTTAATCCTAAACGACTAAATAGAGATACTCAAACCAAAATTTAGAAGAAAGTTTGGGTCGAGTATAGTTTGGATTTAAAAAAAAGAAGCCAAAAACCATTTATTAGATCAAGCGTTATAGCAAAGATAAGAAATGCAGCCATTTTAAGCTAAAATTTGATGCATTTCTTATTTATTTTATAAGTCTCGATCTAATAGACGGTTTTTTGGCTTCTTTTTTTTTAAATCCAAACTACTCGACCCAAACTTTCTTTTAAATTTTGGTTCGAATATGTTTATTTAGTCGTTTAGGAGTTATAAGCGATTAAAATAAATCATCTATTTTTCAATATTTTCCATTAATTATGTATAATATCAGTAAAAATGCCTATGGAATTCTAAAATCCTGGCTTTTCCATATTTCTGTATTACAAAACAAGTCCTAAAGTTTATATAACTATGAACCCGAGTGACACTAGCTGTTCGAGAAAACTCAACCTAAAAGCTCATAATCCAATTTTTATCGAGTTGTCAATGACAATTTTTAAATTGCCGACTATTACATATACCTCCCTAATCTTGTAAGAACATTCTTAACGTCTATCTTCCAAATATCAGAAAATAAAAAAAAAAAGTACATTAAATTCATCGGACGTATAGATTGATGAAAAACAAAGAACAAATAATTAAGTATATGCATCGTAGATATAATCAAAAATAATCGAAACACTTAGATAAAATAGTGAAATTAAGATAAAAGAAAAAAAGAAACACGTTTAAAACACACATCCGCATATGATATTTCCCCTGCACATAAATTGACCAACTCAATAATCCAATAATAATTACGTCGACACGTAAATCTCGCACGACAAATCTCTATATATATATATATATATATATATATACACGGGATCGACTCAACAAAATAAATTCGAAGCACCGTATAAATCAGAGTATAACCCGTTTCACGAGCCCTCGAAACTTTATTGTTTTTAAATAATCCGTTTATTTCGATCATTTACATATTCGGAATAAAATTTACGAACGATTTTTCTCGTGGAGGAGGGCGCGGATGTATATATATAAAAAAAAGAAACGAAAGAGCTTAGGGAAACGAATAACGCGCGGCATGTGCGTGTCTACTCTTTCGTCGGAGAGATATTCAATTACGAGAGATCCTCGACGAGATACCGCCAAAAGCCGTGACAACTGTATACAAGGGAGTAGTAGTAGGTGTTCGGACAAAAAAAACGAAGGAAAATAAGAAGAAGAAGGGGAGATACAAAAAGTGTGCCACGAGTCTATATACATATACATATATGTATATATGTATATATGTATATATATGTCTTACAAAGCGAGATGTATATGTATGTATATATATATGGATATACCCTAATAATATTGATGTAATTTTTATGTAGAATGGATTAATCGGTTCTTTTTTTCGAGGGCGATGTATAAGCATATGCATTATACGTTTAATTCAACACAGGTATTTTTTTAAATTAATTTTTATTACTTTCGCGTGACGGGTAACGGTAAAGCGTTGACGATTTTCATTCAGCGTGGATCGACGCATCGACACGAATAATTTCTATATCAATTGCACCGACCTCGGAAATTAGTAAAAAGTAACGAAAGACCGCAGGCCACCCAAAACATCGCGATATATTAGACGAGCAATAGACCCGAAAGAATCCACGATCCATCCAATCGAAATGGCATTCGTAATTACGTAAAAAAAAACACCCGAAGAAACGATCAAAGGTACGTTTCTCTCTCTCTCTCCCTCTGTCTCCTTTTATTTTTTGGTAAATTCGTTCGGTACGAAATTCTTCGAATACCGGCTAGATTCCAGGGTAATAAAAAAAATAAGGAGAAGAAGAAGTAGAAGAAGAAGAAGAAGAAGAAGAAGAAGAAGAAGAAGAAGGAGATGAATAAAAAGAAGGAAGAAAAACGAAACTCTCGGGTGCAGGCAAATGAGAGAAAAGGTGGAGGACGATTAAGTCGAGGTAACTCTAGACGGTCTCATCGGCATACCAAGGAATGGCGCCGTTTTTATATACCATCTTGTCCTCTCAAAAAAGAGAGAGGGACAGAGAGAGAGAGAGCGAGTGCGATGGAAGGTGGATCTCTCCACTCGATCTCTCTCTCTCTCTTTCTCTACACACAACCACCGGAGAGATAAGGTTTTCGGTGGAACACGTGTAAAACGGCGGGACGGTAGCCTCCGACGAGTCAGATAACCACCTGGAATATACTGGCCGTCCAAACTGTCTACGTGCTCGAAACGCTACCGAATTTTGCGCTGATGGAGCCACGCGATTTTGCAGAACTGGATCTCGCGTCTAGCGTATGATGATCCTTATCCAACAGCTTTTCAAATTTTTCATCCTTCTCCACGTGTGTGTCTCTCGCCCTCTCTCTCTCTCTCCCTCGCGGTGTGTGCGTGTATGAACCTTGGTATTTAATCGTTTAAATCTGTCCGCGAATAAATTTTTACTACGGTCCCTTGCAAATTTATTCAATCTTTTCTTTTTTACAGTTTATTGCGCTACCCGAGTTGAGGCTTTTATTACGAAATTTCGTCTACCTTCTTCCTACGAATCATTCCCTTTCCATCTCTCTCCCTCCCTCTCTTTTCGTTTGCAAATTGTCTCGAAATTCGATAGAATGAAAGGGCACTCGATGCATCCTCCAAAAAATCGAAAAAAAAAAAAATTTAGGATGTTCCATCTACCTTGATTAAAATGACATTCTCACTGGATACCGATTCACGATACTCATATCTATATATTGTCCGATTTATATCACTCCAAAAAATTGTAATCATTTACAATGTCGCACTGATTTAATCTATTAATACAAATCGAATAACAGCTAAGTAAACAATATGGAATTCGCTCAACTAGAATAAAACCAAATAGAACCTCTTAAACGCTATAACGCGCGCGATCGACGTCATCAACACCGCGATATATCTATATATAATATTTATATATATATTATACAAACACACGATAGAACAACTCAATCATAAATCATTATGTTATTAATTTGCATGTTAATAGCGAAACGCTATTCCTCGCGAATCACCTATATATGTATGTGTATATGTATATGATACGTATATCCGTTCCATCAATCGGCCGCGTCGTCCATCGCATAAAAACGTCGTCGAAGATTAATCCGTGATAAATCGTTTAATGTCTCACTAAGCTGCCCGACCGAGCTACGAGAAAAGGAGAAAATAATCAGGTCGAAAAAGTGCGAGGAAAAAGTGCGTTATCCCACCCCTCATCGTCTCTCTCGCTCACTCTCTCTCTGTGTACAAACACTCGAATTATCTGGAGGAGAGAAGAAGAAAAAAAAGAAACATCTGTCTGGATACTCCCTTTGAAAATCAACATGGCGGAATGATCGGCGCGCGCATCAACCGGTAGTTAACGCTTAGTCGACCAAGGATTTGCGGTTCCTTTTTCGATATATACCTTCTTTTTCTCTCCCTCCCTCTCTTTCTCTCTTTCACTTAGGTATATACATTATACGTGATTCTACTTAGGAAAATCCAGAGGGACTATATTTATGGGGTTTTTATGTATATATATATACCTATATATACGAGGATGTTTGTATATATTTTCTTTTTTTGTTTCCTTTCAATTTCTCGTTTGCGAATTTAACGCCTGATCGACAGTTCCTTTTCATTTAACGTTTCGACACTCGTTAATAATAATACAATAATTCCTTGTTCATTTAAATAATCATTAATAAGTTGATCAATCTACTTTTTAATGCGCATAGTGTATATATAGATATATATTTTCGATATTCTATGAAATTTATGCAAAATCAATGTATTCGTTTCGTGTATATATGTATATGAAAGTGTAGAAAAATAAGGATCGGTCGAAGAGAAGCGCGTCATCAGAATCTTTGATTTATTGGAAGTAACACTAAAGTAACATTTTCGGAAAAGGTCGCTGGATCGTTAAGTTTTATAACCGTCTCTATATACGCTCACGGTCCTTCAAATTCTTCAACTTACTTCTTCTCTTTTTCTTCGTCTTCCTTCTTCTACTTCTTCATTTTTTTTTGCTCCACGAGTCTGAAAATTCAGAGTCACTCCGTCGATTGCACTTTTATATTTCGTCCCTGCCCTCTCCCTTTTTTTCACGTGGCAGAAGTGTCGAGAAAAAGGTTTGGCCACAGGTATACATGTGTATACGTATATATATATATATATCTTACACACAGAGCTAATCGATCAATCGATCTACAAACAGATCGAGCTTTTATCTAAATCCAATATCTAAGCGTCCTAATCTGCTTGGAGTCGAATAGTCGATTACTATCGATCGACGCGATCTCTGCGGGCTTATTCTCTTTTCTTTTATTTTCTTTTCTTTCTTTCTTTCTTTCTTTTTTTTTCGTGTAATAGCCGAGTTTCGTTTCGACTACACAGACGATGAATGAGAAACCGGTAAAGCAAAGTCTCTTAGTCACGAGAAAAATGAATAATTTTTGGGAAACCAATGTAATGTACACCTTACATATATATATATATCGATCGCGCGATCGTCAAGGTATATACACCACTATACTGTCTTTTCACATCGTAATAACAATGTCTTTCCACTGTTTCCAGAAATTAAGTGATTATTTGATTTTTCCGGCGAATATTGTTTCAATGTTTATTCGTCGTTTTAAACAAATAATTATGCTGTATAATACGCGATCGAGAGAGAGAGAGAGAGAGAGAGAGAGAGAGAGAGTAAGTGAGAGACAGAGATATACCGATAGAAAGTGCATCAATATATAAAGTATAGAGCTAACGAGGAGTAACCGGAATAATTGACACGAGTGGGTCCATCACGATATAACTTTTTAAGAGAGATCTAACAAGAAAATTATCCACTCGAGAACGTTTGCAGAAAAGGGGGCCATACCTCGCGGTTTCCCTTCCCCTCCCTTTTTTCCTTGAGGCCCCAACGTTCCTCTCTCTCTCGGTCTCTCTCTCGCTCTTCGTCACTGAGTGGAAAGGACCGACACAATGGATGCGAAAAATCATCCATTATCCTCGGGACGAGAAGAGAGATCCCTGAAGGTTGCACGACGACACAATGGCTAACGCCCATATATCACTCGGTGAGGGCTTTTTCCGAAAAACGCGGGACCCGCGAGTTACCGGGAATACCTAAAAGGTATATACATCCACATATACACAGTATAACCATTTTCCAACTAGATTCTCGTTTTCGAAAAGCCTCCGCCTCTCCGTTTATTGCATCCCTTTTTGGTCTAATGTCGTATATATATATATATATATATATATACAGACGTACGCGCGGAGCTCCGCTCGCTTTTGAACGCGCGCGAAACAATTCCTAAGGGGCCAGGAAGTTTTAAGTGCGCCTCCACGCAGATGTTTTTCGCGCTGCTTTTCTTACGTCACACCTTACATTTTTTTTTCCTTTCTTCCTTTCTTTCTTTTTCGCCTTCGCGCGTGGGTGCTACGTACGGGACGAACCTATATAAGTGTCTTAAGCGCACATAATTTGTGACGTGGAATTTCTATTAACTATTCCTCGATTCGTAAAATTTCTTTTGTGTAAATATTTAGTATATAAATATATTTTGTTGGTATGTGTGCTAGAACGTACACGAATTACAAAAATTCATAAACCAACATTTTCATACGGTGATCTTTATTTAAAAAAAAACAACAACAATTTTTGTCCGTGCATTATCAAATTCGCGTCAAATTAGTCCAATGCATTTACAAGACATATTGATATTATAATACAATTTTTAAAATTTTTACGACATATATAATTTAGTATAATTTATCTATTTAAATTACTAAAAATATAACAACATTTACCGTGAAATCATCCTCCTCGCATATCTATACGGCTGCGCGTGTTTGATAAAAAAAAAATTAATTAATAAAATACAGCGAAGACAATTGGCGAAAAATCGGTGGAAAACATCCCTTCTCGCGGCGAGCCCATATATATATACCTGTATACATCGAAGGAAAAGTAAAAGAAAAAGTAAGAAAATTTGTTATCCAAGTTGATTATTCGTGCATGCATCGCGAGTAACGATTGCAAAGCCAAGGGGCTTATCGGTCCCGATCGTGAATCGCGCATACATTGCCGCGAAGGCAATCTCGTATAAGACGTTACCCTTCTCTCCGTGCTTCGTAACAATATCTCCTCGTAATATACCTTTTTTTTCATTCTCCTCGCTACTCCCCCCCCCCTCGACTACTTCTCCTTTCGCGTCTCTTTTAAACAAAAAAGAGCGAGAAAGCAATATCTATCTCTCTCGCTATATATATATTATATATATATATATATGTGTGTGTGTGTATATATATATATATAACGCAAGGTAAAAACGTCGAGGGAGGATGAGGCATCCGGGCAAAACGATTATAATAACTATTTTATCCCGCGTGAATCTGGGCCATTGTGCGTTCCCATTCTAAAAGTCATAACACGAGATCCCCATATACATATATATATATATATATACACGTAGAGTTGCTCTTCGATCGTCATCCTCCTCAATTCTTATCCATAGGCGCAATATTTCACGGGTCACATTGTTGCCATCTGCAACCCCCAGTGAAAACGCGTTGAGCTTTTATTTACTCGTGTGTGTGTGTGTGCGTGTGTGCGCGTATGTGGTGTACACTCCACCTTGTCTCTCTTTCTCTCTCTCTCTCTGTGTATATACGCCATACGTGCTGGGGACAGATTTTCAAAGTTATTAATCGTTGTCGAGTTTTCGAGTTGTGCTCGCGCGCGACCGCTTCCCTTTCTTCCTTTTCCTCTCTCTCTCTCTCTCTTTCTCTCTCTCTCTCTCTCTCTGTCTCTCTCAGTTCTTCCTTACTACGAGCGCCACGCGTATATATAAGACCTTTCTGCATCTGCGAGATTGATTTATCCGAGTCTTGGAATATAATATCCGACACCTCGAAGGATCATCATTTTTCTCCCAACAGAGAGAGAGAGAGAGAGAGAGAGAGAGAGAGAGAGAGAGAGAGAGAGAGAGATAGAGAGAGGGGTTTGAATAGCTAATTGATTACCACCACCACCAAATCCTTTGATTCTGTATTTTTTTTGTATTTAAACTAGCAGCTATATTCCTATTCCTTCGTTGGCAAAGGAAAAAGAAAACGGAATAATGGATGTGTGCGTAAATATACGAACAACGTTCCCGCTAAACGTTTGATTTACCAAGTGTCTACAGAGCGCATAAGAAAGAGAGTGAAAAGTGTCTTTATATTCTATCACGAGATCGTTAGAATCCGAGCCTCGAAGGGGGGATATAGAGGAGGGAAGAAAAAAGAGTATATCGCTCTCGTGCGCGTGTAAAGAATCAATGGCTTGTGAAAAGTGTTTCATAAATATTAACGACAACACTTGGCCGCAACGTTTATATTCTCTTTGTTTGTCTCTCTGTCTCCCTGTGTGAGCGCGTGGAAACCGCGCAAGTTGGCTGATAACTCGATCGCGTATATATATATATATATATATATACCGAACGATTTTTCGCGCGTGAGTGGAATATGCCAATTAATTACACGGGTGGGTGCGATAAGAAATTTGAGGATGGGCTTCGGAATCGAGATCGTTCAGAACGAACGATATACATTCTCGTATCGGTGTATTAGCCTATGTTAATTCGAATGTTCGCCGCCGTATGAGATTATGCGGAGTTTTATAGGTGTTTATGAATCTTATGTATACAGGTGGAGAAAAATGTACTAACAGAAATTATTACACTTCTTTTTTTTTTGTAATCGTATATATAACGAAAAGTATGGCTTATTATCCTCGGAGAAACCGTAGGATTTACGAAATGCGTTGTTCAGTTCGAAAAACTAGAAAAACTGGACAGTAAATCGGTAATTAATGGTTAACAAGTGATGTGGCAAATTTTTATAAAAAATACTTTGGAAAACTATGTCTTGGAAACTGGGGAGATCGATAAATTAATTTACCTTATACGCGTGTAACTGTACCAAGTGACAAAATCATTAAACAACATGTGGTTTGATATTTACATTAATTTTAGTTTTATATATATATATTGCTAAATAAAAATTCGAGTAATTTTTACTCTCTCGATTTGATCCTAAAAAATACCTGAAACAATTTAAAATAAAACGTGTATTACAGTGTTTACATTGTCCACGATAAATAATAGTTGAATAAAACTACCGAAATGTTCTGTGTAAAACGCTGTAACGTTCACTTATTTTATTAACTTCTGCTCAGAATATTCTATAAAAATTGCTATTTTTCTCTTACAATTATTTATACTGGCAGTAGAATGTTTACCCCAAAACGTTTTGGATACATTCGATGAAGAAAAAGAAAAATTTAGTCCGTATATAGGTGTACGTGTATAGAGACGGAAGAAAAGGCGTTAAAATCACGTAAAGAACGTTGGCAAAGTTTTAGTCGTCGAGAGAGAGAGAGCGCCGGGGACGTATACGGGATTTTACCTCGTAAAAAAATCCGCCAAGTTTGCGCTTCCGTTTTTTCGCGCCTCCGAGACTTTCTCCCGAGGGTGGGGGTGCGGTGCGGAGGGTTTCCTCCCTTTTTTCGACGAAGGCTAACGGAAAAAGATGGAGAGCGCGAGCCAGAAATCGCCGTCTAGGGGTCGCCTTGGCTAAAATATATTCCGACTGGTTCCGGTGGAAATAAATAAAGTCACGCCAGTCCGACTTCACCGTCTCGGCTAGACTCTGCCTTTATACGTGTATATAATACGTGTGCCACCCCCTTTCACGTATTTCGAGTACTCGTGCAGTATAAACCCTTAAACACTTGACTGTATCTGTATATAAATGTTAGGGTTACTTATATATATATATACGCAATTTAACAAGCAAATAATAATGAAATACCAAAACAGATCGTCGTTATATATATAAATATCGTATTTCAATATTATTTTGTTTGTTAAATTGTGTATGTATAAGTAACCCTAGCATTTTTTTTAATTTACTAAATCATTTTATACTGCAAAGTTTTAAGACAAAAGTTGTTGACTATAGTATTTTTGATTGTTGATCAAATTGATGTAAAAAATGTTATATCGATATTTCAATTTATTTTATTATCCCTGCGATAGAAATTTGGTTATTTATATATCGTTTGTGCTTTTACAATCCAGTTTTAACGATTAGCTAATTAACACAACTAAAAATCGTTTCAATTTTCTATTATCAGGAATATATAATTTATCCATTTTGGTCACCTTACGTTTACAACACTTTTCTGATATATCCACATTTCTCAAAAATTTAAATTACGATGATTCGCATTTGTATATATAGTTGTAGATACTTCCGTATAGTAGAAATAAATAAAACCGACGAAACGTCAAAAGGTAGGCTTTCAACCAAAAATTGCTGAATAAGTATATCCGTATTTCAATTAACCAAAAAATGATTCCAACTATAACCTCAAAACGATCGAATCTGTAGGGTTAAAGCGATTTTCAAACTAATATAGCGAACGAAAGCTGTGTGTGCAAAATTACGTTGAAAAAAAAATTGTATGCATGAGAGTATAACGTATAAAAAACTAAATAAAGTAACATACATATGTATAAAAGTAAGATGAACGAAATGAAACTGTGATTTCAGGTGAAAAGCCGTTCAAGTGCGAGTATCCAACATGCGACAGGCGTTTCGCCAACAGCAGCGATCGCAAGAAGCACAGCCACGTCCATACGTCGGACAAGCCGTACAACTGCCGAGTCTCCGGCTGCGACAAGTCTTACACTCACCCGAGCTCGCTGCGCAAACACATGAAGGTAATTAACCCGTTCGCGACCTCGTGACCCTACCCGATCCGACCAAACGAAAAGTAATAATAAAGAAAAAAAAAATCGACAACAACAACGAAAAATTCTCACGGAATCTTAATGAGATATTGAAGCGAGAGAGTGGGAGAGAGAAATTCATTTTGCAATAACGTCAAATTTTACACTACGTATCTACACCCGAGTGCTACTACTTTTTAACTTATTTATTATTACGGTGAGCACGTAAGTTATATACCGGTTCGTATATCTTCCCTCTCTCTCTCTCCCTCTTTTTTGTTTTTACCTTGCATATAAGCTTCTCTTATACCTTTTTAACTGAGTTATTGCGTCGAGGGGGCTGAAGCGCGTGATTGTGCGATTATTAATTCGTTTTGTTTCACTTTTTTTTCACGTGTATATATACGTGTGCGTGCTCGTGTGTCCATGTATATGCACGTGTACGGTATGAGGGATTTATACTGAATTTGCGCTTCTTTAGATCCTTACATTCCTGACGCGTTAACTTTCTGAGTTTTTGCTTTTTGCGTGTCGATGCTTTCGCAAATTTTGATCGATCGACATTATTTATTTCCTCTTTTTCTGTGTATAATTGTTATTTTGAGGGGAATGCATTTTATTTATAATTTAACGATTTTTTTTATTTATTCACTTATTTATTTATTTATTTATTTATTTATTTATTTATTTATTTATTTATTTATTTATTTATTTATTTATTTAATACTTTGGGTTATTAGGATACGACACGACGATTATACTGTCGTAAAACTTTGTAAATATATTTTAGAATCATTTGGTAAAAATTGATCGTTTTAGTATACATTTTTTTTATTTCAACGTTATCTATTATTCCGTATAGGGAAAATTTAAGTATATTTAGAAAATGTTTTAAAACCTAAAAAAGGTTATTGCTATAAATGATAAATTTCAAAAGATTTTGCAATTTATTTTAAATTGCACGAAATTCAAATAAAATCTAAACCGATTATTCGTTTTATGAAGATTACAACCGTAGTGTAACAATAATCAGATTATTTAAAATTGTCACATTGCTATGAGACGGGTATGAAAAATAGTACATATATACAATGAGAAAAAAGTTGTAGTAAAAATTGCAATGTAATGTCTATAGTAATGAAATGACAGTGTCAAAATTTAAAAAATTATTATACTATATAATAACATTTACACGACTTGCAGTAAATTGTACAAAAATTGTAATAAAATCAATAGACTTTTAGTAAATGTTACTATATGTACAGTAGAGTAATTTTTTTAATTTTGACACTGTCATTTCATTACTAGACATTACATTGCAATTGTCACTCGAGCTTTTTTCACAGTGTATTAGAAAAGTAACATTTATACGGAAATACCCATAATTAAATAACCTCTCAAATTAATATCTCGATATACACTTTGGGTTTCCATATTAGTTTGAACAACGTTCAGAAACTCTGACGGTTTACGTAACAATAAGATAATTGCTACGCTATACCCGTTAGTTTGAATAAACGTATGGTAAAAAAATATAAAGACAAATAAAAAAAGAAAGAAAAATAAATAAATAAATAAAGGTTACTTTTGTTGCGTGAATACGCGTAATGTTGATGGGCGTTTGACGTTCTCAGGTGCACGGAGTGACGCTGAGCGAAGGTAAGCTGAGCGGGGGCTACGAGAGCGAAGGCGAGGAGAGCAGCAGCAGCGGCGGTAGCCTATCGGTAACGGGGCACACGGAGTCACCCCAACCAGCTCAACCAGTTGCGTCCTCGACAACGCCGAACAACAACACGACAGCGACGAGCAACAACAATAATTTACCCCATACATTAGGTACGAGCCATCATCATCTTGGTGATTGGTACGTTTGCCAACCGGCGCCACCTCAACACAGTCCGCTACCGCATCACGGTCCACCACCTACTCATCATTTGGGTCATCACTTCAATCCATTGATGCATCATCAAGCGACTGCTTATTAGACCGATATGTTGCTATCTTCCTCCTCCTCCTCCTCCTCCTCCTGCTCCTCGTCATTGCGATTATTCAACGCTCTCTCGGACGTAAATTTCCCAGTGTAAAATACGTGCGCCCCTGTACATATTAACCAAAATTATATATATATACATGGAACAAAAGTGCGAATTCGAATTTGTTATTCGCAGCGATACCGATATATATATATATATATAGATGGTCATACACATACGTGCCTCTTTGTCTTTCTGAGTGTATAGGTATACATGCATACATACATACATATGCATATATATATATAGCTGCCGATTATTTATTCATTCGGAATAATTTGTGTATAATTATATCGTATGTGCGAGAGATGAGAGACGATTTTCCTTTTTATTTTCTAAATTGATAAACACTTTTTTTCGTTTCTTTTGCTTTCCTTCATTTGTAAATTGTTCGATTGGTCTTTTCTATACGACGCGATTCATCTCCCTATTTCGTCTGCTATTGCGTTGCTCGAGTGTCGCTTTCGTCGAGATGGATTATTATTATCGTAATTTTCAGTTTTCTCCGTTTCCTTGATTTCGCGCGTCGTATGATATACTATATAGGAGCTTATTTATTTGTATCTTAGTTGAATTTCGACAAACAAGAAAAATTAAAAATAAAACGTGTACCGTAATCAGGGTTTTTATATATATATATATATATATGTATACGCGCGCAAACACGTGTGTGTTATTATTTTTTGTTTCTTTAATCGTTTTAATTGTCAAAGTCTATGCGATCGAAATGAATAACGAAGGTGTGCGTGTATATTACCGTCGTTTCATTTTTTTTTTGATCTGCAGCTCAACTTTTCTTCGTATACATTGCGATATTCGTAATTTGGTAGTTTCGATAATCCGGGCTGTATGACGTATTTAAATTTTGGAACAAAATATAAAGTAAGAAATGTATAATTGGCGTTACGTTTTTTCTCGTTCGTTTAAATTCAATCGAAATCGAAATTACCAAGTTGCGCGAGGTACACACACACGAAGATATTTTGAGCTGAAATTATCGATCGACGGAAGATTTGTATGATCGTCAAACATTCACTCGACTGTGTAAATTTTGTAATACTCGTGTTGTTAAGCGAGATGGCAGCTCTCTTTGTAAATGTTCATTTGTGTATATATATATATATACACACACATGCGACATACTATGCGTGGTGTTAAATTTATAGAAAAAAAAAATAACACTTTTGTTTTCCTTTGTGAAATTTGCGTAAACATTTTTAATCTGGATTATCTATATCTATTATCATTTCATTACCGCGTGTTTTTGATTAAAATTTAACGGGATTCAAGTTAAGCGAAACTTTTAACGTATACAACATATAAAAATGAAATAATTCAATTTGACTTTGTGCAAGAACGTAATTATATCCTCGAATGTACAATAAAACTAAAGGAAAATTCAATTAATTACGACGCGACTTCCTACGAAAAGAACAAAAAAACAACACCTTTTGTAAAAAAAGCAGAAAAGAAATGTATAATCCTCGAAAAAGATTGTTTACCCAAAAAGAGAAAAGAAAAAAACAACGACGCTACCCTAGGATAACCATAGTGCAAATCGTGAGTATTTTCGAGGTAAAGGCGAAGAAGAAATTTTTGTGAAAAGTGTAAATATCGATTAGATTACATAAATAAATAAAATATATATATATTATACGCGATCGTGTAAGTTATGTACGTTTTGAAGCGAGCGCTTAGTTTATAAGCAACAATTGCAAACTACAACACAACAACCACAAGAAAAAGAGATAAAAAAAATTTGCAAACTGCGTATAAGATGTACGATATTATTATTATTATTATTATTATTATTATTATTATTATTATTATTGCATAATTATGTATATTCGCGACTCTAATGACTGTGTGATAATTAATTTGTAAATATAATATTACTTATATATTATATATAAATATATATATAGCGCGAATATTCGAGCGAGGCTAAATTTTCTCATCGTAGAAAAAAAAGATGTATTATACACAGTTGCAGACACGGGACACAGGAGATAGCCCTCCACACACACTGACACATTATACACGAAGTTTAATAAGATTTTTTGGTTCCCACCACATCTCTCCTACCTCCCCTCTTCATCCGGCCCAACCTCCTCCTCCTCCTCCTCCTACCGATTATGTTATTTGAACAAGATGGAATAATGTCCAAGCCCAGCATCGAAATAAAGATTTTATCAACAATATCATTATGGTTATTATTATTTATCTGTTGTGTGACTTTTTTTTTTGTTACTCGTATATATATATCGGCTCTTCCTTATGGGAATCGAGAGAGTGAGAGAGAGGACTTGTTTAGGACCATTACGCGTGCGCGCGTTTATTTTATTCCTATACGTTCGAAATTTATGAACGAACGGGATAATAAAATGCGCGTACCCTGGCATTCGGCGCCTCTTCGCTCCGTTCCTTTTCTTTATTCTTCTTCACTTGCACGTGTGTGCGTCCGTCTATCCCTGTGTATGTCATGTATATATGTGTGTGTGTACGTGTATGTGTATCCAAGGGTTTTTGTCGATTCGCACAGGATTGCGTCGACGTTGGTACACATATATATTGTGCGCGGTAAAGGACCGTTCGCGAGAGATTTTTTAATTTCTTGCGGTTATATTGAGTTTTCTATGTATACACGATTTCTTATGCGAGTTTTTCGAAATAAATTCGTACGTATACGGATTTTCCGGTTTGTTTTTATCTATCGATCGATTATATTAATAGAAAGAAAGATAAAGTGATAAAGTCAACGAAATAGAGATAATTTACACGGACCGCTGTTTATTGTCACGTCCTAATATATACATTTTGATACTAGACAAAAAAGAATTATATATATATATATATGATATAGACGTAGAAGTAGAAGTGGTAGAACCACGTAAATTCAAGTGTTTATCTAGTGCCGAGGATCGGAAATTAATTATGACACGTTTTATATCGCTATCGATACGGTCAAAATAAACAAGGAGCGGGAGCGGTATTATATAGTATAACGAAAATAAGAAAGAAAAAAAAAACGAAAGAAAGAAAAAAAAAGAACGAAACGAGCAAGAATGTTGGCGCCATCGCTATATACAGAAAGATAAATGATAAAAAAATATAAAAAGACAAATGCGATATCGAGAGTCGCGTTTCTGGGTATTATGCGGGAGAATTTTATTACTCGATATCTAGATGAATTCGTCAGATGATTATCCAGAAAGGTATATATATGTATATAGGTATAGATATATACAGAGAGGGAGAAGGATGATTCTGTTATTATGGCGAGGTGGAATGTTTCAGGGAAGGGGCAAAAGAATGACACGCCCCTGACGAGATCGAGGAAGATTATACGCCACGCGTTTCGTCATTCGACGCTCCCGTCGGATCACGAGGATTTTACTTTTTCCTTCTACCAACCCCAACTTTCTTTTAAACTTTTATTGTCGATTCCCAGAACGGGGGATACGTCTATTTTCCTTTTTTTTTTACTCAAGCTTGAATCCTACGAGGGAGTAATTAGATGCGAGGGACAACTTTTATTTAATTAACGGTGGGAAGTCTTTTAATTTCAGGACGGCTGATTGTTTTTCTCTTTTTCTCTTTCTCTCTCTTATGCCTTTCAGAGTAGACGTTTGCTTTTTCGATTTTTCGCGGAACTTTTAATTTTTTCGGATTAATTTATTTATTTTTTTCTCGTCTTTTGGACTTTGTAATGATGAGAAATAGTCGCTGCGTTCATTTTGAAATTTACTTAAACGTGTACAAGGGAATTCTCTTGTAAAAATTAGTGTAAGTACTGCAAATTTGTAATGATTTAATATATACGAATATATATTGCGACTTTTGTTTTAAATAATCTTTGTCATCAACAATTTTTTTTTATAACATTCTACAAATTTACCGATGTTTCCGAATAAAAGCGTAATATTATTTGCGGAGTAAAAAAAATGAATTAACATTACCCAATTATTATAGAAGTTTTAGTCTCAAAACTAGATATGCTAAAAATTGCTAGTAATATACCTTTTGTATATTGGAATGCATTTTAGCCATGATCATAACCTCAAAAGTCTCTAAAATTAAACTTAAAAATTCTAGCCAATTCGATTTTTATTAAAAAGAAGTCTACCTAATACTTATGCCATATTCCCAGTAAGTATACGAAGGTAAACGCGATTTTGTTAAATTTTGTATATTTAAACATATATTTTAATGAATTTTATTCGGTTGGAACTATATATAGATTTAAACTTTATCAAAAATGTATAACTATCTATAAAAGGCCCGGTGATTTCAATTTACTCCATTAAGGGTAGAGTATAGTCGAAAATGATGAAAAAACTAATTGTTTTTTTTATTTTATAGAAACATATGTTCTATAAGTTATGTAGAATGCGCTTAAACAATTTTCAAGATGAAAATGTAATTAATTATTGAATAATTTTTAATATAAAGTATTGGAACGAAATATTTATTTTAAACTTTAAAGTTAAATATCTTAAAAACTATTTTTTATACCTTTAAAAAACTCCTTGCCAGGATCATTTTTATCCAAGCCTCCTGAAATTTTGCACACATCTTGAGATATGTATTAGTTATTAATTCTAATACACAGCCTATTTTGTCTAAAATTAAATGTGACATTTTATTGCTATTTATGTTACAAAATTTTAATATTTTTCATTAAAAAAAAGACTGTATAATAACTTTGAAACTAATACATATCTCAAGATGTGTGGAAAATTTCAGGAAGCTGCGATAAAAAGTATCCTGCAAGGAGTATTTTAAAGGTAATAATAATTCTTATGATATTTAACTTTAAAGTTTAAAATTAATCATTCCATTCATCTCTTTCCATATAATATATAGAACATGTTGTTAAAAAATTGATTTTTTCATCACTTTCGAAAGGTTTTTATCGAAAATCAAAAATGGGTTAAACTTTCGTTCGTTTTTGCTTATGTTTACATAAAAACGTGAAAAAAATTTAACATCTTGACGATATACTTACTTGATTGTGATTATTCAATTATTCGACCGGAATCCAATCGGAATTCAGATTTATCAACAATTACTGGTAATCGTATTTTTCTTGAGCATAATGAACAAAGTGTAAATAATGATCAAACCTTCCCTACCGCAAAATTAAACTTTTGTCCGTAAAGATCATGAAATGTATATATATACATTACAACGCCGTCGAACAGCTGATACCTCTTCCATACAGTAATTCTTAACGCACAAAATTTAAAATTTGAAAATGTATATTAAATATGCAGCCTATACCGGATGAATAACAATGTATTTCAGTTATATATATAAAACGTGTATGTATATACATATACACACGAAGAAAGCTACATATTATAAGAAGGAAATTGAATTTTATTTCTACGAACAATGTACCGTGATACATCATATATCGAAAATATAATATGTATAAGGGATCGTGCTCTGTTCATCAAATATGTAACGGCGTATCGCGAGGATCGATCTAATACGTATTTCTATGTTATTCAAGACGGTCAGTAAAGCACGACAAGTTTTATTAGATATTATCTCATTTTTCTCTCTCGATGTTAAAACCTCATCTCTTTGCCCTCGCGGTATATCCTATACCCGATATACACACACAAACATACACACTTTTTAACCTGTGTGCATTTTTCACCGACACGCGGTGTATATATACGAGAATACGAGCGATCCACCTTCTTGAAAAATCTCGATAAATTTCTGTATTTTTATCGTGACCACGAGCAACATCGCACGGAACTCTCTCTCTCTCTCTCTCTCTCTCTCTCCTTCTTTTTTTATATGTATGTATATGTATATATATATAAGTGTACAGCTTATACCATCTCTCTCTCTCTCTGTCTTTCTTTCCCTTGTCCTCAAACTGCACTCGCCTTATTTCAACCTTATCGATCTTTCTTACGAGCTGACATTCGGTATACAACGCCAAGAAAGAGAGACGGAGACTCGCGCAAAAACGAATTGAGAGAGAACAAACAAGAGAGAAATAGAGGAAAAAAAAGGGATACAGAGGGTTGAAAAAGACAACCAGTGGATACGGTTTATAACAGAGTGTATGAAATCTTGAAAAATATTAGAGAGACGATGCGTTACAGACGATACAGTTCGTTTCTTCATTTATTCTTTCATCGCACGCGTATACACGCATATATGCATATCTCGAATACGAAGTTCTTATTTGTTATACGTATATAATTTCTTATTGTTTCTTCGCGTCATTTTTCACTTCGATTCGTCGCGTTGCCCGAAATAACGTTTTAATTGTAAAACGAATCGAATACGTTGCAGGGAAATATATTTATGTTTACAATCCGATAATAGTCACGCTAATTAACGCGCAATAAATAAGAAAACGCCGAGAAAACCCAATTATCGAAAAGAAAAATATGAAATAAAAAAAAAGAGGAAGAATAAAAAATTCTAAAAAAAAAAATCACGTTCACATCGTCCAAGTGTTTGAAAATGCGCTTGCGAGAAACAGAGAGGAGGAGGCTCGCGAAAGCACGTGGATCTTTGGCCTCGCGCATGCGGCCAGGCTCATGATCTACGAGGGTTATTACAACGGCAGCGAGCCACGATCATCGCGCACTCTCTTCTTCTTCTTCTTCTTCTTCTTCGTCTTTCCCTTCGTCCTGTGTGTATATGTGTATATATATATATATATACATATATACACATGGGACCGCGATATAACATTCCGGGGCCTTCGTGTAGCCTAGTTGCGAAGCGAAATAAATTTTGAGACTCTCGTTCTTTGATTTATCGCTGGACCGCGACGGTATCGCTCATTATTCCCTCTGCGAAATTTTTTTCTCCAGTTCCTCTTTTCCACGATCATTTATTTATTTTCATCATCACCCTCCCTCTCCTCACCTCCTCCTCTTCTTCTCCTCCTTATTCTTCTTCTTCTACGTTTATCACTCTTTTTGTTTCGTTTTTCTTTATTTTTATTTTCTTAACGGGCGTATGCGCGATTTCTCATATTTACTCGAATGTATCCGTGTTCGATGTGTCATTTTTTTTTTTTGCGAACGCGTGAGATATATATTTCTTTTTCGGAATTTCGAACGGTTTTTTTTTATTGAAAATGCGCGTGCGTGTATTGAATTGTATATACTCTTATAATTTGAGTATAGCTCGAGTTAATTTTGTACACTGGGGTGAGATGTGGTGTGTTGAAAATTATTGCACGGAGAGGAATGGAAATGTTTGGTAAAAAGTATCGATATGTTTACGAATAAAAATAGTAATGCCAATATTGTCGAAAATCTGATACTAAACACAAAAAATGAGTAAAGTGAGCGATGCACCAATATGTCAATATATACCAGTAAATGAATGCTATATACAGAAAAAATGTGCTATGTACACCCGAGAAAAAGTTTAGATTAAAAATTACAATAATCTCTAGTAAATAAATCACAGACTGATATATTAGGGAAATTACTATAGTTTCTAGTAAAAATTACTATAGATTATAATAAAATTTACTATAATTCTTGTAATATTTACAAAACTTTTCTAAATTTTAATATAAACTATAGTAATTTTTCTTAGTTTGTCAATCTGTGATCTATTTACTAGAAACTATTGTCATTTTTACAAAATATTTTGTAATTTTTAATACAAAATGTCTCTCCGTGTATTACACACATTTCTATAGATATACGCAAATGTGTTTACCCTGTATATACCTGAAGTCCATAAATACACCTAGTATAAATATAATTAATTATTAACATTATTTTTAACTAAAAGAAACAAAATATCCTCCTTGGTCCAAAATAGTCAATTTGATTATCAATTTTTTTATTAATATTCTGGACAATTCTATTACGTTCTTCATTCTTTTTCTTTTCTCTCAATTCATATATTCATTTTGCAGTAGCGTATATTTATTATTTAATAAGGTGGTCCAGTATAAATAAACATTTGATTACTAGTAAACTTTCGACAATTTGACTTCACCTTACGTAAAAATATGAAGAGATCTCTGGTAATTTGACTGAATGAGCTTTACTTCAAACATAATTGCGTTTAATTAATTATTTATTAAAAATTTAATCTTGAAATGATGTTAAATTGTAAAGGCTGATTCGAACTAAAAAAAATTATGCTCAAATCGCGATCTTAATTCAAAAGCTATTCAAGAAATATTAATTGGTCGAATGTTTAGCCTAAAATTTAATAACACAAATTCATTTATTTATTGGCTAAATTTATTTTCAATTATACCATTTCTGAAGATCTTTTTAACTGATTTACATATTTGGGTTCACTTTTAATTAAACAATATAATAATTTTAATTTAAGAGTAGTCTATGATAATAACTAACACTGGATAAAGACGATATTAATAATGTAATGTATATCATCTTCTTATTAAATTAGATCTCTTGATACAATTTACCGCAATTTTCGTTACGTTCCCGTAGTAAATATTAAAAATGTATACAGAAAAATTCGAATAATAATTTAAATATATTTTTATGTTACACTACAAAGTGTATATAGTGGTTGTTAATACACGGAGAAAAAACATATGACGTATACAAATATAGTTGTATAGTTTTCAAAAATGAAATCACATAATATTGTCCCTAATCCAAACAATTCCTTGAGCATATATGTATTATTAAATTACCTGAAAAATTTGCGGAGCATCCATTTAATATATATATATATATATATATCACTGTAATATTCTACAATTTTTCATTCTGCGATTTCACCACTATACGACGCACCACGGTCCGAAAATCGGCTAAAAATCAATTAAGGAAATGTAAAAGATCGTTGTCCACTAGTAAAACACGATATATATATACTAATCTAAAGCTCTCGGTGTCACAACATCGAAAATCTCGGCTCGATTAAAAACGTAAACCCCTACACCATCAGTATCGCGACAAGTTCGACAACACGTCGATAAATATATATTAAAAAAAAGACGTCGACGACGACGTGGAGATATATAGAAAAAGAGGAAATAAAAAAAAAATAAAAGAAAAGAAAAAAAAGAAGGACCGATCGTAAAAGGATATATTCCAAATATATGAATATATATTATAAGTTAAATTTATTACAACTGGAGACAGGTTTTATCATAGACGATATATATAGTAATTTGTCGGTGGGGTCCCTCCTCGGGCGTATTATATACGTCCATATTACTAATGAGTACAAATGATTTGGTTTGATGCATCATTCGGCATAATCGGGGGAATCCCATTCCTCGGGTAAAGGAAAAAAAGAAACTAATTTTGACGAGATAAGATCTCGTGTATTAATCGAGAGATAGAGAGAGAGAGAGAGAGAGGAGAGTCTGCTCGGATAAAACGTCTACGTAAATGGGTCTACGAAGACAAGATTCCATGCGGCGCGCGCGCGAGCGAGAGCGCGAGTATAGGGCGCAATATTATAAATTATTTATTTGCGTTTCCAAATGATCCTTGAGAAATCACGGTATTATGCTAATGTTACGATTAACATATTGGGAAGAGCCAACATGATATTTCAACTCGTTGTGTATAGAAAAAAAGACTCTCCTTCTCTCTCTCTCTCTTTCTCCACCGAAATGAAAAGAGACAGGGGAATCGGTATATATATATGTGTGTGTGTGTGTGTGTGTGTGTGTGTATACATTTATGTATACGCCAAATGAAAAAAGCCACACTCGCGGGAAATTAAACGAAATGTTATTACCGCGATATTTTGTTGATTGGTCGTCCTCGTCATTCCGCACATATATATATATAAATATATATAAAAATAAAACTCTCGAGCATAGTGCCTAAAAATCGACGTGAAATTATCGCGGAGGAAAAGAAAAAGAAATGGGATAAAAAAGAAAGAAGAAAAAAAGAAAAAGGAAAATAAGAAGGTGACGGGTTATAAGGTCAAAAGAGAGCACACGGGATGATTTACGCAACGATAATTCAGTTCGCACGGTCGTTTTCGACGCCGGTATGTATATATATACATATATATAGATATACGTTCTACACGGTGTGCTAGTCGATCATATATAGCCAACGCAAACGTAATTAACGTTGGCCTATCATTATGTGGTAGCTTACGACCACTCCCTCGTCACATTATATGTTTATAAATCAGACCCGACGAACAGTGAAATACGAAGTATGCGACTCCGAGAGAACGGGGCCATTTCTTCGACGAGCCCCGTTTATAAGGAGAAAGAGAGAGAGAGGAAGAGAGAGAGAGAGAGAGAGAGAGAGAGTGAGCAAAAAAAATTAAAATAAAACGAGTAAACGAAGAAGAAGAAAAGGCATTGCAGGTAGAGGAATTCTTATGCTAATGATTTTATGACTGGGGAAACGAATGCTCGTCATATTTTTAATCGTGCCTTTTGCATCTCCTCGCATTGTTTGACCCTACCAAAGGGTAGAGAGGGAGGATTCTCAAAGATAATATTAATAACGTTAATAATATACAACAACAACAACAACAATAATAATAACAATAATAACAATAATAACAATAATAATAATAATAATGATAATGATAATGATAATGATAATATCGAAGTGCGAAATATTTAAAGCGTCGCGTTGTTAAAAATCGACACTCGTTGTATTCGATCTTTTACGTCTTCGGTATATCATTAGTATTAATAAATAATCTCGTTCTTAATGAAATGGCAAATTATTGTAGGATCCAAAAATTACTGTAAAATTGTAAGCTAGAACGAAATTTAAAATTTTGTATATATAGAATTTTGACATAGACCGTCCAATTGAAATAAAAATATTAGATATAATTTATAGAAAGATTTTGGATAAAATGATCAAATAATTAAATAAAATCATATTAATTTTTCACAGTCACAGTTTTCATTATTTTGATATCTTTCTCAATCGATATACGACTCCTTACTACAACAAATTTCACCGCACAAAGTATAACAATTTTTCAAATTTATGACAATTTTTTGTACGTTGATAACTAAACCATACATCTAATTCCGAATAGAACAATTTATTGTATCTATATTAGATTACCTCGATTATAACAAAAAGAAATATATGTATATTACCGACAATTCGTTAAAATAATTCGTTTGTCAATTAGGCACCGTGTGCGAGTATTATTAGAAAATGAATGAATATTTAACGCGAGGGAAAGTGCATTAATAACGCTTAATACACGAAAGTTTGAAAAACCCGTTGTAATTCATATACTCGCGGTCGAGTGAAACTTATCAGTGTCCGCGTGAAACAGCTGAGCTTATAGTACCCGACGTTCTACAATGTTCAAGAACCGAGAGTTTAATCCTCACTTTACTACGATCTCCGAGTTATATTCTCATTCGGTATATATATATATATACACTTGACTTTTACAATCGTTTCTCAGTTTACGTGTGCATATACACACACAAACACACACACACACACACACACACACACACACACACTTTCTTTTTAAAGCGCCTCTTTTAAATTCACTTTTTTATTACTGTTAACGCTGTTAGTAATAAGGTACACGATATTATCTTCAACTCGTCAGGAATAATTAAATTTTTCTTATTATAAGCATAATATAATTGGTATCTCGATATAATTATCTCTATAAATTTATTTAACGATAGTAATATTTATTTTTAACGAAAATCGCGTTTTATCGATGTCGTGGGAATTTCAGAATTAAATAATATATTTTACAACCAATCGGAAATTGTGTCGTCAATATTGTTCGAAAATTATAATTGAATGGATATAGTTTTCGATTAGGTATTTTTTTTTCAATGATGCAGCATTTTATGGATGTAATCCTTATTATACGAACGAGTGATTTGCGCTTAGTGTGCTGAGAGGATCATTGTGGTAAAATCATTATTATTTGTCGAATCGAGCACGTCTCTTAATTCACGTTATTATTTAATATACAAAATGATTTTTTTTGACTACTAATCGATATTCGAGTCACCTAATTTTAGATGATCACCGATTAATGAAAATTAAACAACTATCTTTCGTGATATATGAATCACATTTTTTATCAATGCAGATTTGTATACGAACATCAGAAGAATCTTGTAAAATTGTTTTTTGAGACAGTTGTTTATCAATCGCGACAATAAAAATATCAGTGTAGATCAGTGGATCAATGGGATTTTCATAATATTTTCTAAAAGGATATTTCTCGCTTAGTTTGATGATCCGCGGAAAGGACGAAAAAGATGTCACGACTAAGACGTATACGACTATAAAAAAAGAAAGTATCACTATAAAGGTTCCCTTTACTGTCTTTATTACCAAAGGAAATATTAATTATCAAATCGTTGGCTCGTATTAATCTGATGGAAAATCCAAAATATCAATATGCGGTTATTTTCAATAAGACATCCAACACATATTGTAGCAACGCCCTTAGTTTAACGAAGAATAAAAAAGATCAATCAAATAAGTACGTATAATCAAAATTTTACGCTGCTTTTAAAATGCAATGTTTTGCCTCTAAACCCAAAAACAATATTCTGTAAAATAATTTGTATTATATTTGTAATTATGTTAAACATTGTAATATCTGTCTGTAAATCAATTCAAATATTGTACACTATTTTGTACAAAACATAATAATCCGAATACAAATTAAATTTGCTTAAAAAAAATAATCATTGTACACTCTAAACCCCAAAGAGTAAAACTGCACCTTAAATGCGTAATTTGTTGATTTTACTCTTTAAGCAAAGATCAATATCCCAAAATTACACGTTTTAAACTACTAAACAGTTAAAATTACTCTTTGAGCGGTGTAAAATATAAAAATTACTCTTTACTAAAGCGTAAAAGAAAAAATTGCTCTTTAAGGAAAGTATAAAACGGAACTATTACTCCTTTGAAAAGTATAAAGTATATTCCAATAAGTCTAAAAGAGTAATTATTGAATTTTGACCTTTTTTCATCAGTATAATTTTTCCACTTTATACTTTACTAAAGTATAAAGTTATCTTTTTACTCTTTGACTAAGGATCAAAATTCAATAATTACTCTTTTAGACTTATTGGAATACACTTATACTTTTCAAAGGAGTAATAGCTCTGTTTTATACTTTCCTTAAAGAGCAGTTTTTTCTTTTTACGCTTTAGTAAAGAGTAATTTTTATAGAACGTATAATATTGCAAATTTTTTCCAGATTGATGAAAAATACTTTCAACGTCAATTTTATACCTTTCACTATCAGCTGAATATTTTAATTTATAGAATTATCTTAAAAAGATAACCAAAATATCTACTTTCATAATTAGACATTCATCATTGAATACTAATATAGATATATAGAGTAACATTTACTGTACAAACCTACGTAAGAATATCCAACTGTCGTAAAAATCATAAATTTCATTTTTAACGCTGATTTTCTACCTAGTAATCGCAACAATAGTCTTTATAATATCATCCGGTAATTAATTCCAGAGTTTTATCATTCTGCAGAGACAGGTGAATAAAATAACAAATTACCAGCTATTATTCTTTCTCTCGAAAGCCTGGGAGTTTGCAAATTATAAACGAAATCACGAATTACAAATAATTTATTAATATCAGTAAAGTCATTAATTTATTACATTTGTAAGATTATACAATATTCTGTAAAATAATTTGTATTATATTTGTAATTATGTTAAACATTGTAATATCTGTCTGTAAATCAATTCAAATATTGTACACTATTTTGTACAAAACATAATAATCCGAATACAAATTAAATTTGCTTAAAAAAAATAATCATTGTACACTCTAAACCCCAAAGAGTAAAACTGCACCTTAAATGCGTAATTTGTTGATTTTACTCTTTAAGCAAAGATCAATATCCCAAAATTACACGTTTTAAACTACTAAACAGTTAAAATTACTCTTTGAGCGGTGTAAAATATAAAAATTACTCTTTACTAAAGCGTAAAAAGAAAAAATTGCTCTTTAAGGAAAGTATAAAACGGAACTATTACTCCTTTGAAAAGTATAAAGTATATTCCAATAAGTCTAAAAGAGTAATTATTGAATTTTGACCTTTTTTCATCAGTATAATTTTTCCACTTTATACTTTACTAAAGTATAAAGTTATCTTTTTACTCTTTGACTAAGGATCAAAATTCAATAATACTCTTTTAGACTTATTGGAATACACTTATACTTTTCAAAGGAGTAATAGCTCTGTTTTATACTTTCCTTAAAGAGCAGTTTTTTCTTTTTACGCTTTAGTAAAGAGTAATTTTTATATTTTACACTGCTCAAAGAGTAATTTTAACTGTTTAGTAATTTAAAAGGTGTAATTTTGGAATATTGATCTTTGCTTAAAGAGTAAAATCAACAAATTACGCATTTAAGGTGCAGTTTTTACTCTTTGGGGTTTAGAGTGTAAGAACGTATAATATTGCAAATTTTTTCCAGAATTGATGAAAAATACTTTCAACGTCAATTTTATACCTTTCACTATCAGCTGAATATTTTAATTTATAGAATTATCTTAAAAAGATAACCAAAATATCTACTTTCATAATTAGACATTCATCATTGAATACTAATATAGATATATAGAGTAACATTTACTGTACAAACCTACGTAAGAATATCCAACTGTCGTAAAAATCATAAATTTCATTTTTAACGCTGATTTTCTACCTAGTAATTGCAACAATAGTCTTTATAATATCATCCGGTAATTAATTCCAGAGTTTTATCATTCTGCAGAGACAGGTGAATAAAATAACAAATTACCAGCTATTATTCTTTCTCTCAAAAGCCTGGGAGTTTGCAAATTATAAACGAAATCACGAATTACAAATAATTTATTAATATCAGTAAAGTCATTAATTTATTATATTTGTAAGATTATACAATATTCATTATATATATTTATATATATACACATCAATTTATATATCGTGGGGTTACTTATAATTCACTTATACGTCTATGGATGTCGCTTATCACTGTAATTATATTCATGTGTATATTTTTGTTACGACAGTCAATCGGCTTCAACACTTACGCCTGTAAACATCTAATCAATAAACGGAATACAGTTACCCAAGTCTTCCTCTCTTCTACCTTAACCTAACAATATTAAAACCGAATAACAAACCCTTAAATTTATACACTGCATGTAGAGTGGGTCATTCAAATTTTAACGCAATGGGATGATAATCATTGTCCATGCGCAACAATTATGTTGAAAGAGAAATATGACAATTTTCTCAAAAATGTTATATCTTTGTACACCTGTTTTAAATTTTTTAATTAAAAATGAGTGTATGAGGCAAAACCAAAGATAACTGAGGATTTCTAAAATTTCTATAGTACTTCTCAAAATGAATGCAAGTAGACGATTAGTCGTATACTCGATGTATTTCTAAAAGTTCAATTTAAAATCAATAAAAATACCAAGATCTTTTGTAACGTTGAAATTTATAACAATTCATCTACGTTGTATGGGAAATTCGACAGATACCGTCACATACCCAATTGTTGATCAATTAAGGTAAATCTGTACGTTCATAGAATAATTTTATGTTAAAAAAGCTAATAATTGTATATATTTAGACGGATACAGAAAGTATAAGTATTAAACTTCCTTTTAGCCATCTCAGAAAAATAAAATAGGTGCTATTTTTAAAGTAAGCAACAATCTAAGAAAAAAAAGCGGGAAGTACCAATTTCTGATCAGTAAATTTTCGGTACATTATTGATTGTTTAACCTTCAAATTGTGCGTAGCAACGTTTAGATTTATGTAAATCTTATTATTTTATTGAAATAATACACTGATCAGAAATTGGTTCATGATCAACAATTGGGTATGTGACGGTATACTCCTTTGAGAAATACATCGAGTTACACATACAACTGATGTTGAAAAATATGCCGTACCTGTAATCAGACAAATTCACCTACATACTCGAAATTTCTCTGCAATATAGAAGAATCATCCGTGTGTATGACACGTAAATCACGAATGCTCAAAGAAATGATAAAAAAGCTAAAAATCTGTGGAGATAAATCGAATAGCGAGAAGAAGATGAAGAAGAAGAAGAAGAAAAAGAAGAAGAAGAAGAAGAAGAGGAAGAAGAAGAAGAAGAAGGAAAAGGAGGAGGTGGTAAGCGGTGGATGTAAAGCCCGGATTTTCACGCACAATAAAGGACGCCTAGGAATTTACCAAGATCCAAGATACAGTTTATATACAGTTCGCGGTTTGCGTCCGCTTCCACCCGAAGTAGTTATCTGTTAGTGGTATCGGTCAGACCGCGCCTTGTAATTACACGAGGGCTCTCCCGTATATTTATTAAGAGAAAAGAGAGGTAAGAGGGAGGTAAGAGAGAGGTAAGAGTGAGAGGGAAGAGAGGAAAAGCCAAGGCAGGTTAGTTGATATCCGTCAAGGTGTCGAGAGGGAACAAAGACGCCGTAGCGTTTTCACCGAGCGCGCGTGGGTGGATCCCCCGAGCTTGCCACCTGCCGACGCTTAAGAAAGCTCCTTTGCATATATATGCCTAACAGGCATTTGCCCTCTCTTACATTAAATTCGTACGATTTTTCACTCGGTCATTATTTTTACCGGCCTCGATGCTAACGACTTTCGACCGCCCCACGGATCGCGAGATATAGACCATTCTTCTCCTCGTTTCTCCCATGAGTCGACTCTATGTATTTTCCATGCGTATTTTCCTGTATGTCTCTTCTGTCTCTACCCTCTACCCCTTCTCTTCTTTTCTCTTCTCTTCGCCTATATAGCTATTGCGCTTCCAACGCGATACAATTACCTCGCGCATCGATCGGTTTAACAGGTTTTTTTATCTTTTTATTCACTACACGGAGATAAATGTTATAATAAATATTGTTACGTTGTTGAGGAAATTAGGAACAGAGTGGACAAATCATAAAAATTATTATGTTACGCACTAATAATTTATTACAAATTTATTCATTTTTCCTATAAATCTAGTAAATTTTACAACTTATAACAATAATTTTTATAATTTGTCCACTCTGTTATCAAATTCCTCAATAATATAGCAATTTTTACAAAAAACATAGTAATTTCTATTATAACATTTGTACACGTGTAGTTTTCCTCTTTTATATGCGTTGTAATCGCACTGCTACACCAATTTTCTAAATTGCAGAGACCTACCTATAAGACATCTCAAAAATTTTAAAACCTAATTGTAAGAAAACTTGGAAAAAAAATCACAGATGCAGTTCAATTGAAAAAAATAGCGTGACCGAGAGATTTTTACGAGATAATTAATTAGTTATTAATTGCACGTTAATGACCATGTTTGGTTGGTAAATATATACACTGAGAAAAATGAAAGAAGAAAAATGACTATATTTTATAGTAATGGTAGGACATACTTCGACTATCGTAATTTTTGCTATATTTTATAGCAATTTTTCCTATGTACATAGTAATTTTTACAAAAATTACTACAAAATATAGCAAAAATTACGATAGTCGAAGTATGTCCCACCATTACTACAAAATACAGTAATTTTTATTATTTCATTTTTCTCAGTGTAGCTATATTCAACAATTAATCACGGTTGCTCAAAAATATAGCTAGCTATTTTATCGATAAAAATTGTATTGATAAATTTCACAGAATATTTTGAGAGGAAACGCAAAATCGTTACAAAACATTTATAAAATACAAACAAAATAAATCATTTTCTATTGTTTGGGATTTACATCGCGTTAATCACACTAACTATAACGAACAATGATGATACAATTTTTTTATTGCTGCATTTTGTTGATTATTACTTTTTGCGTTAAAAACGATAAAAACGATAAAATCATTTGAAATCATTAAAAAGTGTATGTCATAGTTTTAAAAAATTGTAATATCCTAATACTATGAATTATTCTGTAAATGTAACAGATTTAATAATGAAATCCAAAATTCATTTTAATTAGAAATAATTTAAATTATTCTTTTTAAATTGTCAGTCTAATCCTTAACTTTAATTAAAATTGTAAACAAAAATTGAGTATTTCCACCTTTTGGTAATTTTTATTCACCTTTTATTAACTCTCGGTGTACAGGAACGATATTTGATAAATTAAAAAATGATTCGATCTGATCATCACATTCTATTAAAATTATGGACCAAATTCCAAAAATTCCGTATAGATTATTTTTCTTACTTTGAAAAATTTGGATAATTGTAATTCCTTTATTCTCTCTCTCTCTCTCTCTCTCTCTCTCTCTCTCTCTCGGTACACGTGTATTGGAAGGATCTTAATAATTCGATCTATACAAGTAGTGTACCGGTGAGCCCGAATCTAATTGCAATTCCGCTCGCATAAGGAAGAACCTTAAGAGAGAAAGAGAGTAGAGTAGCATGGCGTCGGGTAAAGGAGAAGAAGAATTTTAATTGCTGACGGAGAGAGGGAAGGAAATAAGAGTTAGAGGAGTATAGCGAGTAGGCACTCTACCGCGAGCGAGAGGAGGGAGGAGGTAGGAGAGGTCGAGTCTCGAGTCCCGGTACCGAGAGGATGCCAACTTGGTAGCCAATGGGATCATATATCAACTACCGCTCGGGAGCTGGCTTTGACTCTCGAAGAAAATGGCGAACGCCACGCGAGGATTCTAATGCCTCCCACGCGTTTACGTTCGCGTTCACGTTCGCATATCACTCGGCCTCTCGACTCCCTACTTACATGCTAATTCCGACCCATTTCCCGGGGCCATCCGATCGAGACACCTGCTCCTCCCCCATCCTTTTCGATGGGATGTATTCTCGACTTTGTAACACTCGCTCCTTATCTCCGTATATACCCTCTGTGCTTTCACCGCGCGCGCTTGCGTTTTACCGATCCCATCTCCAACTCCAACCTGCACCTTCGAACTTGTATCTTAATCCTCTTTACACATTTGACGAATCACCTTTTCATTTATACGTTCTTTCTTTCTCTTTATTCACCCGATTGTTCAATGTACCAAAATAGTTTGATGTTCAGATTTTCATCGAGAAATATCGTTCATCTAATCATTTTATCGGTATATTTTGATACCCATGCGCACCGAAAGCGACCTATGTACGCGCGCACATTGAATAAAGCAAGTTTATTTAACGGATTCAGTAAAATAATTTTTGAAATATGAGTTCGGTCGGATACTCTTGTATCCTCTGTGTATCTTTGTTTATCCCGAGTAAATATTTATGTCACGCAAGTAGAATAATGCCGTTTTTACGGCAATAAACTATCTGTTTGTCGAATACATTGATTTTACAATTTCGAACAGTTATCACGTGATACTGCACGTGTTTAACGAAATATTATATGATATTCACTTAATTTTTCTTCGCCGTCTCAGCTCCAACGATTAAACTACATATATACATATATATACGAAACAATTTTATCAAAACCTTCCGTAAACGATCAGCGTTCCGTAGAGATTATAAAACACACACACTCGTAAGCGTATACGCATTCCAAAATCGCAGACTGCAGCTCCTAACCAAAATTCCGAACGGAATTTACAAAAATAAAAGAAAAAAGAAAATTGTAACATTCCTCTCTCTCTCTATATATATATATATATAGACACACATATATAAAACACGGGTAAATTTGCGATTCGAACGAGTTACTAATTTCAAACTCCATCTCTCTTTCTCTATATTATCGCTTAGTCGGTCCGTCGTAACACGCGAATCGCGAAGCGCCCGTGTGCATGCTCGGTGCATAAATAAGGCCAGCAAGACCGAGGCATTAAATCACGCGAGAAGATCGCGTGCTCGCACAAGAGAGAGAGAGTGAGAGAGAGAGAGGAGGGGAGAGGTTTCGAGTCGAGTTGTGGGAGGGAAAGGGATGCTCGTGCACCCCGTCGTGCCAATATGACCCTCGACAACAAGGAGCCTACCTTCTTGAGTAGTCGCGAGTCTGCTTATTGCGCTTCGGGGCTTCGTCTATATGTGTACGCGTGTACGTGTGTGTGAGTGTGAGTGTGTGGGTAATATACGTGTGTATTGTACGTACAAGCGCGCGCAATACATCGTATCTCGAGATAAACGGACAGCGCGCCCTTTTATGCTCTCTTATGATAATCCCATATTCTCTATCGGTAATGATATCCTAGAAATTTTCATCTCTCTCCCTCGTATACATCTCGTGATTCAGGAGACGTTTTATTAAACTGTCTTTAAACTAATACGATTTTCATTGTTTTTTTTTATCGATCATCTCCTTATTACGATATATATATACGAACGACGAATTTTTGCGCAGTGCAGTGCGTTGTAATTGTTAATTATTTGCATTTTATAGTTTGGAAATACGTGCGTGATTCTCGTGTTTAAAATGTACAATGGGTACATTATGTCGAAGATATAGAAGTTTAAAATGGAACGTTTACAAAAGTGATTTATTCTACGTTTTTTTTACTTATTTAAAATCAAGCATTAATCACGCTTGCGACGATTTAGAACACTATTAGAGAACACAGCAAAAGCTAAGAATTAATAAACTAGAAATAAATATATTACAATTTAACGCGTAAAGATTAAAAGGATGAACGCTTAAATGAACCAATAGAATAATAATAATAATGAATCGAAGAAATAGGTGGTTCTTGGCTTATATATAGATGTTTTTTAAAAGTAATTATTATTTTTAGTTTTGTCAACATTATATATCAAATGGAGGTACAGTTGGAAAAATCAAGAGTTTGAGAAAGAGTAATAATTTTTTATAAATAAATTCTTATTGCGGTTGCGCTGATATCATTTTAATGTTTTTTAATCTCTATTACATTTTAATTTAAATACTTTAATGAAATTTTTTTAAAGAATGCACTTACCGAAAGATATATATCTCGGGAACTTGCTCTTGATCAAATGGAATGAGCATTTTAACAGTAGCAATGAAAAATGATTCTAATCTATTTAAATGGAATAAAGTTACAATAGATAGTATGTATAAAACTATTTATCCGTTTCCTGTATACATAATTCTTTTAACTTTTAGCATAATAAACCTTGATAATAATTAATTATATCTAAACAATTTTGTGTGAAAATTAACAATAATGCAATACCTATATATGCACGGAGAAAAATGTTGTAGTCAAAATTACATATCATTGAATAATCAAGGGATACACTCGACGAACGATAAAAATTACTATACGTGCAGTTGTTTTGTAAAATTTACTACACGCAATCTGCTAAATTTCCCAAAACTTATGTAAACACATTAATTATTATCATTTACCGCATCTCTTTCTCTCTCTAGATCTATCAATATAATAGTAATTTTTATACAAAAAAAAATTGAATCGTTGCTTCTTTAATTAGTATACAATAACAATTATACTAAAAACATTTATCTTCTAAAATTCGAGGTCCAAGCGCTTAATAAGAGGCAAGTTTAAAATTAAATATACCGATATTCGCAGTATCCAACCGAGTGATAAATCGAATTAATATAATTGTCTTTAATAATAACGATTGCAAAATTGTAAAGTAAAAGTGACGGGCTTTTAGAAAACGGGGTATGTGTATATGCGCACACAACAATAGAGGGCTACGTGCCACACGTGTACGCCATTTACAATTAAATTACACAAACCGGATACTCTCCTGAAAATATTTATACCATGACCCGCAAGAAAAAGTCAATTGACTCATTCAAATGGAACTCATTTCGTATTATTATATATATATATATACACACACATACACACACATATATTATGCGTATACATATACACATATATCAGTTGTGTATATAAACAACCAGGATTTATAATACGGCTACGATTTTCGATCTTTTTTTTATAAACTGCACGCACAAGTCGGGTTTTAGATATATATACACGTACACTTTAGGAGCATTTGAAAAATGTTGAATGGATTATAATTTATTATTATTGTACGTTATTATTGAATGACTGAGACGGGGAGTGTGGAAGTTAGTATTTCCTGTGACGACTGTAAAGAATATAACTGCATTTATTTTGACATTTCGGATTTTTCGATTGATTTAACGAGTCACTATGTATTTTAATTGCACGTTTCGGAGACAATCTGTCTCCGTTATTCAGGTACTGAAATTCATTAAAAATATTTCACTTAAACAATAATTGATATCTGGATAACAAATCTTATGAAAAATTTGTTAGTATAAATTGTTATTTTAATGGTAAAAGAAGTAAAAAGGTAAAACTTAATTACACAATTATAAAAATTGCTATTAATAATGGTAAAAATTGCGACCATTTTGGAAAATTATCATTAATAATGGCATTTTCTACCATTATTAATAGCAATTTTTATAATTGTGCAAGTCTGTCCTCCGTTTACCATTAAAATAGTAATTTTTACTAAAAAACTTTCTCAGTGTGCTTACCAAAAGTAATCAAAAATATTTGTTATTTCAATTATAAACTTATAATTTCATAAATAATTTTTTATTCTCTAATCATGCAATTTAAATTTTAAAATAACAATCTAATTCTAGGTGCAACTACATAACAGTAAGGCTAATTTTATTTTAAGTATTTACCGCGAAAAAGTTATTATCTTAGCGACAATTCATGCTATCATAATCATAAATTTTATGTAAATTATTATGTTTTGCTGTGTGCTTGAGACAATCGAAATTTTCACAAACTATCGTATATAAAAACAAATATAGCAAGGGCGGTTGCGATGCTTATACCATGAAATATATTATCAGGATCATCCTTGATGATCAGTCTTCTATTATATCAGCAATATAATTTTGTTGTTCCAAATCAAGTAAAGAAATTTGTCTCAAAAAATCAAGGAAAATTTTTGTTGCGAATCGTAATTATTTTTTCTATACAATGCAAATTTACTTGTCATTTTAATTGTAATTCGTTATATATTTCCAATTTTTATACTTCGTTTTGTAAATATAATGTATTAATACAATTCAGTGTATATTAACAAAATTAATTTAATAGAGCATACTCTCACAAAAATCAAAGGATACACTGAGAAAAGTATTGTAGGAAAAATTACTATAATCGTGGTAAAAATTACTATATTATATTGGAAAGATGAGACACACTTTTATTGTACTAATTTTTAATATTTAACATAGTAATTTTTCTAACGACAAGATAAAGACGAAAAATAAATATTCTATTTTTTACTACACATTGGGGATAAGTCTATTATTGTATTATTTACATTTATGAAATATTAAAGATTTAATAAATATATTTACGTTAGAAAAAAGCTGGAGATCCGCGGATTCGAACCGACGACCCTTTGGGGTAGAAGTCCTGTACCTTACCGACTGCGCCATTTGAACACTTTGGTTTGGTAAATTCGAATCGTCCTTATATGTTACACGAAACATTTCAAAACAGTAGCGGTTTGTTTGTTTAACATCAACGTGTAATAAGTATATGTACGATCCCCAAAGAATAAAATCAAATAGAATATATAGTTATATTAACAAAATGATATGGAATCACGATTTATTAATCATAAGTATCAAGAGTTTCAAGTTTAATGTATTTGGGGTTACGTACTCGGGACGTTGATTCTCCTTTGTTTTCATCTGTGAAGAATTTTGTTTCTTTCAAAATCAATTTTTACTATATTTTATAGCAAACGTAACTTATAAGAAAATTTACTATATTATATAGTAAAAGTTGTTATACTGATTGGGAAAATTTGTTATGTTACGTAGGAAAAATTCTTATATAACATAGTAAAATTGTAAATCACTTAATTTTATCATATAATATAGTAATTTTTAAACGTATAAATAAGAATTTATATACGAAAATGGTAGTAAGTTTTATTATTCAAATTATAATTTTTGCTAAATATATTGTAAAAATCCTCATCATTTGAGTACATTCCACTGTTCCCATAAAATATAGTAATTTTTCGTTCAAGTTTAGTAATTTTTAATACACCATTTTTCTCAGTGTATCGTCAGCGCAAATTGGCGTAATAACAGTATTTTAATTTTTAATTTTTACTTCCTATGACAGCAACAAACATTTTTCGTATTGAAATATTATAAAAAATTTAATAAATTGTAATATGCATTTACTTGGTAGTAAATTTTTTATAATTATTTCTTAACAGAAAACGCAATCATTAAACATTGTAGGAATTAATGTCAAGACTCAATTGGAAGTATTTGGATTAATTCTCATTTTTAACGCTAGGTGGAGACGATACAGTTATGAATAAATTTGTATGTAAGATATAATACTAGAGAAGCAACGTGCAAATTAATTGGCAGCGTTTTTTTATACGATAAAACATATCTCAAAGTATGAAAGAAAAGTAGAGGTTACACTGTAAAAAACATAGATTTTTTGTTCTAAACGGAATTCTTGTTAAATACGTGTCAAAAAAAATGTTATTGCTTCTATGCGATTATTTTACAATATCACTGGGATTTGTTGCTTTGAACATAAAATATTGATGTATTTCAGATATTACGATAGAACAATCAGATTTTTTTAAAAGGGATATTTAACAAAAAGACTGTATATCCGTGGTTATGATGTTCACTTTCTTCAAAATTTTTGTTATTTATCAACAATTGATTAAAATGACTATCTCAACTCCCGAAGTAGTAATTTTCCATTCATTGAAGTGAACTTACTTCGATGAAAATATATAAAGTTCGGGAAAATACAATCGCAGAAATGGAGTTTCGTCAAAACTAAAACCTACATATAAGTTCTCGCATAAAATAACGACAAGAGAGAGAGAGAGATGGAGACGAAATAAAATGAAATAAAATAAAATAAAATAAAATAAAAGTGAGAAATGAAAAAGGTTAAATAAATCCCCGTCGATAACTCAAGCTCGAGTCGACCTAATTGAAAGGAGCCGGGTAATTGCATCCGCGGTACGAGTACACGGTTAACAATAATACGCGCTCAGCCAATCTATCACGAGAGGAAAGAGTCGAGGTAAGAAAAAGAACTCGGAATGTTAATGCGACGTCCAGTCCGAGAGAGAGAGAGAGAGAGAGAGAGAGAGAGAGAGAGAGAGAGAGAGAGGCGCGAGTTCACCCCCCGCAGAGCCAATCACCGACCGAGAAATGGTAGCTCTCCCTTCCTCTTGGCAAAAAGCCAATCGAGCCAGCAAAACTCTCTTTCCCTCTCTCTCGCTCCCTCTTGCGCGAGCGGTAGCCTCCTCTTTTTTGCGGTGCCGCGAGGGCCTTGTCTTCGAGTACATCTCCTATAATACGTACGCGTACACGTATATATATATATACCATACATATACGAGTGTATAGATGGACGCGCGAGCGCGCATCGATTAATGACCGAGCGCAGGACTTTTAATGCGGCCGCGAGTGCAAATAACTGCCGTCATTCGTCTTACTTGGTAATTATGACTGTAATACGCGAATGTATTCCATCTCGATCGATACGTTTCTCGATCTCCGGACCATTAGACTTTGCGGTTTTTTTTTGTTCTTTCTTTCCTTAGCTTTTCCAGCCTCTATATACACGATTTATCGGATTAACCTCGCCAGTGCACTTATATATATATATATAGGTAGAGAGATTAGCGTGAATATCGATCGTAGAGAGCGGAGATGTATACGTATATATATATACGGGAGGGACGGGGATACACAATGCGTGTCGCAAGGTAACAGAGTCGAGCCGTTAAGAGACGCAGCAAAGAGAGACGGAGAGAGAGAGAGAGAGTGAGGAGAACGGGAGGGTTGGGTTGACCTGTCACGGACAGAGACGCTCGCGGGGATGGTCGCGTGTACCCGTCCGCTCCTCGTCTGTAATCGCGGGGGCGGCGACGTCCTGTCCTCGACAGAATCGCATCGCGTTTCGCCCCTGTGATACTATCCCTCTCCCTCTCTTTCTCGCTCTCTCTCTCTCTATCGCTCTGTACCTCGATGCCACTTGCCTTGTTTTATCATTTACCGGCTAGTGCGCGCGCGTGTGGGTATTACCGATTCTTCCAAACCATCTAACTGCCCGACGATATTCTCTAAAGTTATATAAGTACATATCAAAGGTCACGTTTTCACGGATGTGTTTGGTTTATTATGCGCGACTGATTCCATTTCCCCCGGTGGTTAACAACTTGATTTATATAGATATATATAGAGATATGCGTAGATTGACATTGAACGAGGAAGGATTATATCGAAAGTAGAAATTTACCAATTTTTGGGTATAATCGTATACGAAATGTTTTTTTTTTTATTGTGAAATTTACATCATCACTCGAGAACGGATTGTTTTCACAATTGTGTATCCGAATTGTTAGATACTCGCAATGTTATATGTATATATTTACATAGAATCGAGCGTTTAAAGATTTATCGAATATTATATAATGACGATTCTACACCCTGAAATTGAAATCGAAATTCTTATAATTTAGACACGATTATTCATAGATTTTACTTATTTAAACCCAAAATAAAATTACAATAGGAAGCTATATATGCATCATATAATACATATTCGTATATACACTAAATTAAATATCAACTTTTATTACAACATCTAATAATTTCAATCGTTCAATAATCATAATAAAATTCATCTATCTTATTTCATTTTCTATCCTCTCCACGTATAGTTTAATCATGAAGAAACACATTTATTGTTTTACATGGACAACCCAAATTACCAATTGTCAACAGTTAAAATAATTGTGGTTTGTTCATCCAAATCGCTAAGAACCTTCTTAACAAGTATGAAATTCATACAAAATTAACTGTGAAAATATGGAATTATTAAAAAAAAAACTATACCCTATATACATATATACACTTTCCAACCATCAGCTGATTCCTAATCCAAAAATCATTGCGATTCGTATCCGAACATATAATATAAATAATGATAAATTTCAAAATAACAATGTTTTAATTGACTTCTCCGAAATGAATTAAAAATAACGAGATACAATTACACGCGCGTCCACAATCCCGATAACCAACCCGATTCAGATCGTAATCGGAAGGAGTACATATAATAATAATGTATTCACAAGAAAAAGAAGATCAAAACGATATTTATATACAAATCTTCATTACAGTCATAGATCGTATATACACAGAAGACAAATAACGAACTCATAAATCTTTCAACCATTGTAAATGTGTATGTTTGCAAGACGGTAGAAATCCCCCCCCCCCCCAAAAAAAAAGTGAACCAGCACACCCGAACAACAATTATGCAAGACGCGAAACGTCGTGAAAGATTTATGGAACCTGGAAAAACGCAGCGGAGTCGTATATATAAGACATTCACATATACACGCATTTTAAAAAATTGCCGATTCATTAACAAAAGTATAAGTATATGTATATTGCCAGGAGTAAGAAATCGTAAGAACGTCGCGCAATTAAAAAGAATGTATATATACATATATACATATATACCTATACAGATCGACATCGAGAAAAGAAAAAAAAATCATTTAAAGTCTATCATAATAATTGTGATCAATCATCGACTCGCGTATATATACCATCGATGGAGAGAGAGAGAAAAAAAGAAAGAAAGAAAGAAGAAGAGTCGGAACATAAAATACTTTATTCATCGGTTTAACTGCGCGAGTTCGCGATGGAAGTATATATATATAGATATTGTATAATGTTTTAGCGTATATAGGAGATGACAATAAATATGTCTCTCCGATGGTCTCCATGTAATATGTATGACCAATCGATCTACGTATCGAGATTCGCTTTTTCCCCCTCCCTCAATGATGTAAAAATAAAAAACGTCGTGATCCGAACTACCTACGTCGACGTATTGAGATGAAAGATTCTTTATGTACATGTGTTGTGTTTACGCATTTGCAAATTTCTGATACGATTTGAATATCCGGTCCTTCTTTTTACGATCGATTTTATATGTTCTATTAAACAAAGTAATGAAATATATATCGATCCGGTAAGAAAGAAAACACGGTATATATATCCAATTTTCGTAACGGTGAATTTTCCAAATGGGAGTATATATACACGTCGGGAGTCAACGGACACCGCAGTTTATTTACTCAAATCCAAGATGTCTGGTTATACATATATATCTCGTTCGTTCGTTCTTACTCGCTCGAGGTATGCGGGCGCGAGTGGTCTGGCTTGCGTCACCCTCACTCGTTTATTTTTCCCTCCGTCGTACATTGACACATTTATGCCGAAACTAATGAAGAAAAACAATTCCGGGCGAAACTTGCAAATACGCGGAGAGTCAGATTAACAAGAGGGTGGGTAAAAAAACACACGCACACGCACACACACACGCACACACCGATCGTCTCGACATTCCTGGTTTTTCCATCGATCAACAAATTGGATGAGCTCCTTGAACGAGCAAGGTTTATTGATGAGATCGTTAATACGCGAGCTCGATCGGACCGATCGACTGTTTTTTATATACTTTTCGTATGTATCGAGTCTCTCGACCACCAGACGAGAATCTTCGTGTGATCATATCCTCGGTATGATTACTTAAATCGTATTCGTATATAGGATTGTATTATTTTATAGAGATTGATCGGTCTAATATTCATTACCCACGGATCAACATATTTTTCTTATACTTTCTTTTTTTCCTTTTTTTTATAATACTTTATATATTACGTACGCAGACGATTATGCAAACGAGATGCATTTACATTTTTGAAATATTAATATTACGCGATCTGCAAATTGTTTTTCAAAACATTTTTTTTATGGTATTTACGAAAAACTTATATTATATATATTTAGTCTCACCGGAGAGGTTCATTTATTTGTTTATTCGTTTGCGATATTAAAGGGGTTTATATAGATATATAAATTTATATAAATTTATAGCCTAGGCTTATAAGTATTGTTAACTAATCGATTAAAAATTAAAATAAAAAATGAAGAGAAACTAAGGTTTAGGACGAATAAAATACGAATGTACATCAATTTTTCATAACTTTGTACTAGAAATTTGACCACACTGAGGATAAACCTGCTTGGAAAATTTACTATTTTGCATGGTAAAATGAATCTTACTAGGAGAGGCCACGGCCTTTGGATCACGAATCTTAACCAAACTCTAGGATATGTTTTATAATATAAAAGTATGAGGAAACCCAGATTTTTAGACCCTTACGCGTCAATTTACCCAAGTTATGGCTAACTAAAGCTAATTTTGTATAAAAATTTTCTGCCCCTTTAATTGTTTATAACTCGGAAAAAAATAAAGATAGATATTCAATCCCAAATTTAAAAGAAAGCTGAGATTAAATAGATGTGATTTAAAAAAAAGAAGCTCAAATCGGTTAATTTGGAGCTAAGCTATAGAGAAAATAAGAAATTGATGAAATTTTGGCCAAAAACGCCAATACTTTTTTACTGTAAAATTTTAGTTAAAATTTCAGCAATTTCTTGTTTTCTCTATAACTTTTCTCCAAATTAACCGATTTAACCTTTTTTTTCAAATCATATCTACTTCATCTCAGCTTTTTTTATAAAATATGGATTATCTATCTTTATTCGTTTCCAAGTTATAAGCAATATAAGTGGCAATAATTTTGTTTAAAAAATTGGCTTCCGTTAGCCATAACTTGGGTGAATTATCGCGTTAGGGTCTAAAAATCTGGCTTTCCTCATACTTTTATATTACAAAACATATCCTAGAGTTTGGTTAAAATCCAAAGGCCGTGGCCTCTCCTAGTTAGTAATTATATAAACTGAATCTACAGTTTTGCTTATAAAATTTATTGTTCATATCACTAAATTTTATAATTAATATTTTTTTTGAAGTTTTTTTTTTAATTTTTTAATATAACTATATGAAGAAATCGCAACATATAAAATTGTAAAAATATATTTAACTTGTTTGCAAAATAATATGATTTAGATTTTGTTTAATAATAAGAATAAACAAAATTTTGTGTTGTATAACGACTGATTGCAATAATAATAATTATATGCAATTTATTGGAATAAAAAATAATTGTGATAAATATATTTCAATAAAATAATTGTAATATAAATGTTGTTTTTATTTTAATTTCGAACTGAAATAATTCTAATTTTTGAATAATCGTTACTATATAATGTATAGTGAATATTGCTATTTCCATATTGTAAAATAATCCGATTATTTTTAGTGTTTCTAACCATATTTTCTAGTAAAACGTACTGTAAATTTTTTGGTAAAGTCTATTTGCTCAAGTCTTTTTTTTATTTGTTTATTCTTAACCTGCTTGTTAACCTATTTTAACATCGTCAATTATTTTCGTACATAATTTTGGTAAATTTTCACAATGGCAACTCGCACTCTAAAAATAATTACGAAGAGTTCTTCTGTCTATGATCATCTCGACGACTTTTTATACGGAGGATCATACACCAAAGGTGATGTTAAGTATTGGAAATATCGTAATAGATCTGTCTGTCCGTCTCGCGTGTCGACTATCAGTACGAGTCAAAGTTTTATGATTCGAAAGGATAGTGCGGCCATTTTTCACAATGATGAGCTTAACCCAGAAGAATTAGAAGCTTTGCGCGTAATTTCTAGGATTAAGGTACATCGACACCTACATACGCTTCCTTTATATTTTTGTACATACGAAAGTGTACGAATATGAATGCTTCTCACCGTGCAGCCCAAACCCATCCAGAACGTCCACTGTCTGCAGTAATGAGAGAAGTACAGGCTTGCAGTGCTGCGGTTCGGGCTCAACCACCAGAAATTAATAATACACGGAAAAAGATTCAACGCGATAGCTTACAAAATTTACCCTCTAAAACCCTGCCAATATTAAAGAACTACAAGGTTTTATTTACCTTTTACATACTTCGAAGTTGTTAAATACTTTTGCAACATACGTTCTCTTAATTTACGAAAAATTTCGTCGAGGTTGAAATTACAGTCCGGATTCTGGCAGAATATTAATTTTTGCAACACGTGAAAACTTACGACTGTTCTTTAAGGCAGATATTTGGTATTTAGATGGAGCGTTCGACACAGTGCCTTCTATTTTTGTCAACTATTTACCATAATGGGATATGTCGTGCAATCGTATAAGGGTACTGACCGCAAGATTGACCTACTTTTCGTATACGCGCTATATTAGAATATAATAAACAAGAATCGTACTCCAAGGTTAGACGAATTACATTCTTTAATTTGCTGCTGAACTAGGCATCCCAGTACGTCATCCACAAACCATCATGACTGACTTCGAGATGGCAATCATTAATGCGTTGAAGCAACATTTTAGCGAAGATACTATCAGATTGTGTTTATTTCACCTTTGTCAAAGTGTTTACCGCTGAAAACAAGCAGGCCTACAACAGCAGTACGACGATCCAAATGACAATAGTATTCGACAAGCCTCGCACAGCATATGCGCCTTAGCTTTTGTACCACTAGAAGATGTACCAGGGGCCTTATTCAGTCATTTTAACGCAATCGTTAACAATGAATTAACGCTAAAATTTGTCGATAAAAGTCACTTAACGAACACATTTTGGCGTTAAATCGTACTTAGCGCTTGAGTGAAAAGTACTGAATAAGGCCCCAGATGTATTCGATACATTTTATGATGAAATACCTGACGATTTTATTCTCATAGCCACATATTTTGAAATTAGTTATATTAAAGGCGTACGAGCAATCGGGCGAAGAAAAGTTGTAAAGATACGATACGAACCCGTCCTCTGGAACCATTACAACTCTGTTCTCCAAGGAATTGCGCGTACCAGCAATGCATCTGAAGGTTGGCACAACCGATTTCAAATATTAGTTGGCAGGCGACATCCAAATATTTACAGTTTTTTACTGGTATTACAAAAAAAGCAAGGAGACGTTGAATACATGTTACCAGAATTAAGTTTGGGGATAAATAAAAAAATTGCCAAAAACCAAACTGCTCCAATACGAAAAACGTATTGTTAGTGTTGTTCACACTTACCAAAACGATATAAATGTAATCATGACATGTTAATATAAATTTTTATTTTGGACATTTACTTTGGATAATTTCATTTTGGCCATTCTATATTTTGACCATTTTACCTTAGACATTTTTGTTTGGACATTTCCGTTTAATAATAGCTACCGTAAAGTACCTAATAGTTAATATCAGCCTATTTTTGATTAGTATATTATTTCAATAAAAAAATAAGATTTACATAAATCTAATCGTTGCTGCATATAATTTAAAGGTTAAAAAACCAATAATTGGTTAGTAGTCTTAACTAGGAATTGGTACACGTACCGAAAATTTACTAATCAGAAATTGGTACTTCCCGCTTTTTTTCTCACATTGTTGCTTTATTTAAAAATAGGAGTTATTTTATTTTTTTAAGATCCCTAAAAGAAAATTTAATACTTATACTTTATGTATGCGTCAAAATATATACAATTATTAGTATTTATTAACATAAAATTATTCTTTACGCGTACGGAGTTGCCGTAACTGATCAACAATTGCAGGGTATGTGTCGGTATTTATACTCTAAAGAAGTAAAATATCAATTGTTTTTTACTTTCGAAGAGTATATAAAATTTTTCACCTAAATCATCCTAGAAACTGTTACTTCATTTGGCAGCAACGACAATTTAATAATGTTTTATTCCGTATGTATTCAACTTGAATCTTCCTATATTTTTTTAATTCTATATTTACTCCGCTTGGGTGAAAATATATAAATTATTGGAAGTTGCACGATATTTTTTAGTTTCGAACAAACCGGTACTTTGCCAAGCGCATCCAACAAAATATTTTATTGAATCCACCAAATTTCTTTTTAATACACAATATTCCGAGCAACATTACGTTGAATACGCATAAAAAAAAAATTTTACATAACTTTAATCAGAAAATATAAAAATATTTTTTATTGAATATTACAAAAATTTTCGTATAATTTTATCATAGGTACATGTATCGAATAAAAAATTTTATTGAGTGTTATATATATACACAATAATATACAGAAAAGTGATATCGAGATAAAGATTTATTAAACGACGAGTAAAAGAAAAAAGAGAGAGAGAGAAGGAATAACGCCCCCCCAGTTTCTCCCTAAAAATGTAGTTAGTTACACCCCTCGGATTTTAGCTTTCCGGTTTAGGACGACTTCCGGAACTCGATCTTGCGCATATAGAATTTCCGCGGTACCTCGTCTAAACATTAGACGCATCCATGACGCGTTAGATGGGCCTCTCGCTATACGCGTGATTTATACCGTTTACGACGTCTCTTACGTATATCACAGAGAGAGAGAAAGAGAGAGAGAGAGAGAGAGAACCCACACGTATACACACAAGTATAAGCGCGTATAAGGTTTACACTTCGTCATATTCAATATCGAGAGTGCGCGTCTTTGTCCCTTACGGTTTGCCCTTTCCATTGTATTCCCGAGCGCGAGAGCTCGCGTAATTGATTTTATTATTTACGATACTCGGACGATGCGCGCATAAATATGCATGAACAAAAATGCTCGAGGCTCACTCTCTTCTTACCCTCGCCACCTCTCTCTCTCTCTATCTCTCTCTTACGCTATCTATCTATATATATCTATATATATACAGTAACTTTAAGATTAATACGTTTCTCATATGTAGGATTATTTATACGCGTTTACGAGGATGTGACAGTGTTTATAATTTTTGATTTCTCGAGTTTCAACGGATTGATCGTGTATTTCAAAGGATTAGACGTATAGAGATAGACGCGGAAATTATTTGTTTATTACACGATCGTTCCCAGTTACGTAGGCCAAAATTTTTAACGTTAATATTATTATATATAATGTAGAAACGTTACGTACAGTTTGAAAATTCATATCCATATATATGCAGTCATTGTTATACATCTTAAATGTATGTATATATATATATCCTTTGAAATTTTTTTTAAAAATATTACAACGTTAATATTTGCACATTGATATACAAAGAATTTATAATGAGACTCTAAATTGGCTCTGAATCAATTTATAAAAAAACACTGAGACGAAAATTTTAGGATAAATTGCGATAATGTCTAGTTATGAAATTACAGATTATCAAAATTAAAAAAATTACTCTACTACACTGAGAAAAATTTTTTAGTGAAAATGACTATTTTAATGGTAAACGGAGGGCAGACTTGCACAATTATAAAAATTGCTATTAATAATGGTAAAAATTGCCATTATTAATACTAATTTTTCATTAATTGTGGCAATTTTTACCATTATTAATAGCAATTTTTTCAATTATGTAAGTCTGTCCTCTTTTTACCATTAAAATAGTAATTTATACTAGCAAATTTTTCTCAGTGTGTATATATAGTAACATTTACTGAAAGTCTATTCATTTTTACTACAATTTTTGTAATATTTACCATAAGTTCCATAAGTTTTACTATACAGTATAAATTTTTACTACAACATTTTTCTCAGTGTATGTACAAGATTAACTACAGACGTATAAGTTGAATATATATACAAAGGAAGAAAATCCATCTAATATAAAATGAAATTGAAAGTTCGCAACAGCTGGATGAATGTTAAACCGGTTTCCGAGGAAAAGAAATATTCCAACTATGATTTTCATTAATTTTGTTAATTAATTCATAAAACGATGTAAAACGATTATAACTATAGTGTTTGACCACATATGAATTTCGACCTCGCAATACATCCACTATTTAAACGCGGAATATATATCGATGTGTATTGTAATATTTGGAAAATGCCTGTGAATGAAGAAAGTAGTCCTTGTGTATAAGAAAGATAAAGAAAAAGGGAAAATAATATAGTTAGGCGCGTGTAAAATAAAATTTGATAGGGGTGGTGGGTCGGTCGGTCGGTCGGTCGGTCGGTCGCGCGCGCGCGCGTAAGAAGGGAAGCTGCACGCGAGGGGGATGAACGTGTCAGAAGCAGCCCCCTGGGCGTAGTTATGAGTTTGCTTAGGGATGGTTTAGCCGGGTTGACGCGCTCATGGCTAAATCATGAATATCAACCCCCACCGTGTATGGGAATAAGGCGAACCCCGCGTATAGTCACTCGCTCGCTCGGTCGGTCGTTTAACCTCTTGATCGAGTCCGCCGATCAACTTAAGCGATCAACGCCTATATATATATATATATGGGTGCACAAACCTATATGTATAAAGATGCACATATACGTATACACACACACAGACATATTAAGAACAAATCTCCGAACCGCGGTTTTCTCTTATCGCGAGAATTCAAAACGAGAATTGCGATGATGAGATTAGACTACTTCCTAATTACGCGCGGGTATACAGTCTACGTAAATTCGTTATCTTGCTCGTACGTGATAGGTACGTATGTGTGCACGTATAAGAAAGGTGATTAATTGCAATCGCGAACGGTGTTTTATGGTATATCTATATATATATATCACATGCATATATATAGTGACTAACACGCACTCGCGCATAGATATTTCGTTCCCTCGGTTTGGGTCATCAGCATATCCCGTATACGTTGATCGGACCAGCGAAGAATCTCTCTCTCTCTCTCTCTCTCTCTCTTTTCTCATCGCCGAGGCTGCACATATAACCGAGGAGAATCGATCCTCCGGCTCTCGGCATTGTGTCCCTTTTTGTCCGCGCTCCCACAAAATATTGCGCCGGCCAAAACTTTTTCTCATCTCTCTCGCCTTTTTCGATCCCGCACCTATATATATTATACTATACTATATATATATCCACGCCCGCGGTCTCATTCGCCTTTTAATTTTTCGTCATTCGCTCGTCTACCTTTTTAATCCAACCCGTTGTATATATGTAACCTCGTTCGATACGACGAATTGTCATCGCGATCGCGTTTCGTTATTTTTCTTTCGAACGAATCGAGTCCTTCGAGTTGGTGTATACTTTTACAAACCGTTTTTTTTTTCATTAACTCCGCGTTTCATATGGTATCGTATCACGTGCTTCATTCTAATCGAAATGGCTTGCAAATGTTTAAAGTCAATCGTAACTACGTATATCTTCTTCTTATATTCAAATCGATTTATTCGAATGGTGTTAATTAACTTTGAATAAATTCATCGAATTAAATAGTATAGATTCATAATGACAATCTTATACGAACTGCTAGAATGTCAATCTTATGGTGAATGGTATACAGCAAATTTTTAAAAACAAAACAAGTTTTAAGTGGGTGATATCAATAATAATCATCGAACTTTAGTAGGTTAATCTTCATTCTTCAAAACTCCATCCACGCGTCTTCTAGTCAAACCATAATGTTCTTTATAATATATTTAGATTATTTATCAGACTTGAGTGAAATGAAATTACTCTACGTATGGAATATCAATACATCGTATCGTAGAGTACAACCCCGTGCGTAACTATATAACTTGTAGAATACAACACCAAGCAACTTCCTAATCTACAAGCCGTCATGTATGAAAAAAGAAATAAGTATTGTGTACAACATCCTTAAAATGTTTATGGGTATATTAGTATATAGAAAATCGAAGGTATATTTTGATAACGTGATGAACAGCTGTCTCTTCCTTGCCGCAACGTAATCAGATGATGCCTACAAAATACGCCTTCAACGCCTACGTTACACTCATTGACCGTATATAAGGTTTATCTTTGACATTTCATAGGATAGGTTTGATATTTTGAGGAAAAATTTAATAAATCAATTGTTAGAAAGTAAATGGAACATAATTATCAAAACATGAGTTTAATGATATCTATAAAAAAAATTCTGATTTTTATACAATTTTTTTTTAATTTTTGCTAAAAAATTGTTTTAAAAAAAATAAAGAAGATTTTTATAATTTCTATTCCAGTTACTTGATAACAATGAATTTAGAGAAGCTCTCCTAAAAGTTCCAGTTCAATCCTATGAAAAATGAAACATAAATCTTACGGTAAGTGAGTACGAACACTGATTATGGGTCCTTCGCTGAACCAAGGATTCTGATTGCATGGTTCCATGTTGTCAATTTTCCTAATTAAAATGTTCAAGATGTTCACAAAAATAATACTGGGATTTATGATGATTCACGTAATGTGTATTAAAATTAATAAAACTTTTAATTAAAATATTTAATCTTAATGAAATTTACAGGTGAAATAATGTTTGGCCCGCTTAATAACCCAAAAATTGAATAAAAAACTTTTTGACAGACTATATATTATAGGGGTGCAGGTGTGGTTGATAGAGCATTCTTAAACTGTAAACATCATGACCTCCTCAAATATAATATCAACCTTCTTCGAGAGAGAGAAAAATTATTTGACTTCAAACGTGCAATGACACTTTTATGTACGTTAATTAAATAGTAGTACCGTATAAATGAAATTCTTTGTTACTGTCTCTACTTGCATGTAGCGCAATGTTTACGTTCCACCAACCGAACCATTGCAATAAAATTTAAAATTATTGTTAAAAATAATATTTTACGTTTCAAAATAAAAACCATTGACTTTCACCATATCGATCCATTACCATATCCTTATACGTGCGAAAGAATGGAAAAAATTCTTCGATTCAAATAAAATTTTCAATTAAAACAATGTGCCCCAACGAAGCACCCCACACAATTCTCGTCGAAAGCTCGCGAATAGCGAGCAACGAATTTGTGTACAGAATCACCGAACCAAGAACATTTTTACATTTCAATAAACTTTCAACGAATTTCATTATCCAGGCAAAAACGAAAATAAAAGGAAGAAAAGTTGCGGTATATCAAGAAGCCCCGTGCATATAAAAGGGATTCACATATATATACAGGAGGAGCCGAAAGATAGAAGCCTAAATAAGTCGACTCGAAATCGCGACGTGCGAAGTAGAAAATTCCGGTGTGTATCGCGCGCGCACGCAAACACACAAACACACGCACACATAAACACAAATACAGAGAGGGAGAGATGGTCCGTGAGTTCGAAACGACTTTACGGGAATTACACGCGAGAAATCAGGGAGATATAGAGCCGCGAAATGCGATGTGGCCATCCGTCACTCGGTTCGTGCTCACACGTCCAAAGATTTCCTACACACAACTTCGCGAAATACGTTTAGAGCTTCACTCTCGCTACCCTTCCCTCTCTATCTCTATCTCCTCTCCTCTTTCTCTCGTGCACTCGAAATTAGTCTCACGTATTCATTTGCCTGAAGCTTGTCTGATTGTCTTTTGGGAACCCGGCGGCATCAAAATTGCCACGAATTTTTTATCCCCTCTCCCCTTCTTGTCTCTCACATATATACATATATACACTCCAAAATTTCGATTTCACTTTTTTTGTTCCTTTCTTCCTTCGTAGAATTTGATAATATACGCGTGCTTGACGAGTTTCTATATACCCTTTCTTTGACAAATTTCGGATATATGTATATATATATAGCGTTCTAATCGCGCATCAGTGTATATATGTGTGTCTGTGTGTCTGTGTGTGTGTGTGTGTGTGTGTGTGTGTGTGTGTGTGTGTGCATGTGTGTATTTTAAATTGCGTTTAATTAAATTAATAAAAAGGAATGAAAGGGAGAAAGGTGCAGGAATGCGAAAAGAGAATTCGTGCGGTTGATCGACGGAATGCGATCGAACGGGAATCCCCGTAATTAATTTTAATTAAAACCAAGTTTGTTTTGAAGAATAATCATTTAAACTTGCTCAAGATCCAATTAGCCATTCTTGAATCAAATCTCATGTATGCGTGATTGTAAAATCCGACGGTTAAAGAAAATGTGAAATTTTATCTATATTTATATATTTAAGAAAAAGGCATAACCACTTCCTAATTAAGTTGAAAATTTACTAACATGTAAAATTCATAGATTGTGTAATTCGTATAAAAAGAAACAAGAAAACAATTTTTCTTGTATTTGAAAACTAGAGTTAAGGTAACAACGACCATTTTCAGGTCGGAATTCCTTGAGTTCACTAGGATCTTGTTCGTTATATGATACCAAAAAACTAAATTAAATTATAAATTATACATTTTTAGTTATTTTATAAACTGTATAATATTTTTTTACAAAACGATTGGATACCAAAGAAATAACTCACCCCTCATAGAAATTAAAGCAATTTCGTTAAGAGTAAATTAATAATTTTTTTAAATTTTGATAAAAAATAGTAATAAAACCTATGAAATATATATTATTCCTAATCTCAAAACATAAAAGAATAAGCACACTTCGAACAGGGATACTGAAAAAAGATACATCTGTAACTTTTATTATTTGTACTAAAATTATATTAAAAAAATAATTTTACCAAAATTTATAATTACATAGATATTAAATGTACTAGCGAAAAATTATAGTGAAAATGGCGATAATTGAATCACGCATATATGTCTATTAGAAATGAAAGTATTTATCAAATGTTCATTTAGCTAAAACTTAGCCGTTTGACGAAGAGTTGGTAACAATTGTCCGGAATTAATGGCCAAAACATAGTTGAACTCAACCTCAAAATGATAAATTTCTATTATAGTTGCATTCCTAAAAATGTACTAATTTTTAATACATCGTTTTCCCCAGAGCTACAATCTACCAACGCACATAATGAACATGTTACAATTTTTACTACTAAAAGTATAACATTGACATTCGTGTTATTCGAGTTGCATTCAGAAAAATGAATAAAAAATCACGTTCCCTCGCCATATACAACAACAATTATCGACAAATACATTTTACAGGATATTTTCTATAGATCGATCGAAAGAAGAAAAAAAAATTCGAGAAAAGGAAATAAACGAAGTAAAATCAGCACACAGCGCGGACATGCACCACGGCATACGAACAAAAGTCAACGTAACAAAGTACAAGAGAGAGAGCGTACATTAAACCACAAGAAATCCAAGTTTACAGCGTAAATAAAACTAAAACCATTTCTTTAAACACTTGCACAAAAAGTATATTTCCAACAGTCTCCTTCTCTCTGTTTGAAGAAAAATCCCATGCACCCCCGCATGTATATACAATGGCAGACAAAAGTTTTACAACCTGTCCGCGCGCGCACCGCCTATATATGGGTAAAAAAAAAATCGAAAAGTCATCGACACGAAAATGTTGAATAGGTATATATATATATATTTCGAAATTCGGGAAACCAAGGTTAAATTGCGTGAGGTCCCAAAGAAATCGAGAGTATACATATGTATACAAGGTAGGATATCGGGCGAGTTAATAAGGCACGCGTAAACTCATTAAAACGACCCCCACGGGGTCGACTGTAGAGAGCACAACCGAGGATAATCTATATATATAGACAAAACTCGGGAGACGCGTCGGAGCCGCGTGGTGCGAATTCTCGGAAGAGGTTGGCCTACTCCTCGCGGGTGAAAGGGAGGGTGCGTGTGTATACGTATGTGTACATGTATACCTGGACAGGTGCGCGGCACAAACGCCTGCTAGTCGTCGTGATGGTGGTGGTGGTGGTGGTGGTGGTGGTGGTGCGTCAGAGCTACGTGGCTTGAGTTATTGCATTTCTCGAGTTCCACCTCGGCTCGGTTAATGATTTTTTTTTCTTCTCTCCTTCGCCAACAGAGAAAGAAAAGGAGAGAGTGAGAGAGAAAGACACAAGGGAGGCTTTTTTTTTCCTCGATCTCGCTTTTGGTTGCTTCGTCTCGGTCGATTTTTATTTACGCCGGATTTTCGAGAAAAATTGTATCATTTGTAACATACGGAGATGCGTAATCTTACGTTTTGTCATTTCTTTTTTTTTCCTGGTTTTCTTTTTTTTTTTACCTTCACGAGATGGTATACATAATCGTCATTACCCCTGATTATTTCCTGTACTTTCGTGCTCTGTGAAACTCGAAATCGTCGAGATGGAATATTGGTGAACGCTATATTTTGTTGACTGTTAAACTATATACTTCGTGTTTACGCGTCCACACACATATATATATAATCTAATAATTACCGCGTATATATATTATGTACATTTATACACGACATATCTCGCGTTTGATGAAAAGCGGAAAGTGGGTCAACCAGTTTATATACCCAAGTGTGCAATTTAAATTCAAGAGAAGAGAAGAGAGAGAAGCCTGAAATTAAACTGCAACTAAATTCGTATTCATCGGGTTTATCGTGATCATCTGATTTTATATATAGGTATATATAAGCACACTATACTTTTAAATGTATTTTCATTTGCATAGACCACCTACCTCCAAATATATACACTGAGAAAAACGATGTATTAAAAATTACTATATTTTATAAAGAGGTTTGGATATATGTACTAATAGAATTTAACATAATTTTTATTATATTTTTTAATACAATTTATAACAATAATTACCTGTACATAGAATAAAATATAGTCATTATTTATACAATATTTTTTTGTCAGTGGTCCCATCACGGGTACCACAAGTAAATTATTAATATTTAATGCTCGAAATTATTTTAAGTTTAATTGAATGTTTTTCTCTTGCATTTCACAATTCGACATTATATTATATGTCACTTTAATTGACGTAAAAAAATGATTACAAAGAAATAATCGTTTCTTTAGAAGAATTTGAGAATTCTGAGAGCAGTCAAAATTATTTTTTACCATAATTAATTAAAACAAAGTGATTACCCAGATTACGGTAAAGCGGTTAATTTAAGAAAAAATAATTTTAAACATAATATTAAGCACAACGCAATAATTATATATAAACAATTATTAAAATTTTCCAAATAACCGAGGAAAGAGAGAAAAAAAAGGTAAATCATTGTTCACATACACCTATAAAGGCATTACATAATTTGATTTTTCGCTTAGAAGACACGGATTATCGCGCCTCTCGACGTGAAAAATGCGGTCGAGAATGATAAACGATCACGAGGTCGTAAAGAGAAAATGATACAGTCCATTGTCCACTTTGAATTTTCTTCGCATCGTATTATAAGGACGATGAAACGGCCAAAAATCCGCCTCCTTCTTTATATATATATATATATATATATGTATATACATATAGACCTTTCTTCCCGTTTTTTTCACTTTCTTTTTTTTTCCTCTCTTGAGCATCACGGACCGTATTTTTTTTCTTCTTCGCCTTCTTTCCGTTCGTTTTTGTTATACGCGACCGAGGAAAATACGATCTGTGATGTGGGAAGAGAGTCTCGTGTAAATGACGCGCAAAATAAGACGATCAACAACAAAACGTGTTGGAGATCTTTCTATACGCGCACTTTATTAAGCTTCGTCTCTCTTCAAAATGAAATTGAGATGACAGGGTGTACGCCGTCTTTCATTTTTTTTCTTTCTTCTTTTAATTGATTATTTCGCGTGTGAGTTTTTTTTGTTGTTTTATTGCTTTTCCTGTATACATAAAGTCGGGTCGTTTTATTACACTGATTTTTATCGTTTAAGACGTATTTTACTATAATATTCCTGTTATTTAAACTACAATTAACTTTAATAATGTGTATTTAACATAATTTGACTGAAGGTAATTATTGCGATATTTCAAGATACGACATCATTCTATATATAGTAATTAAAAAGTGATAACTTTGTTCGTGGGTTCTCAACGAATGCTCTAACGCAGATTATTACAACTTTGAATTAATATTTTTAATATTTCAAATATATAATTATTAAAATATATGCATGGAATATATTGAAAATCTGTAAGGTGTGTTATACGATTTCCGATCGCATAATAGAATAATGCGAATAAAAATAATATTGAGGTTGGGTTAAAGTTGGAAATACATGTGGAAATAAAAATTAGAGAAATCGAGGTGTAAAAACTAATGGTGATAAATACGTTATTATTGAGATTGTTAAATTTATATATCTCTATTTGTATATTGTAAAAAGGCACCAGTAAGCTACACGGGGATGATTATATCAAAAAATCAATTTTCAATATCAGGATACGATGATTCGAGATCAGTGTGAAATATAGTAAATGTAAACCTAAACAAAGTACATATAACCCTCGGTCGTTAATAAAAAGAAATGAATTATCGACGTATCCATCTATTACAATCGAAAAACTAAGGTATACGTAAATTGAAAAATTCGGTAAGACATATATAGCCATATTTTTCGTAAGAAAATCTCGTATATCTCTTTTCCTCTGAGGAGTATCTCTGTTGGATCGAGCGTTAGACAACTACCCTCTCTCAAGGTATATAAGTATAGACAGAGGCGATGTATATATATGTAGAGGCGAGGGAGTGTCGTCATGACTACGCAGCGGGGGGCGGAGCAATCGATACACCCTCGCTTTGAGCGTGCTTCCGAACGACTCCTTTTTCGGGCGTGTGTATACACCCTCACTTATATATCTGTACACATTGTACGAAGAGAGAGAGAGAGAGATAGTCGTGTGCGAGCTCGTTGAAACAATGACCAAAGGTGTCTATATATACATATATATAGGAGGGAAGATTCGTGCATTAGACTTTCGAGGTATATATACAATCGACTCGCTCTTCTATACTTTTCCTTTTCTTTTTCTCTTTCCGCGACAGTTTCGTATACGTATACCTATATACACATATACACCACGTGTTGCGATAATAAAAAAAGGAGGGAAGAAAAGAAAAGAATTAATTTTCATTTTTTGAAATATAAGAAAAAAAGATTAAAGTGGGACACGCGCCGTTCGGGTAGGTTGTCGGAGCGTTTCGATCGTGGGTAACGATCAGCTAGAACGACGTGAGAATATCGAGAGGCAGATGAGCCGTCACTCCTATCAAACCGTGTTTCATCTTATATATACACACGGGTATAGGTATATATATATACATAGACACTGCACACGAGAGGGACGCGTACGCCTGATTAAACGCAAACTGCGGTCAGATTCACTCCCGAATTCACGGAAGCTCGGACGTGAAGCGTTTCTTTCTCTATTTTCGACTATTTTTCTTTCTTCTTGTGTTTTTTTTTTCTTTTTTCTTTTCTTATTTAGTCGAGTTTATATTAATATGGAGATTGAAATTAGGTCGTTCGCCTATTATTTCTCTTTCCTCTTCTTGACGTTGTTTATTTGTTATACTTTTATTTTTAATAAGGCTTATACATATATATATACATTTATATCGAATTTATCGTTGAACATTTCAAACGTTTGATTGAAATATATGAAAAATTTATTTAGATCAAAAATTACAATTGTTTTGTAATAAAGGAATTACAGTGGCATATTGAGGAAAATCATTATAGTTTATAATAAAATTGACTATATAATTCTTGTCATATTTACTGTAACTTTTCTAAATTTTAACAATAAACTATAGTGATTTTTCTCGGTTTGTCACTCTCTGCAACCGTTTCTTTATGCCATACAAACTATTCTAATTTTTAATAAAAAAAAAATATACATATTTTTTATTACGTGTTATTATTTTAATAAAAAATATATAACACGCTATAGATACAGTCAAAATTTTTAATTAAATTTTCCTAATTACGAGGAAATGCGAAGGCGCGTACATAGACGTATATATATATATACAAAGACAGTGGCGCGCCCGTAAGATCAGCAATTAGAATTCCATAATCTACATAAATTAGCCGGATAACAATCGGAGAGGATCTTCGAAACGTAAGAATGAAGAAAAGTTGTTGTATCAAATACCGAGAAAAATGTTAAACAAGCAATTACACGAGAAAGGAAAAAGAAAAGGTAGTCGTTATTATACGTATCATAGGGTGGTGAATGAGAGAGAAGGAACACCGTGTGGAAACCTTAATCGAGCGAAACTCGATCCTGAAAACTCAACGAGATCTTCCGGAGATTTTGAAAGCGCAGCAGCACCACCACCACCACTAGCAGCAACTTGATTAATTTCTCGTTTCAACAAGGGCGCAACTCTTTGGGCTATCGTCGGCACGATCCGAATAATTACACATACCCGATAATCGTGGTGAGCTCGTTCGCTCGTTTCTCGCTCGATGCTCCCAAAAGACAAAGAGCCTTCGACCTTCTCTCTTACATCTGATCGTATCCTTGATTATATATATATATATATATATACTCGTATATGTATATAACCGACGCGCAACGATAAAACACCCTTGTACTACACCGACGACGAACGATTTTCACAAGAATTTAGGCTAATCGATTCGTTTTTCTTCTCGTTCTTGCTTTTTTGAAATATTCTGAATTCTTTTTCTGTTTTAAGCGCTTTTGGATAGATACAAATGCATAGATTTAGGGAGGGATTGGTTTGCGTTAGAGAAATATATATGGGGAATTTTTGTGTGATATATCGGCGAACATAATGTTTTGATTGTTGTCTATGAAAATCTTTATATTGTGTTTGTAAATATCAATGTGTATAAACAATTATAATAAAAATGACTCGCCGCGCGCGTTGTTGTCTAATTTTAGTTAAAATATTAGAGGGGATGTCACACTCAATTTTTATTTTAGACATGAAATATTACATAAAAATTTATATAAATAAATCCAAGATTAGGACAAGATTCACGAATCAATATGATTATCTAACTATAGGAGAGGCCACGGCCTTTGGATCATGGATCTTAACCAAACTGTAGAATATGTTTTATATAACATAAAAAGTATAAGGAAAACCAGATTTTTAGACCCTTACGCGTCAATTTACCCAAGTTATGGCTAACTAAAGCTAATTTTGTATAAAAAATTACTGCCACTTTGATTGCTTATAACTCGGAAATGAATGAAGATAGATACTCAATATATATTTTAGACAAAAGGTGTGATTAATTATAGATATGATAACCGAAGCTTTTTGCATATAAGGCACGACCATGTAAAGCTGGCGCTTCGCGCTCGCACCGTGTGTGAACATTGGGTAAAATACTTCACTCAACAATTCAATTCTTTTATTAAGCTTCTCAAAACTTGGGATCTTTGACCTAATACTACGAAATATAATATACATCATAAGAAATAGTAATAACATTCGAATTCAAATTATGTGTTTATCGTCTTCGCCTTCGGATCATGACACAATTCACACGCGCTGCGATGTATTTAATTTTATTATAAAAAACGTGATTTTTTTTGTACATTTTTCGTTATTTTGACCGTTTATCTCTATTTATCTTTGAAAATATTGTTCTAGGCGTAAATTGTAAAATAGGAAAAAGTTTTGTTAATTTGAGACGAACATTCAATCTTTTAAAGTTTTTGTGTACGAATAATTAATTTTGATTTATTACGAAAAAACGTGAATTTTAGTACTTTTTTCATGGTTTTAACTGTTTTTCTATGTTTACCTTCAAATATATTGTTCTAAGCGTTAAGTGCAAAAAAGAAAAAGGGTTTGTTATTTTAAGAGGAACATTTCGTTCAGTAAAAATTTTTCTGTATAAACGATAGATTTAGTTTTATGGTGAATAAACGTGATATTTTTTGTACTTTTTTCATTACTTTAACCATTTTTTTCTATTTATCTTTAAAAATATTATTCTGAACGTGAAATGTACACTAGCAAAAAGTTTTGTTATTTTAAGAGGAACATTTCATCCGTATAAAGTATTTATGTATAGGATTAATATATTTCAAGATAATGCTACATATAACCGTTTCTAAGCAATTAAAAATAATGTCATGACTTAAAGTGTTTCTGCGCTATACATCTGGAAATAGGACCACTATCTAATTACATTATGGCGAAGTTACCCTGTAAATCTCGGGTAAATCGGTCAAAAATTGACTGAATTATCTTAGATACATGATTATACATACATACATACATACATATACATACATTTTAGGGAGGGCCTCAAATCAGTTCAAATACGCATACATTTCTCTTACAACCCATTATCTAGTATATTTTGATGCATCACACATTTTGCGATGATGATTAGAATAGATTGCGATGAATTAGAAATTGTTAAGTGATCATTCTTGAAAACTAATAAATATTAAATTAATTATTAAACGATCGAATAATAAAATAAATACTTAAATTTCGTAAATTAATAAAATATTTTAATTATGTCCAATTTCATGTGATATTTTACGTTTATCATTAACATATAAAAATAAGTTTAAGGTTTTTTGTATCGCTTTCAAAATTAAATTTGTTGTCCCACCTATACGTTTTTTTTAAAGTTACAAACAGATGCACACATAAATACATACGATCTTGAATACCCACGGGCATTATTAATATTGAAAAAAAATGTTACAGAGATAAAACTCTGTGGTTATTATCAGTACATATCTACCGTTGATTTATCGTGAAAATCTAAATTTTAAAATTTATATACCAAAATATTTGTCGAAAGGGGTCGAACGATTTTCGAACGGCAATGGATATATACGA